>JAJGOT010000649.1:0-160000 GCA_022457155.1 Cladopsammia gracilis
TCATCATTGTTTTCAGTGTGTATGTTGTAGGTTAAAATTATTTTAGTTTAAAATTATTTCAAACTAGGTTAATTTTTATTTTCCTTTGTCTGACATTATGTTAATGAATCTGTGACAAAAAAGATAAAAAATTACCCTAGTTTGAAATACATGTAATTTTAACCCAAAATAATTTTAACCTTTGCACATTCTAACGAGGCTTGGACTAGGCTGATAAGCATGAATATGAAAGAACAGAGGCTCCTAGCAGCCTTTACTCATGCGCATGCGTAAGTTAGTTTTATGATATATTTTAAACATGATAAGAAGATGTCCGACATGGCGAAGAGTACTCCTTTCATTCAGTCATCGTTCCTGCAAACCACGTTGTTTACTGATTGTTTTGGAAATTAAGGCTGTACCACAATGAAGGGAATGAATCTTCTAAGTCTTATATACACCTAATTGAAGAAACGTTGACTCGTGAAAAGCATAAACATGAACGATGAGACTGAATAGGATTCTGGGAAGGCAGCATTGGCAAAGCTAGTAATATTCTATTTCTTGATAATCAAGATGTTATCTTTTGTTTGAGACATTTAAGAGCATGATTTATCCATGCTGTGTTAATATAATGTGTATTCTGTGACAGACAAAGATTAAATTTTCCAACTTCCCAGTAAGCCTTTGGGTCGCATCGTTCATGGTTTATGCTTTTCACCCGACAACGTTTCTTCAATTTGGTGTATACCAAACATGAACATTGCTAATGGAAGTAGGGTTGTAAGAGACGCTGTCGTGACACTTGAGTAACGCTCTTTTATCGGAAGTGAGAGTAGCCGGAAGTCACTAAACAGGAAGTGTAGTGGCAAAGCTATAAACCGGAAGTGTAGAATTTAAAATGTGCGTGCATAAATTTGCATGCAAAATCGAGACACAAAAAATAGAAATAATAATAAAAAGAAAAAGAAAAACGGAGCCGAAACCTTACCTCATGCCGCTACGCGCATGAGTAATAATAAATTGGCCAACATTAAGGTCGCGGGGGACAGGTTCCGCTCATCAGTATGCATTTATGAAAAGAGTATGCACGAAGTGCGACGACTGATACCGAAAATGCGCGAAATATTTACGAACAGGCTCTGTAATGTTTCTGCATCAATAATTGCACGTGCAAAGCGCTGTCTGGTAATATACATTATTTTTCAACGCATTGTTCTTTCTGCATGAAGTGTTAACAATAGCGGCCCGTGGATTAAAATTAGCAAAATTACCATAAATGTATATATTTTGCATTCGCGTTTGCTGGGGAAGCCTTCGGAAGCGTAAAAACAAGCAATTTTGTGTCCAAGAATTCAGCGCGGATAGAGAATTTCATGAGCTGAAAACTGCAGGAGGTAAACTAGGGTATTGTAATTGTCATATCTGACTCAAAATTTTTAAATAGGCTTTCAAAGGGAAGATATGAGGCTTCGATTTCTAACATGGACAATTTTACTCCTTTAAAAGCTAATAACTTTTAATTGAAGTTGAAATCAAAAATTCTGAGTCAGATATGACACAATAGACGTTTTGACGGACCAGTGAGTGGTGAAATCAACTTGCTTTCTGTTCTTCTCGAGGAGCAAACTTGGACACAAAACCACGTTTTTAAAAAACTAACTTTGGTCGTTTACAGCATTGCCGCAAAGCGCGATCTCTTCAATAAAAAAACAATCCTTATGCAATTCCATTATTCGCCAATATCTCTGTTAAATTTTGGCGAAATCGGCTTCCAAACGTTCACGATATAATGTTTTTCAAGTGGCACCCCTGCTACAATTTTCCCCTATGAATTTATTCATGGCCAAGTATCCCCCGCGACCTTAATGAATACCATCTATTTACACTGTATTGTAAATTAAGCGCATTATCATGTAGCTGAGATACATGATTTACATGTGTTGTAAAAGCCATACTCCTTGTGCACATAGCTAGTCTTAAGGTTACAGTGTACCTTCGGGGGTGTCTCCAGTATTATAGAGCTGGCTATCTAACTATGGAAACTATTTGGTAATAAAATGAATTGTCGAATTTTTTACGATGTCTAAATTCGAACGTCCGAATCAGCTTTAAAACGCTATAACTCAAAGCGATTATTGTATTTTGCTAATTTGATTTGTTCTCGGGTTTCCGGACACGAAGCGCTAAAAAAAAACGTGTCGGCGATTTCCCATATTCAATTGCAGTGAAAAGTTACAGAATATTTTCGAAAAAGGTAGAAAAAAAAATTGGAATGATCGCACGGAAATGACTCTTGACGAAAAAGTTTTCGGAAATAAGAAATTCGCCGACACTTTTTGTTGATTATATGTTAGCCTAAAATCTCAGCCATTAATCGTTGGAACACTTGACATTTTTTAATCCTGTTCCCCTTTCCCCTGTCCAAAGTTGCAAATATGCAGCGATTTTCAACGCGAACTCAAAATACGAACGGTTTTCAACTTTGAGAAAGGGTGGGGGAGATACATTTCGCTTAAAAAGCGCTTAAAAAAACATATCGCTTCATAAACAAACTCCGCCCACAAAAGTTATACCGTCATTTATCCGTCAATTTTCACTATTTTTCGATAATTTTTTTTGGGTGAAAGTTCATTCTGTAAACTTTATTTTGACGCCCAAAAAAAAAAAATTCGATAAATTTTCGATCTGAAGGTACTCTGTAACCTTAAGTGTCAGCCACTTTCTTGCCCAACATCTTGTTGGCGCCAGTGAGATAGCATCTAAATTTGGACTGTCATAATGCTGTCTGGCAATTTCTCAAACTAATTTATTCCAATGCTGCATGAAGTTTAGAAATCAGTGGCCAGTGCATTTAATACATATAGTTCTTAATGAGAGTCACAAGGATCTCTGCTTCTATCAATGAAAACAACTGATTTCGTTTGCATGTTTAGCTCGGTTATTCTCCGAACCAAACTATATATTTTTGAAATCTGCAGCAAACATTTGGATGATACCATACAGTTTGCAGCAAGTAACTTGTTTGACTCTGTTACAGAATTCTTAAAAAGCACACACAGGAAAACCAAACAAAGTTAAGTTGGCATTAGCTTCTTTTTCTTGTATCATATTGACGCCTCTTACATTAATTGGTACTCTGATAATTGTCACTTTTTGTGAGCAATGTCTTGCAAAACTACAAAGTGTACAACACAATCAATATTTAACTACCATTCTTGCACTAATCCCCGACATCACCAGACAGCATTGTAGCACTCAGAATTTAGATGCTCTCTCAAGGGGTTGGGCAAAAAAGCAGCTATATAGTAACACTTCAGACTAGTAGATGTACATGTACCTTAGGCTTCAGCTTTTCAGATTAGCTGTTATTAATGGTCTATAATTTGCACCAATATATTTCAACATGAATCAAATTACCTATTTTATTATTTATTTCTAAGCCTCTTGGAGTGTTACATTGTATATTCCAAAATTAAATTTTTGTATACATTTATATTCAAGGTAGCATCAAGTCACTTGAAAAATAGGAAGCCTGCACGGTTAAGCTTCCATAATACTTTAGCAAAAATACTGTATAGGGTACATTGTACATGTATGTGCTGGTATGAACTTGTTGTAGATGTATATTTTTCTGATTCTGAATGCATGCTCCCCTATTAAGTTTAGGTTTAACATCAGTTTTTTTTTTTTGCAAACGGTTAAGCGTTGAATTACATGTACATGTTAGGCTCTCTCACTTTAGAGGAGATCTGTTGTCACGTTTTGTTTTTATAGAGCTCAGTAAAATAGGTTTGGTTAAATCCCTTATTAATTTTATGTTTGACAATGGGTTTGGTTTTCAAGAAGCAGGCCACTCAAAACCACCAAAATGTTTGAGGTCCCTCCCCCCTCTCCCCCACCCTCCTCTTCCTCCAAGGAATGTTAACACCTTGCTGGGGTTTGGTGTAAATGTATGGTGTAACCAAGAAACGCTTGTTGGGATCCAAACTGTACAAACACACAGCTTGCTTGGATCTGAATTTCTTCAGTTTGTTTGCATGCATGTTTTGTGCAGTCTTGTTCATGTACATGTACATGGCACAGTTAAGAATTTTTTTACATGTAGCTACTACAACACAAACAGCCTTAAGCAATATTTTAAATATGGTTTGTCACATTTGTTTCAGGTGCATTTATGAAAAGAAAATTGAGTTCCAGATAATCCAAGCAGGATAATCAGACTGGCAGCAAATGCAGATAAGAAATAACACAGCATAATCCAGTAGATACACTGTAAACCTTTCAAGGAGTCATTTTACCTGAATGCCAATCAATCTTTATTTCCAAGTGTGGTTGTGAAGACAAATTGCAAACGTTAATGTTTCTACTTGTTGGCATTCTAATTACAGTGCCTGAGTACATCACAATGCTCACCATTTAAAACTGGATTGAATGTATTTAGTTGCAGGAATGTAAACAATAAAAATTGTATCAAGAACATCCTTGGAATCTTTCTTCCTTTTCTTTTGAATAGCTTTTAAATTTGTCAAATGTTCTCTTTTTACTATTTTTGGCATTCAAAGATACATGTAGCTT
The DNA here is from genome assembly GCA_022457155.1 of Cladopsammia gracilis. NCBI lineage: Eukaryota > Metazoa > Cnidaria > Anthozoa > Scleractinia > Dendrophylliidae > Cladopsammia > Cladopsammia gracilis. The sequence continues at coordinate 4,558 of JAJGOT010000649.1, forward strand.
TTGTATAAACCAACACTTTTAGGCTTTTCCCATTTAAACCAGGCTTGCCAGGCTTTTCAGTTGTTGATTTTTAACCAGGCTTACCAGGAAAGATTGGTTGAACCAGGCTTGCCAGGCTTTCAAGGTGATGGTTTACAACCAGGCTTACCAGGAAAGCCTGGTTTAAACGGGCTTACCTGGCTTTCCTGGTTCGGTTTCTTTAGCATAAACCCAGTTTACCAGGCTTTTCAGGTGAATTTCAACCAGAGTTACCAGGAAAGCCTGGTAAAACCAGGCTAACCAGGCTTTTAATTTCGCTTTTTTCAGCTCAAAAGCCTGGTGAGCCTGGTTCAACCCGGGTTTACCAGGCTTGCCAGGCTTTTAACCAGGCTTTTGGTGCAAGGGTCACTACAGAAAGCACTCAAACACTACTACAAAGATAAATGGAATACATCAAAACAATCTGGAATTTAAAAAAAAATATCGCGTTCTTGCGAAAATATCTGAAATTGACGATACTATAGAAAAATTCATTGTCTGACGAGTGAATTCTGTGACGATCCGCGCCACCACGCTGGGTCCCCTTGGTGCCCACCGAAAACAAAAAAAGGAATACCACGACCGACGGCATACACAAGTCCTTCCCCCAAACACACAACACGAAAGTAACAAAAAAAAACCTATAAGTTTTTAAAAATAACTAGACAAATTACTATAATTACAAATCACTATTTTAATCTTAATCCTACTTTTAAAGTCCAACTAAATTAACAAATTCTAATGAAGGAAAATAATAAAGGTCTAACTTAATTAATGAATTCTAATGAAGTAAAATAATAAAGTTCTTACAGTGTAGACGGTAATTAAATAATTAAACAGTTTGTGAATTGTTCCTTAAACCTTGCTCTTTAAATCCTTCTAGCTTGCGGTCCAAATGTCCTCGTCCGTCTTTGCTTATCTTCCACTTCGTCCTTTCTACGTTAGCTTTCCGTCCTCTTCACGTTAACTTTACATCTCTTCCACGTTTGTCTTTCCCACGTTAACTTTACTTGTCTTCCACGTTAACTTTACATTTTTCCACGTTGACTCCCTGTGGAAAAAATGAGTTTTTTCCCTTGAAACAATACAGGAAGCCCCTGCCAATGATTCTTGGCGGTGAACAGTGTTTTCTCTTCTCTCAACTCCTATCCTCCGACCGACTTGACAAAACTCTCTACTCTTTCGACCTTCTTTTCCGAGTAATCAAAAATTATTTACACGTTACTTATATACTAAAAGCCTACACAAATCACAATGATAATACTCCATACAGTCATTTTACTGAATACAGAATACAGACTAATTTAAAACAAAGGTAATTATAACGCAAATATTTTATACCATAAGTTACGTAACGAGGATTATCTTATAACAAAGAGGTTTAACAACATCTGGTATAAACTTGCTAATTGCGACGAAAGCAGCGAACAAACATAATAAATAGTGGTAAACTTGCTAATTACAACGAAAACAGCGAATAAACATAATAAATACATGGGAAAAAGGAAAAAAAAGACTTAATGTAGTTGATTGTATACGTGACACCTCCCCCTAAAGATGTCTATTTTGGGGAGAATACGATACAAAAATAGCAATGGGCGAGTAGAGATGGTACATTGCTAACTGACCACCACACTCTGCTGAGGGCATCCACGTTACTACAATTGTTCTTACCACTTTTGTGTTCGATAATCATATCATATTCTTGTAATGCGATACTCCACCGTAGTAACTTCTTACATTTGTCTCGCACTTGGTTCATCCAAACCAATGGATTATGGTCAGTCTGGAGTTTAAATGTCCTGCCAAAAAGATAATACCTAAACAATTCTACAGCCCAAACGATACATAGACATTCTTTCTCTGTAGTAGATAACTTTTCTTCTCTAGGCTGAAGCTTCCTGCTTGCATAAACAACAGGATGTTCCTCTCCGTTACTATCTTTCTGGCTTAAAATTGCCCCAAGGCCTCTATTTGAAGCATCGAACTGTAAAATGAATTCGTCATTCCAGTGGCGTGGTCGTAAAACAGGGGAACTTTGCATAGCACATTTTAAATACTGAAATGCTGATTCATGGACTTCTGACCACTTAACTTTACTGGGATTCTTACCTCTTGTTAAGTCAGTTAGAACGGCAGCCCTCTGAGAAAAATTTGGAATAAATTTTCTATAGTACCCAACGAGACCTAAAAAAGATCTTACCTGTTTCTTGGTCACAGTTCTGGGGTAGTTCCTGATGGCTTGAACCAAGGCTGTCCGTGGCTCAATACTGTCCCCACCAACGCGATGACCGACAAAATCAACTGTTGACATTGCCATTTTGCATTTGGAAGGCCGTGCATTTAGATTACATTCCTTTACAAACTTCCTGAGCATAAACTTAGGCGTGCCATTAAAGCGCTCGACCAATCCATTAGCTTCTGGATGGTAAACCAACGTTTTGATCTTAGTGATCCCCAGTTGTTCATACAACTGCGCCATGAGTTTACCTTTAAAATTAGATCCCTGGTCAGAAACTAATTCATCGGGAATACCGACCCTGCTGAAATACTGGATCAGGGCATCTGCGATTGTTTTAGAATTAACATTTCTCAGAGGTATAGCTTCTGGGTAACGCGTTGCATAATCAACAATTGTTAATATGTACTTGTAACCGGTTGTCGTCAGCGGTAACTCTCTCCATCTGATGTCTCAGGTGCTTTTCCAAATGTACCATTGCGTACCGTATTGAGAGTCACATCTGATTTCTGGTCGTCTATAATTAATTGATTTCTGTTTCGATCAAGAATGTTAGCTGGAAAAAGATTCTCACCTGTACAATCTTCTGTCTCGCTCAGGTCTGACTTCTCAAGAGCTTGTCCAAACTCTTTATCCTTTGAAAGATCCTCACAAGTAACGACGTCTGCATTACTCTCTGAGTTCATATCGCGGGATTCATCTAGCTTCTTGTCCTCGAAAAGAGTTTCCAAATCACCTTCCTGTAAGCTGACATGTTTCGCCTCTTTCTTGGCTAAACTCTTGATTGCAAGCTCGTTTTCTCTGTCTACCAACTCATCTGCTCTCTTCTGGGCATCTCCAATGCTTTCTGACGTCGTGTCAGAACAAAAGCGTCACCTTGACCGGTGTTGACATCTGAAACATTTCTCTCCCATTGATCAAGAACATTTTTCTTGGAAAGAGTTTGTCCGAATGACGATCTACCAAGTAAACAATCAACAGGTAATGTGTCCAGCACACCCACTATTTCCACATGCCTTCCCTGCTCACTTAAAATCTCCACGATTGCTAGGGGTACTACGAGACGTTCTCCCGCCGCTGTTAATACCGTAATTTTGTCCCCAGTTAAGGAATCTCGGCTTACATACTTCGTATGCACAAGGGTCCTAGTACACCCAGAATCTACTATCATCTCTGCAAATTTCCCGCGATTTTCCCTTTAACATTGCAAGCTGGGTACTCTGATTCCGACGCAAGAGGGGTCATACATACCAAATACCCCTGTGAGGGATTACTTCGGCCCCGACCACAATTGAAGGACATATGTCCTAATTTTCCACATTTGTAACATTTAATTTCTCTTCCTGGATTCCTACTCCTAGGAGTGGGAGGAAATCTTGTTTGTGGAACTGGATTTTTCCTCTGGTTCGGTTCAAACGGTAAATTATCTGCTCTTTGATCTGTCTGTTTGTTGTCTTTAAACCCCTGGCTTTTAACATATGGTGCATACTTACCGCCAACAAGTGGTCCTTTCCTCGACTGTACATGTAAGTTCGCCAGATTGCCAAGCTCCTCAGCAGTTGTGGGTTTCTGCTCCTTTAGCCAAGCTCTAAGCTCTGGGCTTACTGCATCCAACAATCTCTCAATCATTATCTGCTCCAGGATTTTTTCTGGGTCTCCTGTTGCGTTAACAACTGCCATCCACCGATTCAGGTACCTTCTCGTCCTATTTCCCCACTGAACGAAATCCTCATCTGGTTGTTTGTCTGATGTCCGAAACCTATATCTAATATATATAGATAGCCTGAGCCTAACAGCGTCGCTCTTTGAACAGAAAGCCGACGATAAGCTTAACTTAGGTGAAAGGTCGGAAGCACAAGAATTAAGATTGACGACCGGGCTATTTTTCAATTTTAGCAATTCTCAAAAACAGAATTACGCGACCGTCTGCACAATACATTTAGACCGTACAAAAGTTCACAAAAACAACTTTTTCTGGCTCTAGAATAACTAGTACGACTAATTCCCTAATAGAATACACCTGTTACGTATCAAAAATTGCCCGAGAAACTGATTTCGAAATCAAAATTGCAAAAATATACAAACAGATTTGCATAAGGCGACGCGAGTGAAGTTAGAACAGTTGCTATGAAATCCAAGTCTTGTTTATGGCTTTTCAACAGATGTGATGAATAAATAAATACATAAAATTGCACAACACAATCTTCTTTCGAAAAATTTTATTCAAATCTCAATAACTTTATGTTTAAAAGCAGCAAAACGCGTACCAATTATAGCGCTGTCTTCGATGAAATTCAAGAAAACAATACAACTAAATTTAAGCACGTTTTATGAACAATTCTCCAAAATAACGAGAGCACAAAAGAAAAAGTCAATCAGAGATTGATATCAACATAAATTCCCATCGAAAAATGTAATTTTTTTACCTTGGAAATCCTTGAAAATTATTTAAATCTCCGGTAATCCGTTAAACAAACATCTCCCCTGCATTGATGAAAACGTATGAAGTTTCTCGAAGCAAGATTTTATCCCTGAAAGCTCTTCTTTTTCCACAAAAGCGGCTTCTGAGTATCCCTTAATTAGTATATCTGTCTTCAGTACCAAACCGCGAAACACTGCAGGGAAATAACGACTTTAATTCTCCGTTAAACACAACAATCCAACTAAAGTGTTTACCGAGCTCACGGCTGTGTGGCCGCGCGAAAAACAAAGCCTCGATACGCCTCGGTTTTCCTTCAAAATTGCTAAGATCCCGGATGTTGTCCAACACGGCGGGCGGGCACACACGCGCCCGCGAAACATTCCGCTAGCCATGACCATGAAAAATGACGGGCACAGGTTGTTCTATGAGTATGGGGCTCCGGCGGGCCTTCGGCCCGCGAGCTGCGCTATAATGATCAGCAGTTAACTGATAGGCTTTGATAATTATCGACTTGCTTTCATGGTAGTCCTGTGACATAGTATCTGGAATTTCTAAATAGATCGTTTTCGCCTTTTCAGTGAGTTTAAGCACCAGATTACCAACCCATTCATTCTCCGGTAAAGATTGCGCTCTTGCGGTCATTTCAAATATTCTAAAATAGTCACCAATGTCTTCATTTTATCTCATTTCCCTAATTTCCATAAATTTAGGTTGCCTACTTCGAGACTCACTCACCTAGCGTCGTTCTGCGTCTGACTTCAAACTCCTCTTTTTCACTTCTTGGTGCCCTAAGCCTTTGCTCTTCTCTCATCGAACGCTCTTCTTCCTCGTGGGCTTTCTGTTTTTCATACTCTCTTTTCTCCCTTTCTGCCTCGCGCTTTTCCCTTTCTGCCTCGCGCTTTTCTCTTTCTGCCTTAATTTCTAACTCTCTCATTTCCCTTTGTAGTTCTAACAACTTTAACTGCTGCTCATAACTAGGATTAAAGGCCCATGTTCACCCAATCTGCTTTGCGCGCTTGTGTTTTTGTTTTGAAAAGGTTCAATTGTTCAATGTAGCGTTATGATTGGCTGGCACGTCGACCGGGCTTTTCCCACTTTTCAAGTTGGCGGGCTTTTCACACATTTTTATCGTGTCGCGCTGGTGCTTGAAGCTGCCCTCTCTATCCGATCTTGCAATATTATTCTTCATTTATCAAGAAAATGGAAATAGAGTCATCTTTACATGTAAATGGAGAAGAAAACTCAAGATCCGAATTGATAGTCAATGCGTATGGATCCATTGTAGCGCCCGATGATGACTCTGAAAATTTGGCGACAGCTGAACCCGAGGTTAGAATTTTTGAGGAACCATTTAAAGAAATTGTTTGCTAAAAGTATGATTCTTTTTTGCCAGCGTTTATGTTAAATATCGCTATTTTTAATTCGTAGGGATCCCATGTTACTCATTGCAACTGCAACGGCGTGTGTTGGCGAAAAAAAGGAAGAGGAAGTTGTGTTTGCAAGGCTGCGAACCAACACTGCACGCCGGAACATTGCCGCTGTAACTTTGCGAAATGCCGCAATAAGGTACAGAAATTTCTGATTTGATGTGCTCCTGCTAAGATGTGATTTGCTTCGTTGATGTTCATCAGCTAAACAGCCTATTTGATCTTAGTCTACAGAGTCAAATGGAACTCCGATCACACAACTGGCTCGTTCAAGCGCTAGACAGATAGAGGCAGACGGCGAGGTGCAATTCCAGCATGATATCCAGACGTCTCTGTCCGAAATCCAGGTAAATTTTAGCCTATCAGACTTTTATAATCTAACAAAAATAAAAGCACAACTGGTTTTGTGCTGCCATTTACTTGACCGTGGCGGTGTCCAGCTAGAAACCTTTCGCTATTTGGCCACCGCACACATATGAATCATTATCATTGTAAGATTCTCCTTATTTGAATTATCTTTCTGTACCATAGGCATTTGTTGCTTCCCTTCATGCCAGTCAGAAGGACCGGATCCTTACTGAACTGCTATGTATGGGACGAGGTTGCCTCGACTTTGCTAAAAACTTAGTTGGTGCTGCTGTAAACCCACCCTCACCTCCAAATCCTGCTACTCCTCAGTGGTGCATATGTCGTCGGTGTCGCCCAATGGAAACCGATACTGAAAATGTCTGTTGTAAGAAGGTGCACTGTGTAACCCGGCTCAACACATTTTCTAATATTTGTTTGGACAGAGACATTCTAGAGGTTTGCATTAAAGCCAGGTGTGACTTTCGTTCCGACGAGTTCGACTTTACCATGGAAAGTTTTCGTAAAGCTGGATACAGACAGTACATCATGTGGAAATTTGGGAAATTAGGACGTGGAAACAGGCGTGTAGTGCCATCATGTGTTGTATGGGCCATCAGAGATTCGTTTCCTTCTGCCAATGGGCAGTACATGGGCTTCAGAAGCAGTTAATTGACATTGTTGTAGTGTGTTGGCATTTTTGTAGCTGTTGTTTGAAGACATTGATGCACCTATCAATGTTTAGCCCGGGGGGGGGGGGGGGGGGGGGGGCAAACCACGGGGAACTGATAGCGGGATTTTGTCATGGCCACCACAACCACTTGCACCTGGCCTGGTGAAAAATTTGACTTCTTCTGACCATCATGTTGTTCCCGGGGAGTAGAACTTTGAACTTATTTTTTGGAAAAAAAGTCAAAATACCCCCCCCCCCCCCCAAAAAAAAAAAAAATAAATAAATAAATAAATAAATAAATAAATAAATAAAAAATTGATAGGTGCATTGTTATGCCAAAATGATTTATAAAAATAAATATATTGCTGAATAATATTTAGTTACTTGAGGCAACATTTCCTTTTTCCACTACCAAAATGTGTATACAATTTTTTTTATTTGCTGTCATTGAATGTGTTATGTTTTAGAATAACGTACTGTAAACTTGCCATTTACTGTAGTTTAGCATTTTGGAAAAGCATACTGGAAAGCCTAATACTAAAACTACAATTCAATAAGCTTCTCAATCTCTGGCTCCACACCAGCTGGTTCACAAGCTATACTGATTTTGGCTTTAGTCTGAGAACAAGCATTAAACAGTTTTTCTACATTACAAATCGTAGTGTTTTGCTTGAGAAATGAACTTTACTCTTATTCTGGCTACAACTATTCGTAAGAGTGACTTTCATAAAGCTGTGTAACTAGTTGTATTAGTTGCATTATAATATCCAATAGCAACTAAAAATATCCATATAACATTTTAGACATGTTCACGGGATTATGGAAATCATTGTAAAGAGCACTTGTTTATTTGTCACTCTGGGATAATTACATGTACAAGGAAAACTGATACTACAAAATGTGGGTTTCCATACCTTACCACTTAGGAGGATTCAATTCATAATCCTCTCTCCCTCTTTTATATTTTCCACACACTGGAATAAAAAATACACGGAAAACAGGATGCAGACAAAGGCCACTCTCACCCCTCTTAGAATTTTCTAGTTTTCACCATGCAAGCTGTACAGTGCGTACCACATGGGTGATTTTGTTACTGCACAATGTTTAGACTTTGTTCTTACTCTGCAGTGTTCAGTGGTGGAAAAATAAAATCTAAAACCTCTTGAGCATGTTTACTGCAACTTTTCTATTAAAAAATGAAAAATTCACTTATTTAGACTTTAGAAAACGTGACGGGCCCTTCATCAACACCTCTGTTGGGGGGGCTTCCTTCATCCCCAGGGTGGGGGCTATCTGCTTGGGATGAAACACATTGTCGTCAGTGCGCTGAGTGAAGCTACCCTCAAACTCGCACCGTTCTTTTAGCATTCTTGCCATCATGAATGGGAAGTAGTTGTACTCCTTGTCTTGCTTGACAGGTTCAGCATGATATTTCTTTGTTCTCTTACTAAACTTGCGGTGCCCACACTCTCTTCCATCAGCCTTGGTCTTCCTGCTCCTAAACAAGTGCATATTGTGGTCGATTGCCGCCAACATTATTCTCATTATAAAGAAGGGATATCTAAAATTAAAAAAGTCCAGAATAAATTGTTGCTTCTTGACATTCTTGCTACAAGTGGGGAAGGATGTCAGAACTTTCACTTCTTACAAATGTAAATGTGTGAACAATTGATGAGAAAAACAGGAAATCACTAGTACTCATATGGAGGTTTACATGTAGATACCTGAACCAAAGAACCACATGATTTTCCAAAATTCGTTTAAAGTTACTCCAAAATTATGAATGGTTTGAGTACCCTAAAGTATTCCTCTACAGGTATTGAAACACCTCATGATCAGCAAAAAAAGTGATGAGATGGGCTTTCTTCTTTCAAGCCATGTTCCTCTCAATTGAAACCACCTAATATAGGTGTCTCAATTGTTAAAATTATACTGCCAGCACATGTTTTACTGTTTTCTTTTTACTTACTCAAAAGATGATCTCTTTGGTGCATACTTGGTCATCATGCTATTAAAGTTCTCTAGATCACTTGTATGCCTGTAAAATCAGAAAATACGTTTTAGAGGCATGTATATCTAATTAATCTTCCTTGCACACTTCCCAATAGGTATAGCTGTGAATCATAAATATTGTAAATTTAACACATACAAAAGACACAATATATCAACAAGACTCAGTCCAAATGTATGTAAGAAATTGCCATAATTTTGAGCCCTGGTACAACAAGAGAAATTACTTATGGTCCTTCAGAGCAGGAAAATTACACAACTGAGGTCACAAATGTAACCAGAATTGTCATTTTTTTATTAAAACTTTTCAAAGCACTGCAAACATAAATTTACCACTGTTTTTTTTTTGGTATCCACTCCTTACTTTTTGAGACCAAGATGGACTCACTTGTACCTATATATTTCTTTCCCTCACCTGAACCTAACATAGAAGGCAATGTGGCTTAACCATTTCTTGTCCAGGACAACATTCCTTAGGGCTGCCATGGCCTTGGAAGACTTGTCTAAGTAGGGCTTATCTTGGCTTGTTACAGCATCAGGGTTATGTTTGCATTGCCCTCCACCCCAGCTGTGTTCACCACACACATGATGGAGTACACCAAACCATGTATCCTACATGTACAGTATATAAGAAAATGTAACATTTAATACTACAGTGATAACAACAGTATTTTTTCACATAATTTAGTGTGGTTGATTAATTACTCTTCTTGAAAGTATTTTATTTTATTTTAGTCACCCTATTTGTGCTTTAAAATCCAAAACATGACACATCCTTTCTCTGTGGTATTAGGTATTAGGAAGGTGTTTAATGCTTAATTGAAGGGTTGAGTGGAATAAAGCCCTAAGTGAATTCTGATCAACTGCTACACTGTAGATTCTCCTTCCAGTTTGTCTTGTATATGCTCACGTAACAAAGGGAAAATTGGGCTATAGATCAAGAGTCCCTTAGGGCCTTATCCCAAACTGGAATAAGGCCCTAAGTGACCCCTGATCTGAAACCAAATTCTCCCTTTGTCACATGAGCATATACAAGACAAACTGAAAGGAGAATCTGGCAGTTGATCAGAAGTCACTTTGGGCTTTATTCCACTCACCCCTTCAATAAGCCCTACTGTACAAAGAACTGAGTAAAGTATCATAAAACTTATCGACGCTGGTGCTACTATCATACCTTGGGCGTTAGTTAAGTCATCAAATCCTTACTAACCTTAAGTTCTTCAACGTTTCCATTGCAGCTCTGGCAGCAGAACCAGAAGTGGTTTACGATGTGTTCAATCCATGGCTTAATTGACTCGCAACCTTTCATCTTTGCAGCCTACAAACAATCACCAAAAAGACATTAAGGAATAATAAAGATCCTCTACCCTTCAAAAGTGGTCAAGTGGATTTCTACATGTGGCTAAAATAACAGTCACCAATTTTAACCATAAACCAAACTTTGTCCTAAAATAATTTTTACTTTAATATTAACGCATACATGTAATTTGAAATAATATGTTGACCTCTCACACAAAAAACGTACACTAATGCCCATTTTCAATGTGAGAAATACAATTTTTTTACAGATTTATAAAGATGACCTACACATTTGTGGATGTGATACAATTTTAAAATTATTAATTATCAGGGCTGTCACTATGATTTCAAGTTACTGGGTAAATGCAATTAGTATGCAGGGAATCAAACAGCTGGAGAGTTCTTTTGGTTCTATTTTCCTATGAAAGTAGCTGGTGGTCACACTCATAGTAGCCAGTGGAAATCAGCGGCCCTGGGCCCTTAGTGACAGCCCTGAATTATTAGAGAATATTACTATTACTCACTTTGTGGAGACACTTGCTCAATTTCTTGGCCTTGTGCCAAATATCTAATGAATGGAAAAGTTCAAGAAGCTGGGGGAATTTCTCTGAAAAAAAAAATCAAATCACGTGCATTGTATCAAGCATCACAAAGTTAACACCAAAGCACTATTGAGAATCATTTTGTAGTTTGGAAGGGTAATACAATATCATTATACATGTAGAAGACACTTTCTAAGGAAATGAACAAGAACCTTATTCCAACAATTAGAATGTCTCTACTGTACCAGTGAACGAATTTGACCTTTCTGCTTTTCAAACTGGCTGATTGCTGACAGTACCTTATTGGAATCGGGTGTAAACAAAAAATATAATTTTTTACTCATCATACAACTGTAAATAAAGGCATGAATGCCACTTTTGCTGGTCCCTCTACTGTAAAGGTATACTGAAAGAGTACAAGTAACTAAATTCTGCAAATATGAAATCATTTCAGGAAGGCAAAACAAAATAAATAAATAAAATAGTGGGCCAAGATGAGAAAAATTACCTTTAGTTTCTCTTACGAGTTTCATGATGCTTGATGAGGCATCAGTTGCCAGCTCACGGAATGGCATAGTGTTCGCCATTTTCTCTAGTAGCCTTCGCAGCCCTTCTCGCTCCATATTCACAGAATTACCACCAGTCTCCCTACTGTCTACTACCTCAAAGTCAACAACAACATTGGTGGCATGTTCCATGAGGGTGTAAACACAGTAACGTGCTGAATGGCCCGGAGAATCATTTCTGCCATCACCACATAAACATATGTCTTCATAACGCTTCAGGATTTGCACAATCAAGCCATTCATTTTAGTCCAAGTGTCATGCACCACAGGTTCAGCACAGTGCTTTTGGAAGCGATTGAATGTTGAGATGCTGATCAAATTCAGATTTAATGCCTTGGCAAGGAGGCAGAACTTCTCATAATTGTTTCCAGAGATTATTATTGCTGCAGCTTGAAGCGAATCATTTAGGTAAGTGTTAGCACCTCTCTTGACTGCAAGAACCTCAGATGACTCCCATTTTTTAAAGTGGCCACTCCTGCACTTCCAGATTATCTCGACCCTTGAACCACAGCTGGTCACTCTGTATGACAACTTTTCCCCGCATATATGGTTTGAATCCTCAGTGCCTGTTGAGGCCATGCACTTTTCTCCATTTAACTCCAGGAGCTTCTCTACTGACACCATGACCCGTACCCTGGAGAAGAGAAACAGGAAGGACTGAAGGTCTGTCACACTGGTCAGATCTGCAAAGGAACGCTGAAGAAGGTCCAGGATCTCCTCTTTGTTATCTTCAGCCCTGTTAGAGGTAGAATCCACTGCCTCAGGATCAGTTGCTTCAGCTCCTGGTGTAGTCTGATGGTGATTATTGAGATCCCCATCCTTGTCCTCATCCTCATCCACTGTAGGTGACCCTCCAAAATCTGGGTCCACCATGGTTAGGGTCCTTTCATCATCTTCGATACTAATATCCATGCTACACAGTAAAAATAGATAGTATGGTGACAAAATATCGAAATCCACACATAAAATGAGAAATGATAAGGATAATGACTTGAAATGGAAACTTCTGAATCAAAACTTAAAAAGGGCACCTATAGTGTATTTTGTATCCCTCTGAAAAGCAATTCAGTCGAAGCAAGCTATAAAACTGGAACTGAAGTCAAAATTAATGCCGAAAGATGTAACAGCTTGAAAAACTATAAATCCAAGGACAAACTGGAAATAATTTTCACAGTGAAATGGAAAGTGGCAAGAAATCCAATCGCAAACTTGAAACTTGTAAAACTGGTGGCAAATCAGTCACATTTATTCTACCAGCTGAAACAATCTAGTCACTGTAAAAAGGCAATCATTTGCATATCAGTTTGATCAATTTCCTGCCCTGCCCTGTCCTACTGACATTCAAATAAAATTAAAACTGGTAGGTTCACAAAGGAGGCTGTGTTTATACTCTGTTATTCAGAACTGCCATTGACAACCTCTTATTACAACTAGAGACAACAGTCGTTATGGTGGAAGTGAGTTTCGGAAATGAAATAAGACTACAAAATACCTTATCTGCTCCAAGAGTTGGCCATAGTCACCATTATCATCACCACCATCATCCTCATCATACTCGTCATCTGCGATGTCGCTGTCACTTTTGTTGAGTTCATCCAGTAAAGTTTTCATCCTTGAATCACAAATTCACAAGGAACATCAAAAAAATGTGAATGTATGCATGCACATACTCTTTACTATGAAAGGTTTTCAAGTCAAAGTAATTTTCAAATTCCAGGTACAGTCAGTGAAATTTTATTGCATATTTCCTGATATAATATGATATAATATAAGATCATTTAGTATTATTAAAGTGAATGAAAGCTCACGTTTGCTCCAAGCCAGGATGACGAGTATCGGTTTCATAACCCAGGATTTCAATCTCTTCATCAGATGACTCACTGATGGCAGCTACTCCAGCCTCGTTACTCTTGTCCACGTCATCTGCTTTTGCATGGGGTAGGAGCCATGACCTTGTGTGCTGTGCAATATTTTCCAAAGAAACTTCAGGGACTTTGCTAACTTTGGAAAGATTGGTGACACCAGTAACATCAATCTCCAAGCTGCAACAATATTTCAAAATGTTACCTACATGTATAAATTACTTGTACAGTATTACAATGTATATGAGTGTACATGTACCAAGAGCAGGTCCATGCTATTCGACACCAAAGACTTTTCATTTGGAACTGCAATTTAGAGGGTTTTTTCACCCTGCTGTTTTTATAAAAATGCCAGCAACTTCAAAAACTGTATTTCTTCAAGATGGCATTTATTCCTAAGTTAACAAATTGTCGCTATAACTGATCAGTTGCCTTGGGCAAAAATAATACTCTAGCTCTGACAAAAAAATACTCTGGCTCTGATCATTTATTATAAAGTACATGTACTTATTATACAGTTTTCATATTATACAGTATTCGCATTTTATCTATTCACCATCATCGAGTATGGCCCGCCTCACAATTCCGATCACAGGAACTAACAATTGGCCTGCTCTCCAGTATATATACAAGTATGTAAGGTCATGAGTACAATTTTCATAACCATTTCTGACTAAGAAAGGAAACTAAATTTGGATGAAAGAAAATTACCTGTCAGACTGCTCAGGATGAGACTGTTCGATTAGTCTGGCTGCCACTCCTCCGGTTCGTATTGGTGTGGACATAATCGGTTGCTGTTCAGCTAAAATACCACAGAAATTTTGCTATCAGTTTGGCTTTTGCCACTGCAAACGCTACAGGAAGAAGTTCATTTCAGGTGGGAACTCATCCCTATGTTAAAACATTCGAAGTATTTCTTACCATCACCGGGGAAAGCAGGATATTCAAATTCTCCCTCCTCTTCCAAGTAAAGTTCACTGTTCGAGCAAACAAAAATTCCAATAAGGCAAGAGCTACATTTGAAAATTATGAAACGACCAAAATGAAAACAAGAAGTCTTCGATTGAGCTATAAAATTAGTTCATGCAGCTTACCTCTCGTCCACACCGACATTATCTTGACAGCGATGAAGAAGAATTTCAGCAAAATTGCTGTCCGATATCTTCTCGAACCCGAGCTGCTTTTTCCGTTCCCTCCAGAGCTGGAAGACAGAGTCCCGAACTCGGATAAACTTCGGTTGCCCCGGTAGTTTTGGCCGGCCTCGAGTGCGCTTGGAGGCCTTGTCCGACATCTGATTGTTCCTCTTATTGAAATATCCACATAAACGAAGAACAACAATATTACATAAAACCTCAAGACACAAAAATTTACAATAACTGTGGAAATCAGCTCGATGGAAGAGGATTCTCTTTGCACACTGAAAGCTACTGAAGATTTACTGATTTTCCGTCTGTGCGAAAATCAGCCCGGGCGCGCATTGCATTTTGGGTGAACATGGGCCTTTAAGCTTAAATTTTCTCGCCTAAATGTAAGCTTTCCGTTACGTTGTGAGTCTTTCTTGATCCTTGAATATAATTTAATTGATCATGAATAAGTGAACTTATTCCTTAACATTCTCGGAACAAGAACAGACAACACACACTTTAAATTGATCACTATTCTTTAATTCTTATAGAAATTCGATTTAGTAAAACCTTAGTCCTGTGAATAAGCTTGGTACAAGTAGGTCCCGATCATATGCAACGGTAGTTCTGTTTCCATTGTAAATATGTGATGTTAATGTCTCAAACTGATTTAGTTTTAATTTTTTTTAGTGCCAATATAAATGAGTTAAGTCTTATGTGGTTTGCATTCAGATATCCCTTTTGGCATGGACATTTCTGATGTTTCGTTTACCATTTCAAAGTGCTTTCCACCACTTCTAAAGTTACTGTAAATTAAATAAATGAATTTTAAGATATTGAACTGATTTTCTCTGACGGTTACTATAGTTCAGAGCTAGGAGTTGCTGGCAAAGTCAACCCCAAGAACAAAGTGCACCAAAGCACAAATTTACTTCAGGGTGAATGTTATTTTGATATCACCAATCCAATTCAGTGAATTCAACTGGAATTAGGAAAGACTATTGCATAAATAGCAATTTATAATTTAGAGAGTTATTTGATTTATTATCGAATGTTGTTATATTACTATTATTGCATTCAAAGATAAAAGGATATGAGAAAGAGTAGGGAGTGCTAACTGTCTGAGCTGATTCCATCAAATGGGTGCAATAAACTCAATAAATTATAAACCAAACATTTATACCTCATTTAGTCCTGTGTGCTTACAGTATGTACAAAGCAGTAAATGTATCAAACATTTGGTGCTTGAAATGAATTATGATTTTATTTTTGAAGCCACCATATATAAATGTAATTGATTAAATTGTCAACATTCATGGCCTTTTCATGAAGTTTTCATGGTCTGTGTTTTTGCTTATTTACCCCATGAAAATAACTGAACTCAATTTTCATGGGTCTTCAAAATGCCATGAAAAGGACATGAACATTTTCATGACCCCATTAATATTTTAATATTCAAAGAATAACCATGGGTTTTTCATGGGCCATGAATCTAGTGATGCCCCACTAAAAGTCCATGAATTGTAACATGAAAAACATGGCGTTTAATTCATGGGTTTTTCAACATAATTAAAAAGCCATTAAAATTTGTACCAAACTTTCATGGCATTTTCATGGGTATTTCAGGGACTTGCCAAACAATTAGAGGGTTTTCATGGGCCATGAAACTTGAAATATTAAGGGGATTTTAATGGATTTTTTAATGGTTTTTTCATGCCTTTTTCAGGGTGACTTACCATGAAAATCCCCTGATGTTTGGCCATGAAAATACCATTAAAAACCTTTGAAAAACCTGTGAATTGACCATGAATAAATTCACAGGATTTTCATGGGTTTTCATTTCATAGTGCTATTAAACTTATAAGAAGGCGGAAATAAAAAAAAAACACATGAGAAGTGTTTTTCGCACTTCTGGCCGGAGTGTATTTGTTTTCTAATTCCCAAGTGCTAATAAAACAAACTTAACAATGCATGCGGAACATTTAGTTTACTATTTCCTAGTTATAAAACTCTTTGTCCTATGATTTGCACATGCTTATTCTGGTGACATAAATTATGCTGCATGGCACATTATAACTCGATAAAGCATGCACCTTAATTACAAAAGACATCACACACACATGCTTTATCAATCAATCGAGTTATAATGAACCTGGTGTGTCCAATCATAACATGTGCCTTTCTTTGAAAAATTAATAGATATATTATATATACAATAATATATATGTTGTGTTGCAACTTTGTCCTTGGTGCAAATTTTATTCTCCTTTGTTTTTGGGTATATGGAAATGTATGATAATGAGTTTTGAACAAAGAAAAATAAAATTTGCACCATGCAAGGACAAAATTGCACCACAACATATACACTGCATATATATGTTGTGGTGCAATTTTGTCCTTGGTGCAAATTTTATTTTCCTTTGTTTTGGGGTATGGTAATGTATGATAATGTATGATAATGAGTTTTAAAGAAAGCAAAATAAAATTTGCACCAAGGATAAAATTGCACCACAACATATATAATATTATTGATTCATCAAAAACATGCAATAAACTTACAGTAATAAAGTATTTCTTAATAAAATATCAATTATATAATATGGCATGCAATTATCCATGTAAATAATATACATGTACACTGTACATTTATATTATGATCTGCATGATTTGACTCACCAAAATCTGGATCTGATGCGATCATCTTGGAAATTGAACCCTCTATTCCATCAACACTAGGGTCATCATACCACCCTGTGTACTAAGAATCACAGCAATACACATTCAACCTCTGAAATCTCTCTTACACAGGGGTGTAGCTATATAAGTAAAAACTAGCAGGTTCCTTTACAAGCCCAGCCGGTTTTTCTGGCTTGTGTACCTTCAAAATCACCCCATGCCAAGTCTTTGTTTTCTAGTGAATTTTTAGCCGGTGACATGAAGTTCTCTTTCAGCTGGTGAAATTAGCCAGTAGCTGGCTCTTAGTTACATCCCTGCTTACAGTAAACTCTCTTACTACATGTAGATGCACACCCTTGTAAGGCAGACAATTAAAGACTGACATCAGATTCATTAATACCATAATCCTAAGACAAAGAAAAGTACAAATCAAACTAATTTAAAATCATTTTAACCTAAGATCATTTTAAACTACAACATATATATTGTGGTTCAAATTTTTATTTGGTTTTCAAGAATTACATTTTCAAACCAGTTTACGTGTTTATTTGAAATCCTTTGTCTGAGATTCATTATCATACTCTCAGACAATACAAACATCAAACTGACCACAAGATACAGCGTATATGTGTTCTTTAACCACTTACTGGCTGGGGTGACTGTTCACATCAGTGGTATATGACCTGACTTTATTAAATTATTATCCATCACAATCATGATCATTACACATGAAGATTGTACGGTGTAGTTTAATAAAGTTAGTGCTACTGTGAAAACACTTGGTATTAATAATAAATTATTCATAATATATTACTGTGGTAAGTAAACTAACATTAGACATGTAGGTGCAATTGATATTCGTATAAATACATCAGCTAAGAGCAACAAACTTTAACATGATCATATACATGTAATATTCATTGAATCAAAGCTGATGAAATCTAAATATAAAATTATTGAAAATATAAAATTAATAAGAAAATACCTAAATAATGTTCCTAGTGAAAGGTGAATGTAAATGCACAGGACACAAATGAAACTAAAAAAAAAACTAAATGCAAACTACATCTAACATGTACATGTATGCCATACTCTATCACTAAAATGCTTAAATGAACCAATTACATGTACATTAGACATGTAATAGATACCAATGTGACACCCTGACATAATCAAATCACATACAAATGTCATTACTAACACTATGAACCTCCCATGTTATAAGTTAATTAAAGGGGCCATGTCTTCACATTGGCATTTTTTTTTTTATATATATTATTTTTTGGCTGAGATTGTGCTAGATCAGAATTAAACCTGCATGAGCAGGAGCGGAACTAGGGGAGGGGCTCAGGGGGTGCGCACCCCTCCTGAGATGACCTGCATCTTTCTAATATAACTAGTATTCTTGTTTACGTCACCCTTCAGTTACGTCATTCCTTAGAGGTGCACCCCCTCCTAAGAAAAATCCTGGATCCACCCCTGATGAGCATCTTATTTCAACACAAAATGCTTTTAGAACACCAAGAACAACATATCAAGTGATTTCTTGAAGAAGAATAAAACAATCAGTTTTTAGCAAATTTTCCAAACACATTGTCGGCGGAAAATGAACGGACTTGAAAAAATTGGCCCGATTTTTTCAAGTTGCAATCCACTTCATTCCCAGCCATCTGCAGTCAGAGACATCAGTACACTTGTCTGAAAAGCTTCAGTGAGCTGTGTAACCAGACCTTGTCCATTATTTTTGCATTTTCACCGATAGAAATGTGTCTTTTAGCTTTTTTAAAATAACACTAAAAATGGTGACAATAGCCCCCTTACAACAACAACAACAACAACAATTTATTTTCAAATAATAAAACAAGTGCCAGTGCCATTTTATGACTTGAGTACTGATGATAAACACAAATCAGTCAACCAACCTGTGTTAAAGTCGCATCATACATTTTTGCAGCCTCATTACTGGTCGTTGTCAGCGGCAACCCTTCATTTCGCCAAGCCTTCAATAGAAAATTGAATGGACTGAGCCTGCTTATTAAGAATTACACATATTTCACCAAAATGTCAATTTCTTTTACTGAAAATTATATCCTTTGATCATGCTCTAATGGATCACACCTTCCATTCCTCACTTTTTGCAATTTTCCAGTATATTTTCTAAATTTTTAATTAAAGTTGCACAGTGTTCTGTTAGTATGTATATTTATGTCAAGAAACAAGAGAAGAGCAAAGTGTAGGAGGGGAGGTATATTAATATCTAGGGGGGGGGGGGGGGGCAAGTTTTATGACCAAGCATCTTCCTTCTCTTCCAACATGCTTGTGAGGTAGGTTTTTATAAATATCATACTGTATCTGTGACCTTTCCACCTTTCTTTCCTTTCTTTTATGACCTTTCTACAATTTAATATTATTGTTGTATAGTTATTGATTATTTAGAGTAATTTTAAGGTAATGTAGCTCTAGCTATTACATATTTTATAACATATCTGCATGTTTGCAAATTTATTGCACTCTGAAGTGGCAACATTTAGCAGGATGCGAATCGAAATCTATACTGCTTCTTTCACCTGTTAACGCACTCTAGCTAATCTGTGATTTACAGAGAGCCGAGGCGTGCGTTTCTCGAAGCTCCCGAAGACTTTTCGTGCCCGAAAGAGTTTCTAACGAAAGGCGTTGAAGTTTTTAGCCCACCGACAAATCAGCTAAAGTTGTGTAGTAAACGCAACATTTTATTGCTTAGCTTTCAAAATCAACAAAAACCGAATCTTTATTGCTAAACATTCTCACGTAACACAGCTTTTCGGGTCCGAAAAGTTTTCGGGACTTTCGAGAATTGAGCGATTCGTGCAGCCCGGGGCTGGTGGTTGACAGAATGGGCCTTTTTGAGATTTGTTCCTACACTCATGTACTGTAGTCTGATGAACTTAGTTCATCAAAATGGTGCTTTCTATTTACAGATTGACCGATCCGTCTCCTCGCTATTTGTGATCCATACCAATATTGATATTTCATGACACAATCATGTATACGAATAATTATCATATGACCCGTACGGCCCTGCGAACCTTTTCTTTGCAAAACCATTGATGAAAGTCCCGTATGAGGGCCGTATGCATTTGCGCGAGCGGGGCCGGAAAAGGGCGTACGGCCCTACTACAAAAGCGGACGTCCGCGCGCATTAAAATTTCAAGTAATTTTGTCTCCAAATTGGTCATATGATAAAATGCTTATTGACTAAGTTAGGTCGGGCCGGATGGGAAAATATTTGGCTCTCGGTCATGGCGCACGGACCTCGCTGCGCTCGGTCCGTACGCCATGACCTCGAGCCAAATATTTTCCCATACGGCCCTCCCACTTAGTCAATAAGTACATATTATTTGTCCGGTCGCCAGCCAGTTCAGACTGACAAATGAAAAGCGCGCTTAGCTTCATGAAAAACTGAATCAGTCAGTGACAATTTTATACTCACGTCAAGATCTCTCCAATGGCTGTGAACATACGACATTTCCGAAACGTTTTGGCACATAGGGTCACGGAGTGATCTCACGTTGTCTGTCACGGAAGATTTGTGGCCCGCGCGAATACACTGTACGAGTCAGTGGTTGCTCTGATCGAACGTTTGACTGTGTGTCATGTGTCACGCACAGCACACAAAAAAACATGACATAAGTGTCGCGTAGCGGGTCAAGGTATATCTTCGTTTATGTCCCATATTATATTCGTGGGAATATCTTGCGTTGCCTTGGATGGATCCATGCTTTCAATCTTCTTTTTCGAGCCAACAGATACTTTAAACGTGGACAAGGGACTGAGGAATTTCTTATATTGAAGGTAAAGAAAGTAGGTTTTTAATTTCGCTGGGCAGAAAAACTTGTTTTTGTGTTTTTTTGTCTGAGCCAGACAGTCGGCGAGGATGAGGAATTCTTTTGTTCTGTGAATAAATAAGATATTTCCAGTATTATACCAAAACTATTAATTTTTGGGAAAAAAAGATTGTGGGAAAAGCTTTCGTTTCTCAGTACATAATCCCCCTGTTATTAAAAGTTTTCGACATCGATCGATTCGTTTCGTTCAGTGATGTCAGCTAGGTCGACAATAACACATGATGTTATATTAAATGGGTGTCTTCAACCAAGATCGTTTTAAAATTACCTGTAATGCCATTATTTAGTTAATGCAATTTTGTAATACTTATTTTATGGTCTTGATTTCTTTCTTTCTTTCCTTCTATTTATCTCATATTCCTTCCTTTCCTTTTCCTGAGAAATAAGTCGTATAAATAAGCTTACATGTAATTATTGAAATCATTTCACGTCTGTCTAAAATTTAAATTTGTATTCATGAATGAATTCTGAGAAGGTCAAGTTTTGTCAGCAGCCATGCACAGTGGGAAGGATATATCATATTTCATCTTTGTATGCCAAACATCAGTGGTCATAAAAAAAGGTTCAACAAATTACATATTATTTTCTTAAATTTAACTATAGAGCTTTAATTTAGTTGAAGTCCCTTGTGGTTTATTACTTTACAGATACATAATCATATTGAAAAATGCTCCTTTGTAAATTGTGATTGGTTGTCACCACAGACAGTATTAATCAAACAAAGTACATGTCATATCAGCTTTGCATTTGTTTGAACAATGATCAGTAATTTTTGTAACTGGGCATAATTTGAATATAATTTGTCAAAACAGTGCTTTGCCATACATATTTTCAATTTACAATAAATAATGTTTTTTTTGGGGGGGGTATATATTTATTACTCATGCGCGAAGCGGCATGAGGTAAGGTTTTGGCTCCAGTTTTCTTGTTATTATTTTTATTATTATTTTTATTTTTTGTGTCACAATTTTGCATGCAAATTTATACACGCATATTTTAAATTGTGCACTTCCTGTTTAGTGACTTCCGGCTACTGTCACTTCCGGTAAAAGAGCGTTACTTTCCTGTCGCGACAGCATCTCCTACAACCCTACATACATTACTATTTTGTGTTTGGTATATATAAGACTTAGCTGAAGAATCACTGGCTTCATTGTGGTACAGCCTTCAAGGTTTTATGTTTTCCAAAACATTCAATAGTAAACAATGTGGTTTGCAGGAATGATGACTGAATGTAAGGAGTAACTTATCTCCAGGTCGGACATTTCTTATCATGTTAAAAAATATATCATAAAATTTTCTTACGCATGCGCATGAGTAAAGGCTGCTTGGAGCCTCTTGTTTATTAATGTGTTCAACAAGGGAGAATACTGTATGCAATCCTATAGCTCCTTGTGTTGGGTGTCCTGTGCCTTTGGTGAGCCAAAAAAATATGAATCAAGCTTTGGCCTTGCATTCATGCAAGAGAGTGTTTTTTAAGTTGTGATAATAGTGGTGTCATTGGCTATAAGTGAATATATCCTGGGTCGGCAGCCAATTTGAACTGGTCAAGCTTCTGAGGGGGACTTTAATTAAAGCTTCGAAAGCTTTTCCAGTTATCACTTCATACTACTACATGTACTAACGGCAGATTGCCGATTTTGTACAGGTACAATGTTGTCGCTCAAAATGAACAATATAATCAATATATTCTCTTACTGTGGTTTTATGTTGTATTTGGCTTAAATTTGGCAGTAAAACTACAGTTATTTACAAATGCAGAAAGGAATTTTAAATATTTGGTGATATATATTTAATCAATAAAGAATGCTGATTTTAGTAACAAATAAGAGTCTGCCCAGAAGAAAACATATACCGGTAAGTAAATTAAAATGAACAGGAGAATGCACCAAAACTGGATTTGTTCAAATTTACCACGTAGAGTTCCAAAAGTACAATGTTATGTTGTGGCCTCTGTTACTTTCGGAATTAGCAGACATAAGGCATACAATGTACATGTAGGGGTTGCAACTTTCGGGCATCCGCTGCTTTCGGGCAGCTGTTACTTTTGGTCACCTGGAATATGGGTGGCTAGCCATTGCCCTCTTTAGAGAGTTAAAATTAAAAAAACAAATATTAAGAAAATAGGAGCCTTTAGAACTTAGCCAAAGGAATTATCCACCCCTCTTTATACCTGACTTTTTAATAAATAGAGGATATTACATGGCCGCACGAAGATACGAAATTTCTCTTCCAGTGTTGAAAAATATTTCACTCGTTCGCTGCGCTCACTCGTGAAATAATTATTTTTCAACACGAGAAGAGAAATTTCGTATCTCCAAGCGGCCATGTAATGTTCTGTTTATTATTAATAAACACCAATGAAATCAAACCTTGTTTTTTCAGTTCTTTTTGCTTTGCTCTCAATCTCATAAATTCAGGATCAATGAATATCCTTTTCCTATATTCGTGCATTGTAAGATAACGGTCAACACTTGATAAGATTCCTCTGAGAGAAGACGGCTCATATTGTTTACCTTTCTTCGTTCTAGCTGCAATAATGAACTCACTGAGGTATACATTCAGCTCCTCCGGTGGGATTTTCTCTAATTCTCTCTCTTCTTTCCGAACCTCGCAAAGAAAGTTTAGAACAATGTTGAGGTCATACATGGTCTTTTTCTTTGTATTTCCGTTCTCTTGTTGAGCAAAAAGCTTGTCAACATCATCTTCGGACACATCAATAAATCTGAATTTAGAATTGTCGTCTATAAGTGAAAATAAATTATTTAGAATCCAGATAGGTTCGTCCACTATTCATTCTGAAATTGTGTCGAGACTACTTTGACAAAGGCGCCATTGCAAAAGGCGTGATTTATTATGTAACCATAGCAACAGTGATCTTTTCATGTGTGAAGATAACATGTTATTCTCACCTGTGAAGATATGATGTTTACGCGCGAAAGCTCACCTGGTATTTCATTGGTGATTATATAATAATTGTATATCTTTTTATTGAAACTGATCTTATCATGATCTAAGAAAAAGATACAGTGTTTATTTTCTTGAAAAAAAAAATAATTATTGTGACAATTCATTGATACATGTATATATATTTTTTTAATAATGTAACTTATAACAGTGTACATGTATGTTGTAATTATAAACTAATGTTATAAAAAGTAATGGGGTATTATGCCCCCTACAGTATCAATGGCACAATGGTTTGTTTTTCTAGAATGACCCCAGCAGAAAAACTATGAACAGGCTTTTCTACATGTACATTACCTTTTTAAATTAGCTGTCAGGTGAATTTAGTATTTAACATTAATACATGTATGTATGTTCCAGCTGAGTTTCAAATTTTTTAATGCTCTGCCTAAATTAAATAAATTATTTGAAAACCTTTCAATTAATAGATTTATGTCTTCAAACAAACCCTCAAAAACATTTTTTTAAAACATTTTTGTAATTTTTTGTTGCGCTACTTAGTATATTGTACACGTATTAACATTTACAATTGTACACATTGTAATTATACACACAAAGCATACCTTGTTGAAAGAAAAGTAATTCAATGCTGTCTATTAATGCTAGCAGTAATAAATTATTGCTAATTAATACAGAGCATAATTATTCACTTGACTGTGAACAATGTACATAATAATTTTTATTCACATCTGCTTGAAAATGAAACTGGTCAAAGATATTTGGGACATCAAAGAAAACAAATACAATTAATAAGACTAGTTTTGAATTTTCAAAAAGATATTTTAAAATATATTTTCAAGTAAAATTTATACCACAACATATCCATACATGCAAATTAAAAGCCAGTTAGTCATTTAGTCTGTGTTATCTTGTTTTTTAGTCATTCTGATGTGAAACTGACATGGCTCAAGTTGAAGATATCAGCATTAATGATATGCAGTTCCAAAGTTCTGCTCTAATATGTAAACCTGAAGGCGAGTACAAAATGTGCCTTGAAATAGTAGATATCAGTTTTTGTTTACAGTGTCCATTTCTACACATATATTGTACAACCAAGTGCTCTTGAAATTGAAGATATCAGCATTGATGATAATTATGCAGTTTCAAATTATTGCCATAATGTGTACGTAAATCTGAAGGCAAGTACAACATGTACAGGGCTTCAAGTGTCCCTATATTTCCTATATTTCCTATATTTTTTCAATTTCCCTATATCTCCCTATATAGTTAAAAAATGTCCTATAATCCCTATAATTTTATTCAGAATAAAAAAGGAAAAAAATATTGCGAAGCTCATGAACTTTGTACTGGTGGATGTAACAAAGGCAGTGAATTTCCCGGGTCAAGCAAAGAGTAAACTGGTAAGTTCAGTATGTGTAGCTGCTATTTAATGTACCAATATTTGTCACCAATGAACTGCTTCAAGAGAAAAATGAGATCAGTTTAAGATTCTTGCAGACACTAATCCTTGGTCATGCCATTATGATGATGTTGCAAAGAAAATTGTCAACATACTTCAGGAATAGGGCTACCAGCTGCCACTCTCAGGCTTAGTAAGTTTGGCATTAGATGGACCAAATGTCAACAAAACCACATGGAGTACAGTCGATAACTTAGATGAAGGACTCCCTGTAGGTCTTTTGCCATTCATCCCTTGCAACATTCATGTTGTGCATAATGCTTTCCATGCAAGCATTAATGCATATGGAGAGGCATCTGAGGAACTAGCCATAGATCTTTTCTATTGGTTGAAGAACTCACCTCGCAGAGAAGATTACATCCATGTTTTGAATAATCTAGGGCTTGATGATGAGCTATTCATCCGGCATGTACAATGCAGGTGGCGTACCCTTATTCCAGCATTAGACAGAATTGTCAAGAACTGGGAAGCAATCAAGAAATACGTCTTTGAGGAACTGCCCAAGCTAGCTACAAAGGTGAAGACTTTCAAGCCCTTGGAGAAGAATGAGCGGTACAATCATATCTGTAGAAAGTTACAAAAGAAGTCCATTCCAGTTCAACTGGCTTTTCTACTATCTGTGGAACCAATTTTTAAGAAGTTTCTATATTTCTTCCAGAGTGAAGGGCCACTGATTCACTTACCGTGTGATACAATGTGTGAGCTTCTTAAGTCCTTTAAGGGTCGCTTCCTCAATAGCCAAGCCCTGAAAAACAAAGAGGGAAGCGCCTGCTGACAGTAGACTATTCCAAGCCAGACAACCAACTGTCCATTTCTCAGATGGAAGTGGGAGAGAAAACTCGCTCTGCCCTGTCTAAGCTGTCTAGTGACCAACAGAAGAAAGCTCTTCATGGTATGAAACAGTTCTATGTGGGCACCACAAAGTATCTGATTGGCCATCTACCAATGGACAACAAGCTGTTAAGAGATGTCTCTTTCCTACATCCACTTCTCATAGGTAGTGAGCATGGCATGCAAGCTATTCGCAGACTAGCAGTCATGATGCCAACTATATCAGGAGAGAAAGTTGCTTTGGTTACAGATGAGTGGAAGGTGTACAAGGCAGGGGATGTTGATGCAGACAGTAGCATGCATAGGGTTGACCATTACTGGGCAGATGTCTTCCAAAAGAAATCTCAGCAGGGTGAATTTAAGTATCCTGTTCTTCAGAAACTCGTAAAAAGCCTTCTCTCTATAGCTCATGTCATTGCAGATGTAGAACAAAGTCTTTCTGCAAACAAGAAGACAGTAACTCCAGACTGGGCTTCTCTTGGATACTTGACAATAAATCGTCTGTGTTCTGTGAAAGATCATGTGAAGAAGTGCGGAGAGCCACAGAATGTTCACATCACCAAAGGACTTATTCAAAAAGGCTCTCTGATAAAAAAGATCTGGCAAAGAAAACAAGCATTCAAGATGCAGAGAAAAAAAAGGCTGATGGATGCTGAGAAAGAGAGATAAAAGGGAAGCAGGGAAGTTGGAATGAAGCAGACTGAACTTGTCTGAGAGAGAAAAAGAACTGATGAAGTTGTAAGACCAGAAGGACAGTGAGCTGCAAATGGCTAAAACACTCTATCAAAAAGCAAATGAAATGCTTTCACAGGCAGTTAAGAACAAAAAGGCTTCCAACAAGACTAGTATAGCTAGCTCAAGGGCGCCACTTGAAGTTGCTAAGAAGATGATGGAACATGCAATGGAGCAAACCCAACAGTGTTCAAATAAGAGAAATGAACTAGACAAAAACGAGAAGAGACTCCTGGAAGGCTATAATTCAACATGTATCTGCCAGAGAAGCGAAAGGACACTGTCTTACTGAATGTCGAGGACATGACGTGCACTTATTGTTGTTTTTTTTGAGACTGAATGTCAAGAATGTTAAATTTGAGTTTGTTTCCAACTTGGTGTTAATATGTTGTGCTTTAAGTGTGATGGTTAGGAATGGCTATGAGGGGCATGGAGGAGGCCATTGTATTTGTTTTAATAAAAATGTTGAATTTTGCTGTATATCACTTGTAAATGCTTCAAAAAAATCCCTATATTGTTCCCATATTTTTTTCCTATTCCCTATTTTCTCCCTATATTTTTGAAAAAAAGACCCTATTTTTAGCCCTATAATTTGGCAGGAGGCCACTTGAAGCCCTGCATGTAGTTCATGAAATAGAATTCATTCCTCGGACCGAAGGCACGAGCATAGCGAGGTTAATAAATCTGTCGTGCCTCTGGAGCTAAGCCTGGCAACAATGTGGTACTACTTCATGTAAGCCTATATAGGAGCATGGGAAACAAAGATGGCGGACAGTAAACGGTACACAAACCATCGAAAAGAACCTTTTACCAACGTTTTTGGTTTCAAAGAAGACGAAGTGGATGGCGAAAAGCCTCATACGCAAATCAAGAGTTTTGACTTGCGGTGCACCCTCCTTGAGATTCGTGAGGTTCTGCAAGACACGTATTTCTAGTTAAATATTATTTTTTGA
Organism: Cladopsammia gracilis; assembly: GCA_022457155.1. Taxonomy (NCBI): domain Eukaryota; kingdom Metazoa; phylum Cnidaria; class Anthozoa; order Scleractinia; family Dendrophylliidae; genus Cladopsammia; species Cladopsammia gracilis. The sequence continues at coordinate 32,548 of JAJGOT010000649.1, forward strand.
GATGCAGTGTACAGATATTTGGATACCATCAACTGCTCTGACTTCTCTTTAATGTCGATAGTTGCATGTGGCTGTACATTCACACATAAAAAAATACCAGGTTCCCATAGTTGGATATTTTAGGGTATTTAAAAAATACCCACCAAAATCTCAAATTTGGAAGAGTGAGGCACGTTCCAACCAAGAAACGTGGCTGGGAATTCCCAAGTTGGCCGGGACTTGTCTTAAAAGCTCACTTTGCCAAATTTGAGAATGTTGTGGGTGTTCCATAAATAACTAAAATTTAAAATCCCAAAATGGGAATCTGTTTTTTTTTCTTCTGTGACAGATACCCCTTAGGTCTTAAGTTGTGTCAAAGTCAGAAATATGGAAATTAAAGTTGTAAAGTTTTATAGCCAGGAGATACATGTATTACCCCCCAACTTCCCCCACCAAATGAGTCCAGTTCAAAAGAGAGCAATTTAATAATTAAAAAAAAGTAGTTTAAAAGAATAATGTCCTTCATTTTTCTCAAATAACAGCCATAGGAGCAAACATTTGGTTTATGATAAAATGTTACAAGAGTTGATCCAAATGGAGGAGATAATTAAAACAGTAGTCATACAAGGGACACAGTGATTTCAGGAAGTTTTATATTGTGGCAGTGATGATTGTTTCAAAAAGTTCCCCAGGGAAGTGGAGTGATATTACTCAAGGGGGACATGCAATTCTGATTTACCTATTTGTGGAATTATAAACAATGGGATGAGGTTTTTGTGATATCCGGAGTAATCAATGTCAAGCCGCTGTAACTGTTATCAGCCAAAGCCGACACACTTACCAAGACCTCGATTATTCCGGATATCACAAACACTAAATCTAATAATTGTTTCTATAATATGACCGTACGGCCCCACTGATGCAATCCTACAAAAAGTAGAATTGCAAGGTGGCATGAGCGGGGCTGCACGGGTTACAGTGAGCCGGCCTGGAAAAAGCCAGTCCAGAAAAAGCTGTCTGGCCCAGCTCAAGTTCAAGTGACCTCGCACTGCACAACTATTCTAAGTACTTCCTATCCATATTATAAAATACTTATTGACTTGAGTTAGGTCGGGCCAGACGGGAAAATATTTAGCTCTCGGTCATGGCACACAGGCCTCGCTGTGCTTGGTCCAGTCGCCATGACATCAAGCCAAATGTTTTCCCGTCCAGCCCTCCCACTCAGTCAATAATATTAATAATATAATAATAATATAATAATAATAATAATAATAATAATAATATTTATTGATTTGTGATAAGTGCATATTATTATTTGTTTTAAAGAAAATAACGACAAACACACTGTCGCATGGGAATCAGTTTATTGTTTTCCAACAAGAATATAATTCACCACCCATGGCTTGGAAATCATGCAATGCATGCACACCTCACAGATTATTCACTTATCTGCTGTAGCAAATTAGTGAATAATATGTAGGGTGAGCATTGTTGTCAAACGAAGCCGGCTGCCGGCGAAAATCACCACCTTCTTTGTTATCTCGGCTGGCTACTCAGCTGGGCTGTTCTTTAGAAGAGATGGTCTTCTCCCCAACCTCAGCCACCTACTCCAACAATACAGTCGGCTGCTTCGAATCTTTATGACAACCCTGGGTGAGCTGATTTCCAGAATTTAACAGTGGGCTCTTAGCCATGCAATGAGAAGACAGACTGATAGTGACTACAATGTATAGTGATTTGGTTAAAACTTATTCTACCATAATATCTTGCATTATACATGTACATGCACAAAAACTGCTGATGTGTGTGCTTATTTTTCTTTTGCTTTGTAGATGTAGACTTTCCAGTAGTCATTCCTGGAGGCAATATTCATAGAGTTGATATTAAAACAAGAGAAAGTGGAGGATGGAAGAAGAAAAGTATTAAGCTGTCAATCAATTAAAGTGCACCTGACCGCCAATTTTTTTTCTTTTTTCTGGTTGAAAAGTCGAAGAGTGAAATATTTCTTGTTCTTAACGTCGTGTTAGTGAGTTATAGACTGAGATTTGAATTTACTAAATGCTAATTAGATGATGTCAAATGCAGACTCGTTTATTATACAACTACTTGTTTCCACCTCCAAGTAATCTTTTTTTACAAATCGATTGATTATAAACAGCTTTTATTAGTATTTTTTAAATTGATTATCCTTAAGCTGTGAACTGCGTATTGTGAATTGAAGTAGAAATAATGGTAAAGTCTGCATTTGATGTCATCTAATTAGCATTTTGTAAATTCAAATCTATATAACTCACAAACGCGACGTTAAAAACAAGAAATATTTCATTATTCGACTTTTCAACGTACATTGAGTTGATTAAAAGAAAAAAAATTACGGTTTAGGTGCACTTTAAATATTGTTTCCACTTGTGAATGCAACTTAACAAAAAAAAAGATATTGTCCTGTGCATAGAATCAAACAATAATTATTAATAGTAAATACATAATTTTGTCAGACTACTACTCCTTGAATTTCTGGAAAACTCCTGGTATTTGAAAATTGTCTTCCAGACTACTACTATCGAAGCAATGTACTGGCACTGAATGGTCACACTATAGGTTTACATCCACAGAACTAAATGACACAACTTAAGGTTTGGCTGTGGGAGGTGAACTCTTTTGGGTGCATTGCGTGGTTTAACATCCATGTCATGCTTGCGAACTTTTGCTTCATTGTGTTTGGTGTCTACAGGTGTGATCCATGCTATTATTTAAGTAACAATCCGTGTAAGAAGTAGGCAATTCTCCATTGTTCCGCTGCATTTCGCTTTCCCCACATAAGAATGTTTAGATTTTCGTACTGAAAATACGTCAACCTATGGACAACATGGTTTAGAAATAAAATTTACTGAAACTTAATTTTAAAGCGATGTTTCTTTTGTGTTACAAGATTTCATCCTATCGTGATACTCCAAAACAATGGCCAAGAAAGACTTTTAATTTTCCACCTTCCCCACATAGAATTTTTGTTGCATTAAATATCACAATAGTTTTCACTAAAAGGGAATCAATTAGTAAACTAGAGATAAATAAATACGCTGCCTGATGAAGTTATGGTAGATTTTCATGTTTTAGCCAATGAGGTGGACGGTTTCAACAATAGCACAATTCACACCTTTCTGCATTCCGTGCATTTGGGTTGCCTATTTGTTACACGGATTGTTACTTGAACAGTTGTGCAAGCCTGTTGCCTAGTAAGAAAAATCAAGAAGAGCCCAAACCTCAAAATATCTGCAGGGCCCTGGGAACCTGCTTGAAAACTCTCTTTTTTCCACCTACTCCTGGAAAAACTCCTAAATTTTAATTATTTTAATTACTATTTTTTTTTTACACTCACGTAATAAGACAATTTTGTTACCATTTACAGCCACGCTCGATCACGCGTGACCAGTAATCCACAAGACTGAAATGAACATTTGAATATTTCTTTGTAACGTCCGAGATTTGAATGAAACCTTTAAAGATCTATCTGGAAAACACTTTGAAAGTCACAAGTTAAAGGAAAAATAACTTCGCTACACGCATAAAAATCCTAATATTGTTCGGATATGTAACATTTCAAATAAAATGATAAAATTATTTTGTTGCTGTTTGTTTCCGAAAATGCGGTAAAATTCTCACGAGAATTACGAATCTCGGAATGAATTTACAAAACCGACGCGCAAACTTGAGAACTCCATTCAAATTTTCAAAAATACTGGTCACGCGTGACGGAGCATGGCTGTAAGCCATGACATTTCTGACTTATAGGTCCTGGAATTTATGTCTACACTGTAAAGTCACACCCTGGAAAACTCCTGGAATTCTGAATTTTGTGTCTGAATTGCAGATTCGAAAGGTCAGATAACACCCCAAAAGAAGAAAGAGTTGTACACAAAGCTTGACGAGATCCTGTTGGCTGCTCTTCATGAAGAGTTTGAAATGAGTCCTGGGCACACAATTGATCGCCTTGAAATGATTCGATTTCTGACTCATGTAGTGCGTCAACATTTAAGCGAATTTCCAGATCTTAAGAAGGTGCTGGACCTTCGTGATACCGTTCTAACAGGGCGTGTTAAGAAAGCCTTCCCTGAAGTGGAATATAAAAGGAAGCAGATCCGACAGGAACACTATAGGAAAGTGTATCCTTGGAAATGGCTGATTGGTTTTGATGGAAATTATTGAAGGCAGCCTGTATATTTTCAAGCATACATGTAAATCCAGCCTCGCTTGTCAAAGAGTGCTTATACGTATACAAGTTTGGGATGGACAATGGGTGAGGGTTGGAAAGGATTTCACAGAAGAAAGGGAGTCTAAGCGAGTAATCATTATTTTTCCTTTCAAGAATGTTCGACATAACGGTATTCTGTTTTTTTTTTATACGTACATGTACAGCCACCTTTCATCGCTCTCAGCAACTTGTGCATATAGCAGGGGTATTTGCGTGAATGCCTGGCAGTATTTAAGGCTATATTCTTTATGGAGTGTAATTTTACTAGTAAGTTTGATCATTAGATAGTGTTTGGAGCTCAATCAATTCAACTTCTATTCTATTTACTTAACTATTTAACAGCTGGCTTTATGTTAACATTAGAAGAAAATCTAGAAGCCCTGATCACAGTCCAGGTACTGATAATTTGATGATAATGTCTACTGTCTGTGTCGGACTCCACTTTGGAGAGGTCAATCCACTTTTAGAGAGAAATTGATCCAATTTAGAGGTGTTCAGTTTGGTTCAGTGTCCACTTTATAGAAGAAATAACTTTTAGGAGAAATGGTCAGAACATATTGTACTCGGACAGGACCCACTGGTCATTCAACAAAATAAGATGGTGGTCTCTTTATGTTCCTCCACCCCTCCTTTCCTCCACTTTTAAAGATGGATATTGTGTAGCCCTCACTCTATCAGGAGTTAAATCTGAGAAACAGATTCAAATTGCTCTGTTTAAGTAATGATCCGCATAAGAAGGATAGTGCTGAACGGCAATGCACGATGGAATGTAAACCTTTTTCATTGTTTCAACTAGTGATCTCATTGGCCTAGACTCAAAAAACGCTAAAATGTTAAAGTTCAATGTGCATTAAGTCGAATTTTTCTAAGGTTTAAAGTAATTTGAGACCCAATCGCACAGCATGCAAGTTTTAAAAGATATTGTATGTGGGGAACTTCATCAAACAAAATTATTAGCTATTGTCTTCTGCTATTCTGATTGGTTAAGCACGAAAATTTCCTAAAATTTATGTGATGCAAATGAATTTTTTTTTTTTATGTTATAATGAAATATAATTATGAATCAGATTCTCCTCTATTCTTGAAACCAAAGATATTCTATGTGGGAAAGAGCCAATGTCGCAGAACATGAAGTTTACTATAGTTCTTATGTGGAGCATTACTTAATACTGATGCCTTGTCTGCAATAAATGAATATAATTTATTGTATTAATTGAGCAGGCTTGTTGCCAAAATATATCAGATTACTATATTTTAACTCCGTAACTACCATGCTTTAACACATCAGCAAAAACTGCAATCATCACCCCCACCAGCACCTGGACTCCCCCCTCTGCACCAGGTCCAAGTACACCATTTAACCAGGCCTCGTCATCGCCATCATCACCGGTTGATGAAGATCACAAATCATACGAGCACTGTAATCCGACTTCTTTAGTGGAGGACGACATGGATTCCAATCACAACCAAGGTTCTCCGCGGTCTGTCAGTGGCTCTGATAATTTGATGTCATCACTCAGTGGCCAGTTTAGCTGTGAGAGTCAAGCTTCTGAGGGGATTGGGTTACCGTTAGATAACTTGACTTTGCAGAAATGGTAAGCCAGGCATGTCATGACAGCTAGAACTTTGTTTATAAATTAAGCAAGTTCGTATTCACGCTCTTATTGGCTGAAAACTAATTTCCTGGAATTATATGGGAAAAAGAAAATTATGTTGACTGCTTATTTAATGAATCAAACGAAATAAAAAAAATAATCATTGCCTATATCATAAGTTACGATAACAGCTGTTCTAACAACATGTCCTCATTGGGTGCCTTTTGTTGTCTCAGAGTTGTGTCAAACCATGTGCTGGAAAACATGTCTTTATTGGGTGCCTTTTGTTAGTTCATTGTTTCAGGGTGGTGCTGCACAATGTGCCAGACAACATGTCCCCATTGGGTGCTTTTTGTTGTTTCAGGGTAGTGTGACACTATGAACCAGACAACATGTCCCCATTGGATGCCTTTTGTTGTTTTTTTTAACAACAACAAACAACAACAACACACTTTATTAAACAAATATTGTCGATTTAAATAGTACCTACCCACAAATAGTTGAAAAACTAGTCGAGGGGGGTAGGTATAATTAAGTTAGGCTTATTACGAGGGTTCAGGTTATAGCAGTTCAGATTACAATAAATAGTAGATTGAAATAATAAATTAAAACGGTAAAGAAAGTAGAAAGAGATTACACTATACTGGTCGTAGTTACAGGATTGATACAGTTGACACGTTGTTTCAGGGTAGTGTGACACTATGAACCAGACAACATGTCCCCATTGGGTGCCTTTTGTTGTTTCAGGGTAATGTCACGCTATGCGCCGGACAACACGTCCTATGTTCCTGTCCAAGATGTGGTCAAAGCTTTTAGAAAGGATTATAATGTCGACCTCAGCTATAAAGAGTGCCACCAAATGATTCTCTCCGCTTTTACATGTCCAAGAAACCGTTTAATTCCTAGAAAGACTGTGAGGGTCTCGTCACTTGGACAGCAGTATGTTTATAGGGGAATTACGTCCATTAATAAAGCCACAGATGCTTCAACTGAAACCCAGGTACAGTATTTACAACAAGAAGCAGTTTATTAGTGTGTTTGTGGTTTTGCATAAGATTGGTTTCAACTGAATGTCGTAAAGCCAAAACAAAAGAAATCACTCTGACCAATCACAGCAGTCGTAAACAATCCAATGAACCAATCAGAGCTCGAAGCAATTACTTGTGGGCGGCGCCAAACGCGGGAAAACGCGTGCGAGCAAGTCACGATTGGTTTTGGTTTTACTTCTGATTGGTCGAGAAGGTGGCGCGAGATTTTTTAGCCAATCACAAAGCGTAGCAATGCAAAACCAAAGCAATTGTCTGTGTAATTACTTTTGACACAATTGAAAACTGCTCGAAAACCAATCAACACAAAGCAAATACATGTAGGCAAATACATGTAGTGGGAAAGAGTGGGAAAGTACGTGCAGGTCAGTCACAGTTTCGGCTTTACATCTTGATGTTTGAGAAAGTAGCGCGAGTTTTTTAAAAACAATTACCAAATCGTAGAAATACTACTAACAGTGGAAGCCCTTTAAAACGACCACCATTGAACATAGGGCCATAAAAATGTGGTTAGAACAACTTGGTGTTCTTAAAGGGGCATTGTCACGCAGATTTTGCTGTGTTTTGGTCAAAATACACTAAATATATGACAGAGTACCTTTGCTCAAACATAAAATTGCTTTTAGAACGCCAAGAAGAAAATATCAAGTGATTTCTTTAACGAGGAACAAACCATCATGTTTTTCTGCTATTTTTCCACGACACTTGGGAGGAACTTGAAAAAATTGGCCAATTTTTTCAAGTTGCAATCCATTTCCATCCTGGCCATCCGCAGCCAAAAATAACGAATACTAGTTTCTGTGCACTGGTAGAGTATTTGTTAACAAAACTGGACCATTATTTTTAGGTTTCTATTGAAACAAACATGTTTTTTGGCTTTTCAAAGTGATACTAAAAATAGGTGACAGTGTCCCTTTGAGGCAGAGTTGCACTGTAATATCAAACGAAACGCGCACTGCGCAACGCTCGAAACGTCAGCATTTGAATCTCTTTACGGTTGTCAATTTACCAAATTTTTCGTGTTTAACTCCCTTACCGACGCCCGGGGGTGGGGGGGGGGGGGAGGTACTCTGCAAATTTTTGGATGGGTGTGTGCCGCTGGGACTCTGAGACCCTTAACCTATACTAGACCACTTCAGCTGCATTTTGCAACCCTATTCTAGACTAAACACCGAAAAGCCCTACCCTATCCTAGACCTATTCCGGACTCGCTATTTTCCAGAAACTCGTTCACCATCACAGTTATTAACAGGGGTCAGTAAAAATGCCGTACTGCGCGCCGTACCGATTTTTAAATGCCATTTGCCAGTAAACCTTGTCTAGACTAAATTCTTCACGCAACTGATCAGTTTTGCAGAAAATGATACCCTATTCTAGACCAAAAATCTCTGATTACTATACCCTATCCCAGACTAAACTGTCTGAAAACCATACCCTTCACAGCGGCACATACCTATATAGCTCATATATGGGAGTACCCCCCCTCGGCACCGACGCCGATTTCCCTTTCGTAAACAAGCGATGCCATTTTTAACGGTCGATTCCATCATTAACATTCATTAGTAACCAAGCCTTGTGTAATGATCAATGCCGTTTCTCTATAGTTTCTGCCTGGATTGGGATGAAAGTAGCAATTCACTATCATCGGGTATATTACGAACTCGCAATTGACCATCTATCCATGTGGCTTTGTAGCTCAGTAGATGGAGCATTGCACCGGTATCGCAAGGTCATGGGTTCGAATCCCGTTCAAGCCCGAATTTTTTTTCAGGTTGTTTTTTCAACTGCTTTAGTTGAGAGCACACTGCGATGATTATAAATTTCACTCATAGGCTACCATTACTAGATAAAACTGGATTAAAGCGATTATTAGACATAAGCTTGATTCGCGGTTAGGCTAGATCTACGGATAGGGTTAGGGTTATAGATGTATCATTAACAAAAGCACGTTTTATTAAATTTTTCTTGCGTTTGCCGGATCAACCCAGTGGTCTAGTGGTGAAGGAGGGATGTTAGCATGCAGAGGTTCCGGGTTCGATTCTAGGTAATTAATTGCATTTTTCTTTTTTCTGATAGAAAAGATAATTCGATAATTGGTGAAAAATGCATCGCTAAAATGGCATCGCTTGTTTACGAAATGGAAAATTGCCTCACCGACATCACAGCACAGTTTCTTTAGAAACAAATTCCTTTTCACATTACTTTTGACAGTCACTGAGAACTGCTCTCTGCTACCCAAACTGAAGTGGTCCCATTTAGAGAATCACATCAAAAGGAAACTGATAAAGGGTTGAACCAAACACATATCAAAGCCAAAAAATAAAAAGATTTATTAAATTTTCGCTATAATGACTTCTGAAAATCAAATCATTTTAACGTTTAATGGCACATGTACAGTAGGACATCTGCTTACGGACACCTCCATAATACAGACACCTCTCTATTACTGTACGTTCAGTTCTCTTAGTCCCGAAGATGCCATAATTCATACAACCTCTAACTCTATAATACGAACGTCTCTATAATGTGGACAATTGGTTTTCGAGGGGTACGCCAAAGGGCATAGTACTCAATTTTAGGAGCATGACATGTCAAAGCCTATACTTGGGATCGGCGCAGTTTGTGGGGTATTACTTAGAAAACTAAGTTATTCGTGTTAATCATTTCTGTCAGGACGCCGACGGGTCACAGTGTGCGCAAACTAACTGTCAATCCGAGAGTCCCGATGAAGAATACGAGGAGACCTGGAAACAAAGAATCCGGGATATCACCGATGAACGCGACCAGGCTCTTATGGAACGTAACCAGGCCCTCGCGGCCTTAATGGAACTGGAAAAGGAACACGGAGAAGCAAAACGGACGATAGAGAGGTTAAAAAAAGAAACTTTCAGCAAAAGCTTTGTTGAAAACTCGTCAGAAACTTTCAAAGAGACATCGGCTAAAATAGAGGAGATAAAATCAAGTCATCGCGAAGGTTCTTCTCTTGAGAATCTGCTGCAAAAATTTGGTGATGTAAAACGTGATGGACAGCTTGACACAGTCCCTGACGTAAGACGTGACCGTCTTGCGGACCGAGATGAAAACGGTGATCGCAGTGACGAACATTGCGATCACTCGTTCTTTAAAGAGGTAGTCACGCAAGCAAAAGAAGAGCGTGACTGTTTGCTAAAAAGGTTGGAGATTGTTAAAAGCGAAAGGAACTCTTATTTAGATCGACTGCATTCTTTGGAAAAGGAAAATCAGCGACTAAAAGATGCTGTAAGTGTGAGACAACCAGAGTTGTCTCAAAGTCGTTTGCTGGACGACATTTCGCGGCATTTTCAGGCAAACGGTCACCGCGACGAAAACAACGCAAAGGAAGCACTAAGTTCTGCACTTTCTCATTTGAAATCTAAACGGTAAGAGAAACAGAATTTTCCCTTAAACCCTGGCTAAACGTTCTTCAATAATCTTTCGTTTTAAAGGGGCAGTATCACGAGGTTCCACGCGCGGCACTGTTCACTATTCTTGCACCGGAATTTTGGACATATCACTGTTAAAAGTGATTTTTTCTTTCTGCCGGTTATCAAAACGGATTTTTTCATTCAACAAATACCTCCACTTCTCGACGGCCTTTTTGAATTTGCCAAATCAAACTTGAAAACGTCGGCCCAGTTTTCAAGTTTCGCCCTCATGATTGTACTGCCCCTTTAACATTGTCGTACAACATGTGTTGGTTCAACAATGTTTGAACGTTTAGCACCCCATGTTAGATGATGTTTGACCAACATTTATTTGTTGGATGAATGTTTTTCTTTCGATTGAACATTTTACCCAACATTTTGTTAGGCGCAACTATGTTTGAACGTTTAGCCGGCTTTCTAACACAACAGCCCTAGCTACAGCCACGCATCCAACAAATGTTGGCCAACAATGTTTGAACGTTTACTCGGCTTTCTAACACAAACAGTCCTAGCAACAGATGTTGACCAACAATGTTTGAACGTTTAGCTGGCTTTCTAACACAACAGCCCTAGCAAGAGCCACACATCCAACAAATGCTGTCCAACAATGTTGGATATTTAGCCGCGCGTCCAGCATTGCCATCCATCAGATGTTGACCAACAATGTTTGAACGTTTAGCCGGCTTTCTAACACAACAGCCACGCATCCAACAAATGTTGGCCAACATTGGATATTTAGCGCACGTCTAGCATTGCCATCCAACAATGTTGACCGACAGTGTTGAAACATTTAGCCATGGCTTTAGGCTAACGAAAGAATAGTATCGGTACTCTGGTTTAGGTTACACTAGCAAAATTAGGTTCGGCGAGGTGGTCCGTTTTTCTGGCAAACTTAGGCCAAGTCAATGTTTGCACTCTCCCCAGCTTTCACTCGCCATGAAAAACAAAAAATTGTCGGCTGACTCGAACTTGCCATCAATCTCGACTGATCACACGGGAAAATAGGGGACTGTGAACAGTTTAGTCGACTTGCACACTATCTTCGTTCTGTAAAAATAGATTTGGTGAATCTAAGGACTTTGTAATATTTTTTTTTACAACAATTTGGTTGAGAGCAAAAGAGAAAACAAGGTTTTTCTACGTGTTTTTTTTTTTCTCGGTATTTCTTGTTTCAGTGTCATATACACCAAATCGAAGAAACATTGTCGGGTGAAAAGCATAAACCATGAACGATGCGACCCAAAAGTTTACTGGGAAGTTGTATAAATTAATCTTCGTCTGTGACAGAATACACATTATATTAACACAGGATGCATAAATCATGCTGTAAAATGTCTCGAACAAAGAAAACATCTTGATTATCAAGAAATGGAATATTACAAAGCTTGCTAATACTGCCAACCCAGAATCCATTCGGTCTCTTATGCTTTTTACAGATCAACGTTTCTCCAATAGATCATATTCGCATTCTCAGTATTGAACTGGGACTAACTTGTAATGCAGGCTCATGCGGGGAATATCATTAAAAATATTTGCATGTGAAAAGATTACCCCGCATGAGGCTCGACTACAAACCAGTTCCAATTCAATACCGAGAATATAAATATACGTAATTCAATGAAGGTCGCTTTGCAATTGGTTATTGGTAATTGGGCATTGGCATTTGGGCATCCGGAACACAATGCAACGATTTGCTTGAGTGACCGCCAAACAATAGCTTCCCAATGCCCAATTACCAATGACCAAAGCAACCTTTATTGAATTAGGTATATGGTCTATCAGGTGTAAATATAACAAACACGAGGAAGAGAAGTGGGTTAAAAAAAACTCGGCTGCGCCTCGTTTTTCAACCCACTTCTCGGTGTTTGGATACCTGATGAATCACTCTTTCGAGTGTTTGATATAGCTTCTCAAACTCATCATTAAAGGGGCAGTATCACGAGGTGATACTTGAAAAACGTCGGCCCACGTTTTCAAGTTTGATTCCGCAAATTCAGAAAGGCCGTCCAGAAGTGGAGGTATTTGTTGAATCAAAAAATCCGTTTTGATAGCCGGAAGAAAGAAAAAATCACTTTTAACAGTGATATGTCCAAAATGCCGGTGAACGAATAGTGAATAGTGCCGCGCGTGGAACCTCGTGATACTGCCCCTTTAAATGCGGATAAAGCGAAGGAGTAAAATCGCCAAAATTCATGCAAAGTAAGACCAGGTATCCAATCCTCCTTCACGGCAATGATTTCCTTTGTGTTCTCGTCATGATTTATTAATGGTTTCTAGATGTCACATTTCTGTTTCCCAACTTGCAGAAAACAAGGTACACCATCAAGATTGAATAAATCTCCTAAGTATGAACATTCCCACTTCAACGAGCCACAACTGGAACGAAACAGTTTCGACGATCAAAAAGCTAATCCAGGAGACTCTCCCTCGCCTGCAAGCACAATGGACAGCGGAGTTCCATCTCCAGGAAACCAGGCTGCTTCGAACGGTGAACTTTTCAACGAGAAAGAATTATTATGTAATGGTGATACTAGCAAGATAAGTAATGACACAAAAGGAGTCTTAGGCAGCGGGGAATGGGAAAATGAAGATGGCTTTCTCGTTTTCACTTCTGGAAGCGAAATAATCGGTTTTACGCGGCATCCACTTGAAGATTGATTGACTATATACGTTTATATTTCAGGCGCTTAAGCAGCATTCATCTGTTGTGTCACGCAACGTATCATTATTGCGTGACGACCCCAATCCAGCCTGCAGTGCAGGCGTTTCATGGCGAGCGAATGCTTTTTTGAATTCGTTCGTAAGCTCGTCCGCCATCTTGAATTCCCAAAACGTAGGGAGTTGGGACGAGTCAAAGGGAGCGAGGAGGGGACGGGAGAGGGTGCCTTACACCCACCCCGTTGACCGAATTTTATACTCTCCCCAATCCTCCTCTAATTTCATATTCCAAGATGGCAACCAGGCATGACGCAAAGAAATTACTGAGCACTCGATCGCCACAAAATACGCCAGCACTCCAGGCTAACCGCAATCTTGTAGCAAAACAGCTTACACGCTGAAAACGGTACGAATATATATTCTAGGTTATTCTTTAATAGAGGGATCATGCACCTACACGTTTTCCATAGTTTTCCCCACCACTAAACTGCTTTTCTTTCCTCGTTTCTTTGATGGATGCATAAACTAACTTAATTGAGGATGTAGAACAGAAAGCAAACGGCAAACTGACCCTTTTGGCAGAGAAAGAAAGCCGGAATTAAAAATAAGATGTATGGTCACACTTTATCCACAGACTCAAACGTTTGAACCGCCTTGTACAGCATTGTAAACAACACCACAGGAAAGTACTGCTCAGTAGTTTTCATTAGAATTGGTCACACTTAAGAATTTCATTAACGAACCACTTTTGTACAGCATAATAAAGAGCATCACACTTGATTTCATCCACAAACCTCAAACGTTTGAACCACCTTGTAATACTAAACAGTACCACAGAAAAGTGCAGCTCAATAGCTTTCATTTGAATGGTCACGCTTAAGGATTTCATCCACAGACCCAAAACTTAAAATCACATTTTACAGCATAATAAACAGCACCACAGGAAAGTACTGCTCAGTAGCTTTCATTTGAATGGTCACACTTCAGGATTTCATCCACAGATCCAAAACTTAGAATCACCTTGTACAGCATAATAAACAGTACCACAGGAAAGTACTGCTCAATAGCTTTCATTTGAATGGTCACACTTTAGGATTTCATCCACAGATCCACAACTTAGAATCACCTAGTACTGAATAATAAACAGTACCTAGGGAAAGTACTGCTCAATAGCTTTCATTTGAATGGTCAGTTGCACTTTAGGATTTCATCCGCAGACTCAAAAGTTAGAACCATCTTGTACAGCATTATAAACAGTACCACAGGAAAGTACTGAACAATGGCTTTTATTTGAATGGTCATACTTTAGGATTTCATCCACAGACTCAAAAGTTAGAACCACCTTGTGCAGCACAATAAACAGTACCACAAGAAAGTCCTGCTCAAAATAAGCTTTCATTTGAATGGTCACACTTTAGGATTTCATCCACAGACTCAAAAGTTAGAACCTGCACCTTGTACAACATAATAAACCGTACCACGGGAAAGCTGCTCAGTAGCTTTCATCTGAATGGTCACACCACATTACACGACTTAAGGTTCGACTCTGGCAGTGAAATAAATAAACTTGACACCATCATGTCCCCGATGTAGGTATAAAAAGTCGTGGGACGTACTTAACCTTTACAATACTCTTTCGTTGGTTTATTTCATTTGCTTATACTTCTTTGTGGAGTCTTACAATTGACACACAGGTACATGTACAATTTTATTGATGCTGTGAGGATCAAGAAAGGACGAGATCTCATAGGCATAGTTTTAAGTATTTTAGGCCAGCTTAGGTGATTGTTGGGTTTGAAAATGAGGCAGTCTTAAAAATTGACTTGGACTCGATTACGGTATGCTGCTTTGCCCCGGCCACACTAATGCATTTTCAAAAGTCTCCGTTTTCATCTCGGCGAAAGCAAAGCAAAATATTTTCGTCCACACTAGCGTTTTCGTATCGTTTTTATACTGTCCACACTAAAACGCTCGAAAACGATGAAAACGACTAGGACCTGGGATTGCGCATGTGTTAAAGGTGATAGATGCTCCGATTTGGACTGGAACCGATGGCATGTGACGCTTTTTACATCACCGTTTTCAAAAGTCTCCGTTTCAACCTGTCCACACTAGAAACGAAGCGTTTTCAAAACGATGCGTTTTCAAGAGTGTCCACTTTTGAAAACGTTTACGAAAGTCTCTGTTTTCATCGGCGTTTTCGGGCGTTTTAGTGTGAACAATAGGCAAAAACGCATCAAAACTTATGCGTTTTCGAACGAAAACGCATTAGTGTAGACAGGGCCTTACATGTCCTAACGCGTGTTTTGGACAACCTGGTGTAAACTGTCGAATTTTTGCCAAAATGCCTTTTGAGTTTTGTTCAATTCTATTCAGTTTAACCAACGCTCAATTCGTTGCTCAACGAATCATATGACATACTCATTAACAGAGGGTGTCGCAGGCCCTATTAGGAACCTAGCATTCAGAACCTGTCGTTGTTACCGTTCCACTGTTCCACTTTTTGGAGACTTGTTCCTACATGCCGATGATCATCAAAAGGGTGCATACTATTTCCGAATGGATCAGTCCGGCCGCCCAGTTCTGAAAAATTAATGGCGTAATATTTACGAATTGATCAGTCCGGCCGGCAAGTTCTGACAAATGGTAAGCGTCCTTGGTCGTACCCCAATTTGCAGTAGCTATGTTATAATCATACTGTACCGCATGCTTGTGTTCATGGTACAGCAGTCGTGGCATAGTCGTGCTGCAGTAGTGTCTTCGTATTACCGCAGTCGGGTCTTGGTCGTACCGCAGTCGTGTCGTAGGCGTAACGTAGTCGTGTCTTCGTATCACCGCAGTCGTATCCTAATCGTACCGAAGCGGTGTCGTAGTCGTTCCACAGTCGTGTCGTAGTCGTACCGCAGTCGTGTCTTCGTATTACCGTAGTCGTGCCGTAACTGCAGTCAAGCGCAGTCGTATCTTCGTGACCGCAGTCGTGCCTTAGACTTACTATATTTGACAAAAATCGTTTCGCAATACCACAGTGACGTCGGATGAAATAACAATCCGTAATTAAAATTACAACGCGAAAAACTGTGACAAGATCCGGTCGTTTCTTTTGCGGTAACCTACGAAAGTGCCCGTTTTCTCGCCTGTTTGGTCAGACAACGGAATCTTTCCTGATCCTGAAACAAAAACACAAAAAAGATCCTGGATTATTTTGCAGCCTACTTTGAAAGACGACGAACTTCTTTGCAGTTCAGATCGAATTAAGACAGAGAAAATTGAGTTGTATTTATAATATATTATTCCTTTAAATTATAGCTTATTTATGTTTTCTCCAACAGTGATAGGCCATTTCTCTGAAGTACTTCATGATAGGTCCACATATTGTCTCCCTAATGTATAATCTCACATTACATAATTTACCACATTTAATTGATATCCTTAGGGAGACTATATGTGGGCCTATCATGAAGTACATGAACTGCACCAAGAATCGCTTTGATAGTGAGGCACAAAGCACCTCCGAAATGGCCTTGTGGTCTGTTCCAGGTACTAATAAGGAGCTTAAGCGACCACGATGGTGACGGCAGCGAGAAGGTCAAGCCCAACTCATACCGGCCAGAAGGACTTCGGACACCTTAATGAGACTTATATAACGGAGTAACTGGTTAGCTTTCGGTTGAGGTTGGGGGTAGTAGTTTATATAGTTAAATTTAGGACAAACCAACCGGAGAAGCCAGGTGGTACAGTGGTACGGTAGGCTATGTAAGCCTAAGCCTAGCTGAGGTCACAGGTTCAATCCTAAAAAAAAATATTGAAAATAAAATTCTAAGGGTCGACATTACGTTATATAAGTTTTAATAAGGTGTCCGACGTCCTTCTGAACGGTATGATTTAGGCACAATGCGGCAAGAGCGGCACAAAACAATAGGATTATAAACAGCGAAGACAATGCATCTTCACGTATGTTTACATTTTGGTATAATATTTCTTTGCCGTTCTCTGCAAAACAACAACGTCAAATTATCAAATCAGTTATAAGTTTCTCGGAAAACGTGAACACACGACGGATATTTATTTGAACTTGAAAGCAGTCCCTACGAATTCTGCTCCTGGATAATTCAGTCACAGACAAACTAAACGAATTGGAGCAATTGCAAAGTATAGTTTAAAGGAGCGAGAATTCTTTTTTCAAGTGACGTTTAACTTGGCGTTGCCATCCTGGTTGCTTAACTCTCTAATTTTTCGTGGAGCGAAGGACAGTTGGCACGCCACAATAAACAGCTTTTGCGAACGAAAACAAAAGAAAGAGGAATGGGTCAATTATCAGAGAATAAGAGAAAGTAGTGCTGAAC
Source organism: Cladopsammia gracilis (assembly GCA_022457155.1). NCBI lineage: Eukaryota > Metazoa > Cnidaria > Anthozoa > Scleractinia > Dendrophylliidae > Cladopsammia > Cladopsammia gracilis. The sequence goes on from JAJGOT010000649.1 coordinate 49,861, forward strand.
ATATGTTTTTTTTTTGTTTGTTTGTTTTTTTTTTTTGCGTGCCGCCTTTCCTTCTCCTCTTGCAATTTAAGCAACTGAAAAATGCTAAACAGCACTCCATGTACGAGACATTGTTTAAATTTTACTTTTGGGTTGAGTTTTCTTTATAAGCTTCGTGTACGTACCAAATGTAAGGTGAATATTTATTGTTAAGATTTTTTTTAATATTCTCCTTTGGGTCATCATAATGATGTAAAACAGGATTTTTGCGTATTAATATTTGGAAATAAAAAAGGCAACAGAATATTGATATTTCAAATAACTTTATCATCACGCTTCATTTTGGACTCGTGAATACGCGAAGCTGAAAACGAGTTGCAGCATTTTCGATCGCTCGATTGCTCGATTGCTCGATCGCTCGGTTGCTCGATCGCTCGATTGCTCGATCGCTCGGTTGCTCGATAGTTCGATCGCTCGATTGCTCGATCGCTCGGTTGCTCGATCGCTCGATCGCTCGATTCCTCGATCGCTCGGTTGCTCGATCGCTCGATCGCTCGATCGCTCGATTGCTCGATCGCTCGATTGCTCGATCGCTCGGTTGCTCGATCGCTCGATTGCTCGATCGCTCGGTTGCTCGATCGCTCGACAGCTCGATCGCTTGATAGCTCGATCGCCCGATCGCTCGATCGCTCGATCGCTCGATCGCTCGATCGCTCGATTGCTCGATCGCTCGATCGCTCGATCGCTCGATCGCTCGATCGCTCAATCGCTCAATTGCTCGATCGCTCGATTGCTCGATTGCTCGATCGCTCGATAGCTCGATCGCACGATTGCTCGATCGCTCGGTTGCTCGATCGCTCGATAGCTCGATCGCTCTATTCCTCGATCGCTCGGTTGCTCGATCGCTCGATAGCTCGATCGCTCGATCGCTCGATTGCTCCATCGCTCGATAGCTCGATTGCTCGATCGATCGATCGATCGCTCGATCGCTCGATCGCTCGATCGCTCGATCGCTCGATCGCTCGATCGCTCGATTGCTCGATCGGTCGATCGGTCGATTGCTCGATCGCTCAATCACTCGCTCACTCGGCTGTAAACTTTTGTTGGTAATTCCGCTAACCAGTGCATTACGTCAACCAGTTGTCTCGTTTCACGCAATGGATATTAATGTCACGCTAAGATGTTTTCATCATTTTAAAACTGTTTACTCTTCAATTCTTTGACTTCAAAAATGGAAAATTAAAACTGATCTGTGGGCTACGAATAGATTTTTCAAGACTTGGGTAAACGCTACAACATGATTAATGTTTTTAAATGTGTAGCCTGTGAGAGAAAGCGTTCGATCTCGGAGGCACAACATGAACCAAATTTTAGTTTGAATCGCTGACTTAAAAAAAAAACGTCTTTGCATGACACAAATGCGCAATGAGAACTGGCTGACGTGATGTTTTTAAATTTGTTTACTCGTGAATTCTTTGACTGCTTTGTGAAACAACAAAAGCCTTATGCCGATCATAGGGAACCCACACGCTTATTAATAAACTGAATACGCTTATTTGTAAACCGCACAGCCAAGAGGAATGGTCGTCGTTGTGAGATGCATTTTGCGATAAGAAACGATGTTCTTCGGCCATGGATAATCACCCAAGTCTTTTTGATACAAAGGGAATTATAGTGCAAACAAACCAATGAGTCATCCTGTCTACGTAATTTACGCCATCACTCACTCCCACTCCCCCCCAGGCTCAATTAAAAATTCTTGAGGATTAGTTTCCTTGGAATAGATCGAATGATAACTATGATAAAACATCTCCTGTACCGGAATCATACCAGGAGAAAATACAATTTGATCACTATGGGAAATACGTACAAGAGCTTGAGTAAAGAGCAAGCCAACAAGACTTTTTTTCATATAACACGGAATAAATGTGCACGAGATACTTTTCATTGCTTGTATTTTTATTTTTTAACACTTATTGCCTTAGGCTGCACTGAAATGGCCAGCATGGAATTGGTATGCAAATTAAAAAAACGGCCATTTCTTCCAAATGTTTTCCTTTGCGTCCTCAAAATCACTTGCCGATTACGGTACTCTAACAGAAGGCAGAACACCTCCCAGTTTTTCTATTTAAAAAAATGTTGCCCGACAAAATTCAATTTCAGCATTATATATGGCCTAAAAGAGGAGAGACATATTTCAATGAGTGTTTAAAATAAGTTGTTACGCTGACATTTGTATTGCGGAAGCAATTTCTTGCATGTACCAGGTGTGTAAGATTTACACTTCCTAGTTTACCAAGCTATATATATCCAGTTCTCGGTGAAATATTACGCTCAAAGACCCTCAAAGATACAAGATTTCTTAATATAATGCTTTATTTATTTTATTTTATCTGCCCGAGCAGAAATTAGAATTTTGATAAACTGCCAGGTGAGAGTGGTGAGGTGCCAGAGAGGTTGAACTGTAGTCCATTTTGGAGAGGTATTGGGTAACACTTAAGGCATTGTAAGTTTTAAATCGCGAGAATAGATGCTATGTATGCTTATGAAAAACGATTAGTGAGTCTGATTAGGGCCCCGTCCACACGTATCCGGATATTTTTGAATCCGCAACTTTTTTGTTTCGGATTGGCCTTCCGTCCACACGTATCCGGCGAATTCGGGCAATACGATTCGAATACGCTACGTGTGGACGCGAATATTTTCTAATCCGTAACAAAAAAGTTGCGGATTCAAAAATATCCGGATACGTGTGGACGGGGCCTAGGTCTACCAAAATATGTTAAACTCTTTTTATGCAAAAATATTAAAAAGCAAATGGGAAAGAATAGTTGCTTTGAATAATTGATTAGAAACAGAGTGGAGAGATATTTTGTGTAAACAGGAATTTCAACTTGTGGTAGAGTAAGTTATTTACAAGCGACATTAGGCAAAGCTCGCAGTTTAAATAATTGATTAGTAGCATGACTACAATTTTGGTCAAACCTGTTAAAAAACACTAATCTAGCGTTTGGGAAAAAAATGGAATAAATGAAATTAAAAAGGAAATTATTTAAAGTGCAGTTCCGCATGCCAGTTTTGGATAAGATGAAACGTTAAGACGCTCTGTCTTAGATTTATATCTGGAAAAAAAGTCGCTTATTAATTCATATTTTGTCTTAAATAACGGATTCTCAATTACACTTCAAATACTCTTAGTTGCAGATATTTTAAGTTTTTGAATCGTTTTAATTGACAAAGATACTAGAATAAAAGTCAACAAGCATTTTGCAGACTTTTAAAAATTTGCAGTCTCATAATGTCATTGTCTGTAGCCAAAGATATCCATTAGGCGGCACTATCTATCGCACTTTGATCATCCCGCCATTATTGACATAATTCTTTACATTATCGACGCTTGATGTGCATAACTGACATAATACATGATACAATTGATGTATGATGTCCTAAAAAGGAGAAAGTTTTAAAATTTGCATTACACACACACAAAACTGCTTTTATGATTAGTTTGGTTCAGAAGCAAAACATTCTGTATGCTGTTTGCTGGCATCTCAACGTAACGCGGAGAAAGTAATATCCAAAAGACAAACCTTGACACGTTGGTAAGAGAATTTTCTCCTTTTATTTCCTTCAAATGATTAGGTTTTTTACGGCCTAGTTATGGCAGTTTTATTTTCGTTGGGTTCAAACTCACTTTTTTCACAGAAAAAGGTTTGCGTTGTTGGTTTAAGATCATCATGCATTAGCAAAGACGTTTTCCTTTCAATAATAGTTGTGCACTTTTGAACTGCGCCTGTCTCGTACTGAGTTTGATCACAGGCCGTGAACGTAAAAGACAAAACTATTTTAATTATAATTTGAAACTCTGAAAAACGATGTTCTATACAAAGGGAATAATTATTATTAAGTTTGTATTAGTATACTTAACAACGGCAACCAACAAGGGATGTTTAGTAAAACGCTTGGATTGTCGTTGAACAGTTTTCCATATCATTTTAGTGCCTCTAAAGGAAACTGTGTGAAAGCTAATACAGTTTGAGCTTTTCGGTTCTTTTAGGCGAATATTTTAGCAACAGAAAATTTCAGGAAAATGAATCTTATCCCTTTAATTTACCAGCTGCTTTCACCATGTTTTTCCTTTCCAAAAATCCAAGCTGACCTCATTTCGTACCCAAAATTAAAAAAAAAATATCCTCGCTGACCGAAAACAAACGGCGTTAAATTTTCCGATGTTACGAAAGTTCGGATGCGACATCTTTCTTAAGAACACTATTTTAATCTAATTTATTACGAATTTTTAAAATGACTAAGGTCTTCCGAACAGTTTTACACCGAAATGATTCGTTGGCTACTCCTGAAATAATTTGCACCAGGTAATACAATAGAGGTTTTGCACGGCAGCCATGTTGCATGGCAGGAACAATATATTCTTTTTCCCATGGGAAAGAATGTTCTTTCTAATGCAAAACATTTTCATTGTTCCTGCCATGCAACATGGCTGCCGTGCAAAACCTCTATTGAACGATTAAAAATGCACGCTTGAAATTTAAGGACTTAAAATTTTACCCGTTTAATTACCACATTCGTTACCATTTTATTTCACTTTTCTTTTTAGACCTGAAAAGCTATGTGCATTTAGACAAAAATAAGGAAATACTAGGTTAAATGGAGGGTTTTTACCGGTTATTAACATTTTAACATTTTAACATGGTCTAAGTGAGCGAACGCGACACGTACTGTCTACTTATTTTCCGGTAGAACATTTTCTTTAAGACTGGATAAATTATTGTGGCATTAATAGACTAAGTGGTTATAAGGTGCTTAGTTTTAGCACAGTCTTCGAACCAAAACACGAAAAACCCAATGAATGAGCTATTTTCACTTCTGTCTTTGAAGCGCACGCCCTTGCCAATAGAGATATGCTTTGCCGTCAACACATTTGAGAATAGCCATTAATAACAAAACCTTTATTGAACTACCTTGTTCGCTACGTATTTGGACAAAAGTGGTCCTGTTCTTTTTTTATAATTTTGCAACTGAGTTTATGGACAGAGCCGAAGTTATCGACGGAGTCGAAGGCGAGGTCCATAAACTTGCAACAAAAGAACGTGCGAAACCAATATGTTTTTTTTTTCTACACGAACCTCACAATGACAGGTATTTATCTTTTTAATTTTAGATATGGCGGTGAGACAACTCTTTCGTATATCAGTTATGCTTGTCATTACTCAAATGATTTACAGAGCAGTGACTCAGCAATGCCCTGGCGGTGGATCCGAAGCATCCATTGTGGGTTGGATGTTACAGCGGCACATCTACAAGAGGATGTTGGCAGACCTCCCATTAACCTGCCTATTTGTTTGTCGCGAAGACGATCGATGCCAAAGTTTCAATTGGGTGTTCTCACGTCTCGTGTGCGAGTTTAATAACAGAACTAAGGAAGCCAGACCTGAGGATTTTGTTCCAAACCCAGAGAGATCTTACTTTAGACGAGACAAAAACCGAGGTAAACTGATATAAACATTAAAAGAGAAGAAAAGATGTACTCATATATGATGAACCGACTGTCAAACAAATAATCTGTTTATTTTTCAGTTCCCCTCGGCTCCATTCCTGAACTGCCAGCTGAGACGTGCAACGAAATAAAGATGAGTGAAGGACATGCAGTCAGCGGAAAATACTGGTTTTCTACCATAAAAACTGGCACGTCTGCTCTCGCTCATTGCAATACAGGGACCATTGGTGAGTTCAACAATATATTTGTTTTGATATCAGGCCTACCAAACTCTGGCAATAAAGGGTGGATGAAGGGAGAAGGTGGGGATCGGAGTGACATGTGGGTGAGGGAAATTCCTTATTAGACTCAGGGGACATTCACTCTTCCCTTACCTTAGATGATGACAAGTTGATTTTAGAGAAACGTTCACATTGGTCTGTGCTGTCTCCTGTAATTTTTATCCTAATCTCCGACCATGCCATCCATCCCCGCTCAGCTCACAGTGCTTTGTTCATGCAGGCTGTTGTGTATGGTTGTGCATTCGCGTTGGAATGTGCATATGCTTATTAGGCGTGCTGTGTGTATGTTAATTAGGAACTTATATAGATCCGAGAATTTGTAATTCGGACATTGCTCCTTCGCTTCTGGTACGTGTGTGAATAAATCTCGATGATGAGATACAACATTTTGGCGCAGTCGGCAGGATCCACGGAAATCGATTATTAATCAGCTACCTCCTCCTGTACCTTTTCTCGCGAGTCCTGGCGATCCACCGACTCCCTGATGGCATCGCTGGTTTCAAAGCTTCGAGACTTATGTGATCGCAAATGGGCTCGATGACAAGTCCGTCTCTGACGCTCGGCGACGTGCAATTCTTTTACATTGCCTTGGAACCGAAGGTCATTGCGTGTTTGCCTCTATCGACAATTCCACATGCTACGAAGATGCTGTGGACGCTCTGAAACAACATTTTGGGCCGAAACACAGCGTAATTATGGGCTCTGTCTAAGTGTAAGCATGTCTCGCTATCGATTTCGCCAGCGCAGTCAACAACCCGGCGAATCCGTGATTCAGTTTGTAGCGGTGTTAAAGGAACTCGCAGCGTTCTGCAATTTTGGTAGCCTACATGAAGAAATGATACGGACTCAGTTGATCGAGAAGATTAGTACGAATCGGATCCGCGAACGTTTGCTTTTGGAGCCGGATACTCTTACAGTCGATCGTGCAATTCAGCTCGCCCTTCAGGTGGAATAGGCCATGTTGGAAGCTCGCACATTGCAGCCATCACTGTCAAGTGCAACGTCCCCGGTTAAACAGGTCTATCGGAAATTTCCCAGTCCTCGTGGAGATCCGAAATATTCGCCTACTGGCGCAAAACTACCGCCCTCGGAAAGAAATGGTCGCTTTTCGGAAAAGAAGTGTAAGAATTGTGGTTCTTCGACACACAACACACACAGCAAGTCTTGTCCAGCTCGTGGTGTGCAGTGCCGTTCCTGTGATAAAATGAATCATTTCGCTAAGTGGCGTCGCTCTAAATCGGCTGGCATTAAAAAAGTTTCTCAAGACGCCAAGAATGAAACAAAGGAAACCGTAACCGTGTTTAACTTGCAAGGCGGAACAACTGGAAAGGATTTTAAGTCCTGCCAAGTTAACATATACAAGTAGTGGAGCTAGATCTCATGATTGATCTCGGCGCAAAGGTGTCTATCATCAGTGAATCTGTGTGTAGGGAACATTTTTCCAAGCACCAACTTTTCGCTCCTAGCCAGCAGCTCTTCAGCCACAACAACGAGAAAATCGAGGTTCTCGGTCTGATTAACGTATCGGTTCAGTATCAAGAGCAATTACTTCGTTGATTGCTTTCCCTTTTATGTTACTGCACGTGGAACAAGCCTTATGGGAATTGATCTCTTCAACCGCCTTGGATTTCAGGTTACACGTAATGGTCTACCAATTCAATCCATTGAACTCGCTTCAAAGTATCCTGAGGCGTTTCGGGAATTCGGTAAAGTCACTAGTTATGTCCATCGCCCTAGTGTCGACGCCATCGTTAAACCTGTGTCTCACAGGATACGCCTACCCCTATCGTTACGTGAAGAAGTTTTAAAAGAACTTCGCCGCCTGGAAGAAACCGATATCATCGAAAAGATTGATTCGTCACCATGGATTTCAAATCTAGTGGTAGCCCGACGGTCTTTGGGGAAATACGTCCATGTGTTGACTTGCGCAAAGTGAATGGGCCACTTCGAAAAATACCATAATGCTCTTTAAAGTGCAGGTTTTGGTGGTGCTTAATGTAAGCCTGGTTTTTCCAATTTTTTTTTTGTTTTCAGCACGAACTGCACGTGCTATGCTTCAACTTCTTAGCATTTTGCATACGGTGCACATTTGTATACGAACACACGATGCTAGGTCCCCGCGTTAATTCCTACATGTACACTGAATTCCATTGTGCTATTCTAACAAAGGAGACTTGAATAATTACACCCTGGTGAGGCTGAGCCTGCACATAAAAGATTATTATGGTATTTTTCGAAGTGGCCTATAAGGCCATTTTTCCCGACAAATACCAGCTTCCGTCACATGAGGAACGTATGACCGAGTTTTGCAGTTCCACCGTTTTCTCCAAACTGGACCTCCATAAGAGCTCCCTACAGATCCCTTTACATGTAGATTTATTTTCTCTGACGCAAAGAAATTCAAAGAACAACACCAGTATCAGTTCTGTTGGACGAAAGGCTCTGTGGTGTATCTTCGTAAAAATCCAGAGTCAGTTGCTTTCAAGATAAAGGATGCTACGGCCTTGCAAAGATTGGAGATGCATTCTAGATAGTAGACATCTCACAGCTTTTGTTACCCGTGACGGGGTGTTTCAGTACAAACGAATGCCATATTCTGACGTCAGCCCCAAGTGCTTTCCTATCCCAGTATATTATTTCGTCTATCCTGTCAGGGATTAAAGGTGCTTTCAATATCATCGATGATGTTATTGTCCACGGCAAAGACAAAGAGCAGCATGACAAACACCTCGAGGAAGTTCTCACCAATCTCAATGATCATCATCTGTCACTGAATACTTGCAAATGTGTCTTTGGTGCAACAGAAGTTGATTTTTCGGATACAGTGTTTCTGCAATTCTTGATCTCCCGGAACCTCGGAATGCCAAAGAAGTCGCTTCCTTCCTGGGTACAACCGATTTCTATTTGAATTTTCTCCCAAACTACGCCCTCCTTGCAGAGCCTCTCCGTAGGTTGCTACGAAAGGATGTTCCTTGGGAGTGGATTGAAGCTCAGTCGTCGGCGTTTGCTTCCCTTAGAGCAAAGATTGCATCTCCTCCTATTTTGGCACACTTTAGCCCCGATGCACCCACTGTTGTAACTACAGACGCCTCTAGTATCGCCCTTGGTGCAGTCCTTTCTCAGTCGATCGATGGCCGGGAGTACCCTATCGCTTTCGCTTCGAAGACGCTGTATGACACAGAACGGAAGTATTCCGCTGGTGAACGTGAAACTTTGGCCTGTAACTTCCTCTTCGGTCGGAAATTTCTTTTAAGATCAGCTACAACTGGGTCTGGCCACAAGCCGATGCGCGGAACGCCTTCATCAGTGCAATTTTAGTGTTCAGTACATCTCTGGAAATACCAATCACGTTGCAGACATGCTCAGTCGTCTGGTCGTCACTAAACCAGACCCTGCTGTTGTGCCTAGTTTGAATGATAGCTGTGTTTTCGAAGTAAATCTTTCATCTCTTGTCACTCCAAATGAGCTGCTAGAAGCCTCAAAGATCGATGCTGTTCTCCAGAAAGTTTCGAAGTATATCATGAACGGGTGGCCCAGTAAAGTTCCAAAGGAGTTTATGCCTTTCTTTCAGCTCCGATCAGAACTCTCCATATTCAATCAGTGTTGCATTGCTCGTGGGACATACGCTGTGATTCCGGAGTCGGAAGGCTAGCTCGAGTGCTTCTGATGGCAAACATGCCCTAACTGGATTATCTCCTGCTGAGCTGATGATTGGCAGAAACCTCGTATTGCCACTGGAAAATTTGAAGCCCCCAAAACAGGCAGCAGTGCCAGAACTAAGCAAGCGCGTTGCTGCTAAGCAAAGAAAGGTGAAGTCCTACGTGGATAGAAGGCGCAAAGCCAAGTTTCCCAGAATTGATGTCGGTGACTGGGTCAGAGCGAAGAGACCTCTCCGTGGCCACAAAATTAAACCGGCTCTATCTGATCCGCTACTGGTGGCAAAGCAAATTGGTCTTGCGACATTTCGGTTAGTGGATAGAATGCCCGTAGGTTGGTTCGGCTCGCCAAACGTTCCTGTTCCGAGTTCAAATACCGATCCCGGAAGTTTCTTCAATGACGCATCAGTCGATCCTCAACCAGATCAGGAACTGACTTATCCTCAACCAGATCAGGAACTGACTGATCCACAATTGGATCAGGAACTGAACAATTCCCTTTCTATTACTACTCGACCCCAGCGTATGAGACGCCTCCCTCTGCGATTTAGAGACTATGAACTCTAATTTATAGGCTTACATTTGAACATTGTTAAACGTAGTTTGATCTCAGAGAGGGGGGAAATGTTGTGTATGGTTGTGCATTCGCGTTGGAATGTGCATGTGCTTATTAGGCGTGCTGTGTGTATGTTAATTAGGAACTTATATAGATCCGAGAATTTGTAATTCGGACATTGCTTTTTCGCTTCTGGTACGTGTGTGAATAAAGCTCGATGATGAGATACAACACAGGCGCAACAGATTATAGACTCACGTGATCAAGATGCTCTGGTTTCTCCCTTCATGGATAAAATCAGTGGCTCGCTTAAATGTTCTTATGAGCACAGATATTTAATGTCGTTGCCTCAGGACCTCAAAACCGAATACCAGTGACAGTCATGAACAGCAGTGATCTTCCTGAATGAGGGACATTTCGCAAAATATTCTAACTTCGTCATAAATATCTTGAAGAAAAAGCTCTCAATATAATACACCAAACCTCCAATTTTCTGAGGTGTGTTTTAGATAATGCAGTGTCTGTAAAAGCGGCCCACTGCATTTCGGGTCGGAAAAAACTTTTCCCTCAAACGTCGCCCAGGAAACGATCTTGGGTCATAAGTGAATGAAACGACTTTGGTTTTTGGAAATACATTAAAATTATTTTCAGATCACAACAATCAAAGCGAGAAAAGGCCTTAATTTTCATGTGGCCACTATTAAAAATCGCATAATTTGACGAGCTCGCCGCTCGAAAACCACCAAATGCGAGAAAAAAGCTATTATTAACTGGCTCGTCGCTCTGCGACGAGTCAGTTCTTAAAATACCCTTTTTTTTCTGTCGTGTCACCTGCCCCGGGAATCGGTTTTGCTGCGGCCAACACCGTACCTAGTTTACTTCCGGTTTTCTGAAATGACGTAATCAGTGATGTCATCAAAACGACGTCACGGCAACGTCACGCGGTCACGCCGTAACGCCACCAACCACAACCCACACTACACCTGTACACTAACCTTTACCTTCAAGTCAACCTATATATTAGGCAAAGACGAATCAGGGGCTTCCTTGTGGTAGAGTTTTTTTTATAAATTAAAGCAATTTGAAATAGAAACGTGCTGTACATAAATGCGTATTACGTGCAAGATATAATTCTTGGGAGCATGCGGATTCTCATGGTGGTGTTGCTTTAGAAAAATTACTGCTTTTGTTATGGTACATTAAAATATATGACAAATGTTTCTTACGCGTGCGCATGTTTATCACGCAAAAGGAAGATTTTGTTGGGGGGAGGGGTGCGTGACTCGTTCCAGACCTTACTCTGCTCGATTGATGGTGAGAGTACGTTGCTTTATACTTCCGTTGATCGTTATAAAAGCAAGCGATATCGTTCGTTTGCTGTTGTAAAACAAAGCGATACTGTAACAAGACTCGGCTGTTGGATTTGTGAGACATCGATGGTCAATTTGATGCAGTTGCTGTGACATTCATCAATCGCTTCACTTTGACAAATCTCCAAGGTAAGCGCTCGATCGTCTGCAGCCGTTTTGTGATTAGTTCAAAATACAACCATATGTTTTCCACATTTTCTTCGATTTAGGAGACGTCTAGGAGGAAGTCAGTGTTGGGCAATTTTTCTGATCATGATTTTTTTTCTGTCTTGATGTTGTGCAAGAACTTTTATTAGGATTGTTCCATACCTGTTTTTTTTTTTTTCATTGGCTCGCTGTGCATTATTTTTTTCTTTACTTTTCCTGTGCAGGAATTTATTTTTTAAATAATTGCCCAACCCCCCCCCACCCCCCCCACCCCCCCCCCCCCCTTAACAATAAAATGGTCTGTCCCAAAGAAGTGGTTGAAGCGCAACCTCGTTCCCAGGGTCTTCTCCTTCCCGTCCCCTGGAGCGAGAGAGAAAGACCCTGGTACAGGCTGGTCACGTGTCTTTCAGAATAAAAAAATCCCCACTAGGGGTCCCTGTTTCTGGAAATTTTGTCACGAAAAGTTTTTGTCAACGTCAAAACGATGCTGTCTTCGGCGGTTGAGATCCGCTTTATTTTTTAGCAGCCTTCACTTTGCGATCGTAGCTACTGGAACATAAATCTCAAACCAAAACAAGTCAAGTGCCTGGAAGTAATTTACTCTGGAATATATACTATCGGTGTACTGCCAACAGTATACGGAAGATCGATCATCTTCCATCTTTTACCCGGGCTTTTCTTGGACAAAATCAACTCTCGATCGACACATCCCGTTATTGTCGTCGTTTCGCCGTTGAACTCTCTGATAAGCGACCAGATCAGAGGAAATAACGAGGGAAAAGTCAAAGCGGCTATCCTTAATGTAAGAAAGGCCAAAGACAGCGACAATCTAGAGCTGGATGAGACGATCGAGACGAACTCTTCGTGGCTAAAAGATGCGAAATACGATATAATTTTCACTTCTTGTTATAATTTTATAATTTTCACATCTTTCACATCAGTTCTTCCGCAGTTGCTAGAAGCGCTCGGTTATTCTTCGCAAACAAATCCTTGGAGTGCGAGATATCTCCTACAGACTTGCAAAGCGTACAGCAACTCGTATTTAAATTATACGTGACTTGAAGCCGCATAAATCTTTTTTGCAATTTGGCGTCTGAATATTCGAAATTTGACCTCTCGTGGGTACATTTACTTCGCGGAGACATAAACCAGATCTGTTATTTTTTATGCAAATATTATCCGTTCCCTGGGAGGCTAAGTACAACCAAACTCCCGACTTGTCAGCCCCTCCCTCAATGTTTTCTTTTGTAATCTCCCAGATTCTCGGAGACACGTGACCAGCCTGTGCCAGGGTCTTTCTCTCTCTCGCTCCAGGGGGCGGAAAGAAGAGAGACCCTGGGAACGAGGTTGGTTGAAGCGGGCTGTGGAATGTAAATGTAAATGTGGACTGGACTGTGCATATTGATAGATTCTAGATTGTATATTGTGAATTGCTAATATAAAACTCTAAAAAGAAAACCGGGTGAAACTGAGACCAAACGAGCCAGTTTCGAAGCCCATCGGGCTCCTTGTTAATTTTAAGCTAAGTGGTCGCATGTAAATGTTGACATCGCTAAGTTAATCGCATGTAAATTTTGAAGTTGGTCTTTACATTTTTCGAAAAATCAATACACTACCAGTCCAGACCGGACTACTCTAAATTTATAGTTAATTCTACTAAAGAGATGGTAGGAAGCATAGAAATTAAATAAAAAATACTTTGCGCTTTTTGCTCTCCTTTCGCATAGCGACTTCGAACTTTTGGTGCTTTTTCAAATTCTGTCACGCGTCTTTATGTTTCCATCGTTCTTAGTCGTAAATACAGACAACAACACAAATAGAACTTTAAAAGCGTTTAAAGTGCTAAAACGGGCGAATTAGTTTGGTGCTTTGGGAAAAAGTGTGGCGAATAATCCGAATGTCACGAAACTTGGTCGTTTGCCAAACTTAGACCGTCAATTAACTTTTCAGTTTTCATCATTCTTAGTCGTAAATACAGAAATGAACACAAGCAGAACTTTAAAAGCGTTTAAAAGGGCTAGAATCGGCAAAGTTTCAGTTTGGTCGATCTATGGATGCTTTAAGAAAAATGTGGCGAATAATCAGAATGTCACGCAAATCGATCGCGTTCACAAGTCAAATAAAATCCACTTTTGAAGTTAAAATTCGCCATTCCGAGGTTGCGCAGGAGATTGGGTCAAGTTACGTGTCGCAAAGAATTATAGGGCTGTTTTGGGGGACGCCATTTGCTTGAATTTCTCGTAGCTTTGTGTTTTGGTTGTTGTAAAATGGGTAAATTTAACTGTTGTGTGCCAGGATGCAAAAATAACTGGAGTAACTCAGTCGCCAGGTATGAAGTGTCACACGTTGCCGAGTGATGCTAAATTCAATTGACCACATTATCCATTTAATCCCTTCCTACGGACTAGAACTAGGAGTAATCGGAGATTAGGGTAGTGCGTTCGGCGGTTGAAAGGGGGGGGGGGGATTTTGTTTTTTGGTTATTGGGATAGATGAATATGTCTATGGCATATTGTCAAATGAAGGGTTATTGTGTACAGTGAAACCTGTATTTACTCTGTGTATGAAGACGGTGGGGAAAGTTTGGTAGCAGAAAAACAAATTAAATCCTTTGAAGATTGTTGTAGTTGTCGGTAAACAAAAGTGCTTGGCGGTCCCTTGGGAAAAGTGGAAAAAGTACACCAAATTTGCATATGTCAAAACAGTAATTTGAAACCTGAAAACACGCTGGCGAAAGCGAAAATCGCAAGTATTTATATAAACAGACTATGCGCTTCTACAAATTCTCCGTTTTCTTTGTAGTTTCGCTTAAGATTAAGCTTTTCCGAACTCTCAGCCTTCATTTCCAAGTTTTCCACCGCGCTAAAAAAATCACAGAAAGTTTGGAGTGTCCACGGGAATAAATAAGCCGCGTTTGGTTTCGCGAGCGTTCCATCGATCCATCCGCATAATCTCCATCAAAGTGAGAAAAACATTCGTCGCTTGATTCTTGCTTGTTTTCTGGCTTGAATCTCGCTCGTGTCCGGCCATAAATTTTCGAACGGGATGGCTTGAATATGGTCCGATTCAAGCTCAGTCAAGCCATCCGAATGTCACGGCGGTACATATGTCTCCCTCTGTTCTTGCCCAATTCTCGTTTGTTTGTCTCGTTCGTGTCAGCCGAATCATCGCCATGATTTGATTCTCGCTGATTAGCATATTTAATATGTTTTAGGACGCACTAAGCGTGTTGTGCCAGCGTGTTGTGAGCGTGTAGTCCGGTGAAAAGTGCAAAAAAGCTTCGAAAGCAGAAGGACGCACGAAAAGCACATGGAAAAACAGAATGTGAGCAAGGATGAGATGAATGACCTTCAGCAATCTCTTTTAGACCTTCAGCAATCTTTTGAAGGATGAGATCAATGAACTCGCCACGTGAGTTAGTTCGTCAAAGTGAGGCAAAACGTAAGCAAGCGCCTCAAAGCGAGGCAAATGTGTGTCGACGAACCAAAGCAATCTCGAAAAAACTTCCCTTATCAGTTGCACAGGACACCCAATAATGCACAGAACTCCCAACACAAATTAGGAGTTGCGTTCTCGTTCCTCGAACGCAAAAAATGATGCCGTTTAGTAACATAATGCCGTTTAGAAACATATATACAAGTCTCGCGAGTTATTTTATATATGGAAGAACAGGCGTTAACACTTATCTTCCAGTTACTACACCCTTTATTCCCTCTTTCTCCCATCCTTTCAAGACAGGAACCATTCCCTGTGAGCTGGTGAAAAAGTTATATATTTCCACCAACCAAGTTACATGAATTGGTTTCAAAACCGATAGCTTAAGATCGACAGTTAACTCCACTATCACTTACTTTTGACTTCTGCCGAATACCACATTGCGAGCTTGTTCTTGCAAAATTGATTATTGACATAATGTGAGTCACTTAATTTTCGCGCCATGTTATGTTCACGACACTTATTGTTCGCGTCACTTAAATTTCGCGATTTTTTTTAAATCGCGAAATTCGCGAAATTAACGTGTCGCGAAAATTACATGTAATAAGGTATTTGAATTACCACGAGACTGGATGTTGCGAAACTCGCTTTCAAGATTAAATTTCTCACGCTTACGCTCACGGCATCGGAAGTAGGGGGTGGCCTGCAGTTTCAGGAGAAGGGTCGCACGGAGGGGGTCTGCGTCCTGTAACGCTTCCAAGTGCTTAAGGGAAGCCCCAGGCGGTGTTGGACACGCTTCGCGCTGCATGCTGGGAGAAATTTAATCTTTAAGTTATTTGCATCTTGACGCCAACCAGTCAACATCTCTGCTCTCCGTGATTCAAAGACGATTAGAGGTAGATTTCTTCGCTTTCTTGGAGAAATTACTGCGCTTCTTCGTTTTATATCTTTCTCTAACCTACTGGCTACTGTAAATGTGCATTATGGATGCTTAGAACAGCTATAAAGGACCGAATTTAGTGATGAAAGTCCCGATCGCAACGTGCGGTCGCCGGCGCTCTCGCGCTCTAAAAAGAAAGATCGCTTGATCTGCCTGATCGCAGGTTAATCGTAACGAGAAAGGCGACATTACCGTCCGTCAGTCGATGCTTTTGCTACTATCTTTTGCCGAAGTTAACAACCGTCACGTATTTCTCGTCTGTTTAGTGAATTCGTGCAAGGAATTTAAAAACTGGCGTGAATCTGAAGAATCGTTTGCTCTTGTTTACACGGGATGTTTCAGAAGCGCTAAGGCAAGAAAAATGAACTGCTGGTTTTGCAGAAGGCCTTATATTGCATTTTATTCTTTAGGGCAGAGTGTAATGAATACCTCGCGAGCCGTTTATACATACGAATTACAGCAGCTTACTGCCACTGGTAATTTCTAAAAAAAATTGGAAATAAAATGCTCTACTAATGCACCACTGAAAGTCCATCTTGCAAAATTATTGTATGGTTGGCATTTTTGAAAAGCTGGAAAGCCCTTACTTTAATATTTAGGGAACTGTATGTTGCTGCTACAACAAATTTAATTGTTTGTGTCAGCATTATTGTATACTATTTTTCTATAAAATAATGTATTTTTTGGCCAATCAGTTGTAAATTTCAATAAGACTAGTACAATAAGACTCTTGTATGATAGTGTTATAAGGAATGGCAAAACAATTCAAATTCCCCACATCTGTTGCCAGTTCCTCCTGCAAACCCCTCGGGCCTCACATTGATTTAGTGGTATGACATCTACAAAGCAAGTGACTCAGATACCATCATTCTTTTATTATTCAAGTCCTCCTATGTTCAATAATTAAGTAAATTTTGTTCAGTATGTTACTTAAATTCAACACTTTTTAAAAGTGCTACTTTCCAGTCTTATATTGCAAGTAATCTCCTATTTCCTATTTGTGGATAGTCAAGTGAGGTAAACATGCGAGTGTCTATGCTGGAAAATTGGCTCAGGTAGCCAATGTTCTTGCACACTGGCTTGCATGTCTCCCTTGCTTGACTATCCCACCATATAATCCCTGAGAGAAATAAGAGACTCCCTACTTTGTAGTCTATATGATTGAGTCTCTCCAGTATACACTGCTTATAGTAGTTGTTACATTTCTTGAAATATATATTCCTGAAAACAATTTGGGCCCAATAATTCAAATTTTTCAAAGTTTCAATTATTATTGACGTAAAGCAGGTTTTCACAAACCAAAAAAACTTTAGCTTCTTGAATTTTATCAGTGTTGTGAACATAAAAAATATTTTTTACATAAAACAAAATTTGGCACAGAATATTTTCAGGACCTTCATGAGAAATGTATTACAAGTTCTTTTCCAAACTGCAAATTTGAAATAAACCTCATGATTAAGGAATCAGGGAATACTTGAAGGGCTCAGTGCAAAAAGGGGCCTACTGTATGTGCTAATGTTTGAAGGAAAATCCAACAAAATATTTTATTTTGAGGCCCTGGACATGAATTTACAGTTTTAAAAGCACTTGAAATGGCAAAAATGCTTGAACGCTATGTTAGAATCAAGCTCCTTCCTAACATACCGGGATGTAATCTAACTATAAAAATGTCAACAGGCATCCTCAGACCATTACCAAAACTCCCTCAGCAAATAATTTAAATTACTAAAATACTGAACAAAATCATGCAACATCTCCAGATCATGACTCTTGTAAGAGATTCAGAGAGATCACAACTTAAAAAATTATTATATATTTTTTTCCCTGAATAAAGCTATGCAGGAAAAGAAAGCAGGAACATTCCATGGAAGCTGACTCAGTAATCAAAACAATATATTTGTACATGGGGTGAAGAGCCTTCTGGCCGTTTAGAACCTGAAATACCTAAAAGTAAAAATATATGTATTTTAGATAAAAGGAATCACTAAAAAATAGTATTCTGAGTTCCAAAAAGTTTGTTCTTATCCCGATAAAGCAAGTTTGCGTGCATCAATCATGCCATCACCTCCCGCGAAATCTTACAAGATAATACGTGACAAACGCGAAAAAAAGCTACAACTTCAAGTCGATTTTTCACCACTAAAACGGCGGGGCCCCAGTGGGCCCCCCGACCTTTTCTCAAAGTTTAACTATTAAACTTTAATTCTGTGCAAAAATAAATCCAAATACTGACCGAAGGATGCAAAGAAAGGGCAAACTAAATACCCGTGTCACACATTAGTGGTAAACAAAGATTTTGAAGACAACATGGTTTTCATTGAACAAATTTGATACAAAATATGCTCACCTGAAGCTACAAGTTGGGTTATAGCTTGCCACGGTATTTCTCTTTAGGCCCTCCGAAAACGATAAACTAAAACGTTCGAATGAAACGAGAAATCAATCCAAGAACACAGAGGAGACCTCAACACGAAAGAGTGAAGACGGCCGCCATTAGTATCACTAAAGTGACGCGTGATTGGACGAATGAAGTCACGTGGACCGTGTCCAACACCGCCTGGGGAAGCCCCTTGATCATTGATTTTCTTCTTCGCGGAGCTTGCATCCTTTGACGGGGACGGTGGTGATTTTCGTTTGTTCTCGAGAAGCTAGAGTTGCTCTCGGCTATCGCCTCGAGCAACTCTTATGCTTCTCTCGTGCTCTCCAAACTTCCCGCGTGCATCCGTAACTCGATAGACGCACGCTAAGCATGAACCAATTCTTAATTAAGTAAGTTGGACTGATCTTCATCGAAAGAACATCTTCATGCGCCATGTAGGCCTACTCTGGGACCTTAAGTCGCCGTAACTTTAGGCGACTTTAAGCGATTTAAGGCGACTTAAGGAAAAATTAGTTGAAAATATTGGCGACTTAAGGCGACTTAAGGCGACTTTAGGCGACTTAAGGCGACTTTAGGTGACGTAAGGCGATTTAAGGCGACTTAAGGCAACTTAAGGTGACTGAAGGCAACTTCAGGCAACATAAAAGTGTTTCTAAAAAGTGATGAAACAAAAAGTTATTGACAGTCTCTTCATCACTATACCTAAATACCAAGCTACTGGTCTCTGGAGAGAAATATCAGACAGGATTCAAGCCAGGTCTGATCGACTGTCAGGACTTAAGTCAGGATGTGACCCAGGACTCCAGTTAGGGTTTGATGTAGAGTTAGGGTTAGGGCTATAGCTTGAGTCCTGACTTGAATCCTGGCATTCATGATAGTTTGTCTCGTCTTTCAATACACAAAATTATCACGATCAGTTCACTTGGTCTCAGATAGACCTAAGTGACCATAAGTCTCCAGTTTCCAGATTTTAAAGCCCCTTTTAGCTATACTGAGATTCAAATTATTACAATAACAACAACAACAACTACATTACATAAATAACATGAATGCTAAATTGTATTATGAACATTAATTAGCCAAACAAGAAGCAGGAACAATATTGCTTATCTAGAATGAGAAAAAGTTTAGTTAGCTGCTTAACAGTTTTTAAGATATTGCAATAAAAACAATAATCAAACAAAAATATAAAGATCACATACACTGCCAAACAAAATCTGAGGAACTTTGTTATAAGTACTTGGGAAAAAATCCAACTTTTTCACTTAAAAATGGATACCTGATCTGAATCAAACTAACATACATTTTGCTTGACTTATTTATACAACAAAGGCATCGAATTAGTTACTTAAAAATCACTTCTCGATTTCACATATTACATAAATTTATCTGCCATTGTTGTGGCAGTTGCACAGTCAATTTTGGCTCGAAAGCTTGGCAAACAACATCCAAAACTGTTTGGTCGGGCACCCAGCCAATTTGTTGTTCTCCTGCCTTAGTCCAACAGAATACTCCAATATCATATTTGGTACCGTAAGCGAGGGTCCTTCTCAATTGCGCATCTTTCCCATTTTCTCCAACTACTTGTCCGGCTCTGAAAACTTGGAAGTTCCGCTGACAGGGAACCGAACCCTCGTAGCAGACTTTCTAGCAGGGTTGATTAGTTCTGTTGACAAGGCCCGAAATGCTCTCACACTTTTCCACTTGGCAGCATTTAACCTGTCAAAACAAAACTAAATCGTGTTACTGTTGAGGCTGTTGACAGATTTACCGGTGTAGAAGTTAATTATTACCTCAAAAATTTCCAGAAAATAATGGATCACAAACGGATGCACAGCATTGGTGTCCGCCATTTTGATTCTCCCAGAATTCCTTTCCAATCATAGATGGTTTCCATGCTTCGCGCGTTTCTTTTCCTCTCGCGCGCGACTAGCTCCCGCGCTCGCTTAACCAATAAATTTCAGAAATTTACTTTTACCTTTTTACCTTACCTCGAATTGAGTTGTCGGAATTGGTTTTCTTTCCGCAATACAAGCTGGAAGCCAGTCAATGGCTACAAGAGCGACTGTATCTCGCACTGGTGTCGATTTCAAAAATTCCAGGCCAGCTTGACAATCTATGCCACGAAGGAAAAGCACGTGAGTGGTAGCTTAGCCAGCCTGTAGCTGTACTGTAAAGTGGGAATGTGTTTCAATTTCAAGAACAGCAACTCTTCAGCTTTGTTTATGTTTGCCGAATCGTGAGTGCGCGCGGACGCGCGCGTGGGCATCCATGGTTCAAAGAAGTCACGTGGTCAAAACATGTGAAGCATGGTGGCCATGTTTGCTCGAGTGAGGCAAAGTTCCTGCTGAAAACAGCTGTAAATCCTTTGCACATTCCTGCTTAATGGTTCAAAACAAGAAATCCTTTTGACCTTTGTGACAAAGAGCCATCATAGTAACATAATCAACGCAAATTTTGCAATCTTGAGCGTACAGGTTGATTTAAATTATTTGCTTCATCAAACTGTCAAGAAGATGACATGTACAAGTTGTACTAGAACACTAAGCTTCAAGTTTTCAAACGTTCAGTTACGATTGGTTGTAAATAGAATATTGTTGGATGGCTAGAACGCAGCTTAGAGGTTGTATGCGGGAGAAATGGCCCATTTTTGATTGCTCTTTCACGTTGGGTAAGTAAGCTTAAAAGTTAACTTAAGCTTAAGTACATTTGTATACAGTTACATTGCCTTTGGTTAAGCTTATGATCTTTTCAAGCTTACTTGCTCAAAGTAAAAGTGATAAGCAATAATTGGGCTTAACTCCAAAATACTTTTCAAATTATTCTGATCTTAGTGATCAGCTGAGTGATCCAAAACAGCTCTCACTGTTGTTATAATGCCCTGCAGGTGAAGGAATGCCTGCACCATTATATCAGTATTGACTGCTGATCAGCAGTGTTTCTTTTTTATGCTGTTGCTCATATTAAATGTTGATTATAATATAAGCGACAACTTCAACCATTCAGCAACACTTTGTCGATGAAATATGAGTAAACCTAAGATTAAATATTAAATAGCTGTCAATTTTTTGAAGATAAATGGGTGTACCCTCCTTGGGGATGGACCATTTTATTTTTAGGGGTGGGGGGAGGGGGTTGGGTATTTTGTTTTAGCATGAATTTTTTTCCCATCTTGAGGCTGTGCACTTATGCCAACTCACCCGGATGCGGAACAAATCTCTCGGTCTCCTGCATGGGTCACCAAATCTCCCAGATAAAAACGACTTTGGATCTTTTCTCTACAATAGGCTAAGATTTTAACCCAAATTATCCCAAAATCCCCCCAAAAAATGCAGTCTTTCATCATATGTTAACTTCACAAATGCTTTTCGGGTCTCCAGAATGCAGAAAATGGCACCTTTAGAGGGTAAAGCCAAAAAATAATTTCGGGACCCCCCTCACGCCTAGAAAAAACTGCCTATGTTTAATCTCCAGAGGTTGGCATCTCTGGCTGTGCAAGAATTTTTTTTTGTGATTTTTCTATACTTTTCTATACTTTAGCTGTGCGTGAATTTTTTTGGGGGGGTATTTGCCAACCCCACCCCACACCCCCCCCCCCCCTCCTCCCCCCCAAAAAAAATGGTCCATCCTTTATAGAGTTCAACAAATATAATTGAAGCAACTAGGGCATGGTGCATGACTATTAAAACATGGTGTTTTACTGCATAGGGTCATGGCCTTGCAGCATATAATCATATATGGGAACTAAAAAAAGAGATTTGGGGCAATAAAATTATTATATATTCATGAAATAGTAAAAGTGACACCTTTTAGGGCAATTTTAAGGTGTACAGGCCTTTTTTAAGCTTAATGACTTCAGGCGACGATAAGCGACTAAGGGCGACTTAAGGCGACTTAAGGCGACTTTAGGCGACTTAAGGCGACTTAAGGTCCCAGAGTAGGCCTCCATGTAGAACCAGAGATATAAGTCTTACGCTTTGAACAAGTGGCAAGATCAAGTTACTTTCGCCCCACTAGGTGACATTACGCGTCGCTGAAATCTTTAAAGTTTCGCTCGTCAAAAAATAATCTTAAAATCGTTGACGCTTCGAAATAAATGCTATTACGATTTGGACCTCCAACGAAACAACATTTTGCCGTTTTAAGCACTTTCTGGTGCCCTGCAGAACCAGAGATATCATGTTTTAAACAATTATTGACATCATCAAGAGCGTCGGGATCAAGTTTATTATTTTCGTCCTGCGTTAATAGTTACATTTGTAAGCGGTCAGCTCAGAACAGTACCTTACGAAGCGAACACAAGTTTCGTGAAAGGAAATATGTATAAAAGATTTTCTTTCGCTTTTCAAGTTAATCAGTATTGATCGCAGGCGTGTATACCGCAGGCGTGTATACCTCCATTATAAACAAAAAAACAATCGACTGCGCATGCTTGTGATCTTACATCGGACAAAATTTTGGATTTTTCCGCCTTTGTAAAGAATAGGCGGCTGCCTCGCTAAGGCTCGCCAGCAATAACATGAGGGGAACACGTTCACTTTACAAAAGGAATGCAAGTACTACAAAAAGCTGACCTAATCAAATCTTGTATCCGGCGACTAACATTTCTAAACCATGATTATAAACAAAATAAAGTGTTCTATCTAGGGAAAAATCTAGGTGAGACATTTGCTGAAAACTATCCAATGCTATCTTTTCGGCAATTTCCAGAATGTCAAGATGCTCTCGGCATGGAAACTGGCGCCATCCCGGATGCACATATTACAGCTTCTTCAGAGTGGGATGGAGATCATGCCGCTATCCAGGGAAGACTTAACTTTAAAGCAGGTGGAGGCAAAGCGGGGGCATGGTCGGCTCGTACAAATGATGTAAACCAATGGCTCCAGGTTGATCTGGGCAATCAACACATCCAGGTGACTGGTGTAGCAACGCAAGGTAGAAATGGCCACGGCCAATGGGTAACTAAATACAAACTGCAGTACAGTCACAACGGTGTCAACTTCTTTTACTACAAGGACCATGGACAAAGCGGAACTAAGGTGAGATAGTCTTGCCCACAGAAAGTTTGATAAACTGTTTTTTCCAGGCGTCGCTAATTGGAAAACAAATTTTTGAGATAAAAATAGTTAACTTATATAAGAATTTGTGTCCATACCGCAAACTGAAAGAAGAAAGCATCCCCGAAATATACAAACATGACAACCGTTTCAATAAATTGTCATTAAGGCGTCACCTTACAGTTGGGATAAATGAAATTTTGCCAATTCTTGATTCTTTTACTAAAGTTGTCTGTCTTTTTGATTCAGGCTTTTGTTGGAAATACAGACCAGGACACTGTGGTTTATCACAAACTAGGCAATGCAATCAGAGCACGTTACATCCGTATTCGACCAACAGCTTGGCACAATTACACATCAATAAGAGTGGAACTGTATGGATGTCAAGGTACTGATGTTTTATTTTTCGCTACGAATTTACTCTTATTGTTTTCGTTTTAGTTTGCTGCATAATTTTCCTTCTGCGCAATATTTTTCTAAGAGTTAAAATAACTCCAAAAGGGAGTTAAATCAATTCCTTACACTAGAGTTAATTTTTTCCTAGTTATTTCAAATGTAAAGTAGAGTTATTTTAACCTCCAAAAGTAGTTATCTTGCTGTGTAGTAAATTAACTCCATTAGCGGTTGGGGTTATTTTTACCCCAGATTCGAAGTTACATTTGGAGTTAAAATGACCCCTAAAGAGGGGTTATTTTGAACCTAAACTTTTAACTCCACTGTTGGAGTTAAAATAACAGTGCACGGACACAGAAGAAGACGAAGATTTGTTAGAGGAGTATGCCTGTGATGCAGACGAGGAACGCTTGATAGAAACAAAGAATGCCGTTTGGGGGAAAATAGGTCTGACCCACCCAATCCTGTACGACGTTTGAATTTATGCAAGGGAGGGCAGACGTCCAGTTTTCAAGGTTAAGATGCTTGAAGAGATGCGCGCACATTTCGATATCCCATTCAAATCCAGAGATGCCAAGTGGAGGACTTGATTGTAGGGTGTAGTTGTAATACCTAATAGCAGTGTGATTCAAATACTCTGCCAATTAAACGTTAACCGGTAGTTAGTATTCAGTACAATTCCCTGTCCTGTTACCAAGAAAACAGCACTTTACAAAGCTGGTGATTATGCGATCTCATGAAACCGTAAAACACAATGGTGTTTAAAGAAACTCTAACTGAAATCCGAGCCCAGTTTTGTATCATCAAAGGATGGCAAGCTACTGAAGATGTACTTTCTTAAGAGTGTCACTTGTAAGAAGATGCAAGGGAGAGCTTACAGTACTCCACCCACTCCACCGTTACCTTCATTTAGAGTCTCGGATGACCTGGCATGTTCTAAGGTCGGTGTGGACTTTGCTGGACCTTTGTATGTAAAACATATCTACCAACCCAATGGACAGATGTACAAGTGTTACATTGGTCTATTTGCATGTGATAGTACAAGAGTTGTACACCTTGAACTCACCCCAGACCTATCCGTGAACTCGTTCTTGAGAGTACTAAAGCGATTCTTCGGTAGAAGAGTATTACCGACCCTTTCCATTTCAGGCAGACAAAAAACTTTTAAGGATGCAAAAAATATTAAGGAAGTTTACTCTTAATCGGAACATTGACTGGAACTTCAATGTGACCACAGCCAGATAGTGGGTGCCAGCTGCAATAAACTGGTTTAAATGTGGCTTAAGAAAGTACTTGGAAATGCAAAGCTGAGTTATGAAGAACTGGAGTCAGTCTTAAATGAAACCGAAGAAGTTTTAAATTCAATGCCCTTAACCTATGTCTATGATAAGTTGTTAGAGGCCCTTCTCACGCCTTCACATCTTGTGGTTGGTCGGCGACTGTTTAAGACCAATCTCCTGCTGCCAAAGCACCTATGAACACACTTGCTAGACGGGAAAGATATCTGGAAGGTCTCCTCGCCCACTTCAGAAATCGAAGGAGGAAAGACAGGAATTTGAGAATACCAGAAACTCAAGGGAAAAGAACAAAGAAGAGTCATTAAAGTTGGAGATGTTGTACACTTCTATGCAGACAAGACACCCAGGCAGCAGTGGAGAATGGGGAAGGTAGAGAAGCTGTTACGAGGAAGAGACCACGAAGTATGAGCAGCAGAATTGGTTACAGTTGACAAATCTCTCAGCAAGGTACTCCTCAAACGTCCAATTCAGAAGTTCTACGCACATTAGGAGAGTCCTACAACTGTTGGAGCTGTAGATTATGGACGTAGTGTAAGGAATATTCAGGTGGTCAGAGACGAAGACACTCCAGTGGTGGTAACTGTCATAAACAGTTATCAAATTTTATCGTAACACCATAAACTGTCTGACCAAACATTTGAACATTCTCTTTGTTTCACATTATAATGGACTCCGTCAAACATGAGGGAGTGTGTTGTAAAAGAGTAGGTGCTGGAAACGAGTCAGAGGCGCACGTGATTATTATCTTTTTATTTAAACTAGTACTGAGCTTTGGACTCTGAACACTTTTGAACATAACACGGGAGAACTAGGATATGGTATTTTGGAATGTCTCTTGGAATATCTCTCGGAACATTAAGGAAACTGATCTTTAACGTCGTCTTGATCTCAAGGAATGATTGTCATGTAACTTCAGCGTTTATCTACGCATTAAAAAGTATGGTCGATACAACACCCTGTAAGCTTTCGTTTGCTAGCGCGTTTAGTGTTTATAATACCGCATTTTGTTTATTCAATTTAGGCCGTTTTGCCTTTCCCAACGCGAAAATCGCTTTCCTTGTTTTTCTTCAAACAAAAGTGCTCCTGGCAAAAACAAACTATATCCGGCATTATTATATCCTTACTAACATTTACTTATGAGCAACGAGGCGGGAAATTGATTTTTTTTTTTTTTAAACACCAGCAGTGTATGCAGATTTTGCAAAACAAGTGCTCGGTTTTTAAGGGAAGTCACTCTTGACACTGCAGACTAATCCCAACGTCCACCAACGGCAACGCGAAGACAAAAAACAGAAACAGACAAAGAAAATTTCAAAACTGGAATGAACATTTAAAACTTGTTTTCGATACTTCGGACTTACAAAGCTTTCACATTTAACGGCGTTGGTAATCATTTAGGTTTATCTACAAAGTGTTGAGAAATTTTGAAACTTTTATTATACGATTTAACATTTATTCTGGCTTTCTATTTTTATCATTTTGTCTTTGTTCATCTGTTCTTCGCGTTGCTATTTAGACCAGTCTGCCGTTATTGCCTTGTAATATTTCATTGAAGATTCGGGATTGCGATAGAGGTATTAATCGTTAACTTTTTTCACAGCGTTTATTGCAAAGTCTTGCAGCGATTTGAAGATGCTCGTCCCAACAGCAGAAAGTGGAAATTACATCATTGATCCAGACGACGAAGGGAATTTGCCAGCATTTAAAGTTTATTGTAACATGACTGATTGGAAAGGAGTTGGCGTGACCGTCATTAGTCACGACAGTGAGAGCAGAACACTGGTGGATGGATACGAAGAAGCAGGGTCTTACTCACGTGACATTCATTACAAAGAAGCGAGTCTGTCTCAGTTGGCGAGTCTTACCAAAGTGTCCTCGTACTGTGAACAGTTCATCAGTTACGAGTGCTTTGGTTCAAAGATGCTCATACAAGGAGATGCCTGGTGGGTGTCACGTGTTTCTACTAAGATGACTTACTGGGGCGGAGCATTACCTGGCAGTGGTAAATGCGCATGCGGGATGAACAAATCGTGTGTCAACCTCAATGATGCCTGCAACTGCGATAAGAATGAGTATGTGTGGCGTAATGACAGCGGTCTCCTCTCTGACAAATCTCATCTCCCAGTAATACAACTCAGGTTTGGGGATACCGGGATTGCAGGGCAATTCGGCCAATATGATGAGAAGGGTTACCACACACTGGGAAAATTGAGGTGTCATGGTATAGCATAAACATTTACACTCGTTTCTTTGGAAATTAAGGCTCGGTTCAAACGTCGAACTTTACATGTGCCGAACCTAATACCGATTTAGGTCGACCCAAACTATTAAGTTCGACTGTTGATTCAGACGGTCGAACTTTACATGTGCCGTAGCGTTTCGTAGCGAAAAGAAATATCATCCTTACTGCTTAAAATAGGGAAATAAGCCGAAAAAGGTAAAATTCACCAAGCATAGAAATTCTTGTTTTGATTTTAGTGTGCTTTGTGTTCTGTGATGGCAAGGAGACAGCTGAGGAGATCGTGATCGTCATATTTGGACAAAATAAAGTAACGCCATAAATTTTAAAATACATTACGATTTCTTTATGGATATAAAGAAAAGCAACTTTTTAGAAGACCAATTTCAGTCTAAAAATCTACAACGTGAATGCTGGTAACCGTCGTTACGCTTCTGTGAGTTCTGTCTGCAAAGGCGCGAAAACCCACTAAATTAGCCAATCAGAAGCGCGGTTATATTGAAAAATACGTTAACATAATTTATGCATTAGGTTCGGCACATTTGAAGTTCGACGTATGAATCGAAGTCGATCTTTTGCCATTCTATTCGACAAGCTCAGTCGAATAGAACGGCAAAGTCGACCCAAATACAAAAGTGCCGTTCCTAATTGATTCATACGTCGAACTTTACATGTGCCGAACCTAATTATTAGGTTCGGCACATGTAAAGTTCGACGTTTGAACCGGGCCTTAGCAGGCCAAAGTGTTCGCTACTTTCTGGTAGCCGTTGCTTTCTGTTTAAAAGACTTTACAGTCGATAGCCCGAGGCTGATAAGGATTTAACTGTAAATAGGGGACAGAAATTTTTCGCGTTCCAGTTAATATTGCAAATGTAGGAACAACTTATTTGAAATGAATTTCCTGTAGTATTAGAGTCACACGTTTTTTAAATCCTAGTTATTTTATAGCACGTTTACGAACACAGCTTTCTACGCATGTCATATAGTCGCAACTTAAATGGTCTAGCTCACCACGAGTCTCTCGAGCTCAGTGGTTAGAACCCCACCCGACATGTGTATGGAAGGTTATATGTTCGATTCTTGTCGGTGACTCGCAGAGGAATCGATTGTATGATATTCGATGTACATTAAATTACGGTCTTGAATTCACTGCCAAGTTGTATTTGTAAGCATATATCGCATTATTTTAAACCAAGGGGGGTAATAACGTCCTGTTGAAACGTTCCATTGAATACAATGGATTCATTGCTTTTGCATGAGTGGTAACATTTTTGAAGGGGCTGCCACTTCAGTAATGAGGGGGGCTATTACTTTTGGAGTTTAATAGAAGGATAAAAACTAAACTTAACGTTAACTATACTTTCTTATTTCTACAGTATACCGTAAAATGCCCTTCATCTGCCTGTAAGCGAAAATATAATATTCCGGTTATAAGCCTCCCCGAATATAACGCTCCCCCGCACCCCGCAAAAAGGCGAAAACCCCTTACAAAGTTGTATAAGCACAGGGCTTATAACCGCCATTTTAGGGTACTACTTTGTTTCTTAGAAATGCAAGCTTTTTAGTAATCGTGTATCGTTTAATGAAAAGTTTTGTTGCAAGTAGTAGAAGCTTCATCCTTACTGCATTCAAGGTGTGGAACAACCTACCGGACAATGTTGTCAATGCCAATCAAGACTCCGGTATTCCGGCCTTTAAAGGCGCAACCTCACAGCTATTTTGTTGTGCTTCCAACAAAACTGATCTAAATATTAACTAAGTATATTTGCTTATACATGGAATTGATCTACGAAAATACAAAGGAAATGCAAACCATGATCAGTTTTTACAAGGAGCTGATTACTGGTTTTTATCAATTTTAACAAGACAAACGGAGAGAACATGAAAGAAAAAGGCCAATTTGATTAGCTTTCGGAGCTAGAGTTTCAGCAAGAAACGACAATTTAAAGCCACTGACGTTGTTTACAACATGAAAACTAACTAAAATTAAACATGCTTTGTTTTTTTTAGCGGTGGAGGGAGGGATAGGAGTCAATAGGTTAAACAGCGATACGAAAAGTCTTTTTAAAACATGGAACATTTTTAGTTTCAAGTTAACGTTTTGCTAGTAGTTTAGTTCTTGTTAGTAACGAAGCAATATTTACTAAACCTATACTTAAAAAAGTACTAACTTACAATCTCGCGGTTTGTCATAGTAGTAACTCCGGGGTGTGGGGCACAAGGACGGGCAAAGGACGGGGTCTGGGGAAAGGGAAGAAAGAGAATAGGCGGGGAAGGGTGGGGAGAACAGGCGAGCGAGAAGAGTCGGAGTTTTGTCTTCTTCGCCAGTCTCTCACTCTGGCCTTTTACTCGTCATTTTACATGCCCAAAAGAGGTGTCTGCACAGAAGGTTTGGTTCTTCAAAGAATGGATAACTTCATTGAGTGGTTCAATATTTATATCCAAAGAAAACATACATTGGTCGAGATATACTTAATCAGACGGACAGATATTTGTCCACTTTGAAAACGTTATCCGCTTTTTGAATAACCGGATCTAGAACCGCCTTTAAATAACCTTTTTTATGGTATTTATTAAGGTAGCTAGATTGAGATATTTCATTTGATTGAGTATTTGCTGGTTAAAGTTGCTCTTAAGTTTAGTCAATGAAAACGTTTTTGTTAAGTTATAACATTTATCCAGTTCAAAGAGCATTAGTGTCATTGGTCAATTAGCTATATCAGATAACAAACAATTCTGTTTTATGCACATGAAAGACTACTTTCCCATGTGATTTCGGTTCAGCCGAAGGCAATCAATCAATACCATAGGTTTAGCACTCTATATAAGTGGTGGTCTGTGCTTTTCTTTATTACTCATGCATAAGTCCGACCATCAGTTTGAAAAACGTTGTTGAATTGCAATCCTTAATTTGGCAATTGTCAATCACAATAAAACAAAGGAGTTGAGTGTTTATTTCATTTTATTCAGTTCAGCCCGAGACGCAGTGTATTAAAAGGAATTGTTTGATAAAAGGTACAACCATTTCAAAGCACAGAATACCAATCAAAAGAAAATGGTAATCCTGTGATTAAGTCAATCGTAATCCGTTTCGAAGAACATTTAGCACGAGACAAAATGTCTGCAATATGTTAGCTTGACCAGTTACTCACGTTGATGTAATATTCTTTGTGTCTTTACCAGTCCGAAAGAGCGAAGGTTATGGAAGTTACGTATATACCGGTAGCTAGCAATTTAAAGTCACACATATGATAAAAACAAACAAAAAAAATCAAAATAAGAAAACAGAAGAAAAAACTATAAAACCTTAAAAGCTAGACTGTATAGTGTACATTTTATATGCCAAAAAAATTTATTTGCATAGTTTGCTTTAAATCAACTGACTGCATTTTAAAAATCACGTCTTAAACACTACAAAGACTGCATGACTGTATTTGTGATTTCTCGACATAATGAATTGAGAACTTTTATAAATAGATAAAAAAAAATCTTTATAGTTTAAGCAATGGGTGTTCTAACTCGGAAAAGGTCTACATCAACTCATAGCTGAAGTCTTGTGATCTTTCAGCTGGAATTATCACCGGCGTTGTTATCATAATCATCATTATCGTATATAAGACAGGAGCCCTTTTCTGTGCCATATACGGTGCGAATCTAATTGACAGCTGAAAAATTAAAATCATTTTTAACTCAGGACATATGTAGAGTTAAACACCCATTCAGACAGTGTTACACTATTGATGTATACCTTGCTGTGTAATTTAACTTTGCTTTTTGGTAGTGTGCTATTAATAAACTTGCTGATGCTGTTAACTGAACTTGTTGTCTCTTTTTGCGTGACATATTTGTCACTAATACGAAGGCATCGCAACGGATAAACTAACTGATATGGGAAGTTCACAGCTAGTGTTACATTTTAGAATTTCAATTCTAACTTGAAACAGTGAAGGAAGTGCTGGTTGGGGGATCAAATGCAAATTCCATTTTGCAATCTGTGTACGGTCAATGGTTAATTGTACATGTAGTACGATATGCGAATCTGAATCGAACAAAGTGGCTCACTGGGGCCACAAACAGCATTCGCACGTCTTACCCAACACCCAAAGTTAGTTCTTTTCCAGCTTTACCATTTAATTAAAGAACAAGAAGCTGTACACAGCTTGAACTCGTGGCGCCTTTAACTCATTGCAGCATTGATTCACAAGTGAAATGAGTGCTTTTACGGAGAAACATAAGCTTGAAATATGTCTAATCAAAGGCTCCTAAGAGCCAACCCGAGAAGAAGAAATGCTAACGCGTAACGCAATATTGCCGTAAGTTTACGTTTTCACACTGACACGGTTCGATATATATATTTTTTTTAAATTAAACGTAAGGATTTTTGACGAACGAAAAAAAAAGTACATCACTTTCATAATGTCCAGTTTGAAAAAAGAAAAAAAGGGAAAAAAAAAGATGGACTTTATGGAGAGTCGAACTCGGGCCGTCCGGGAATAAGGCACAAATTCAATCCACTGCGCTGTCCAACAACACGTACTACCTAGAAGCAAAATTTTATTATTTTAAACTAGACACGCATCAGAACGCGTGTTTAGGGTGGAAAATCCTTTCAGATCGATTTTAATGTTGCACCAAAAACTCCAAATGCGAAACATCTCATCTGTAAGCTTATTGTTGTCTATATTCGTTTACATCAAATTAAATAATGTTATCGTTGGATTCACTTTGAATTCCTGTTACGAAACGTATTCGTAACAAAACATTTGCTCACTAAGTTTACAGGGGCGGATCCAGGAAATCTATAAAGAGGGGGCCGGAGCAATTTTTATAGTGACAATATGGGCGCGCCAGCGCCCCTCAGGAGCGCCGAAGGCGTGACAATCTAGGGGCAAAAGGCAAAAGGGGGGCCGCCGCCCCCTCGGCCCACCCCTAAAACCGCCCCTGGTTTACAGCTGATGGAAGGAGCTAGTGAGTGAGTGAGAGAGTGAATTTTATTTAAACACCGTTGCCGATAACCCGTTCATCATGCTTTCACGTATGCACGGGTTTAAAAGTAAGACTACACTGCATTCACTAGATTCAGTAGCTGACCCGGAGCTCGACCCGGAGCTCGATCACTAAGCAAATGGTAAGTTTAATATATAAAACACAGAACTTGCCAAAGCAAAAATCCCACAGGAATAAGCGGCGAACACAATATCAAACGGTCCTATCCATCCATGAACGCCTTGAATTGTCTTGAAAATGTGCAATTGTACGCCGTAGTTCTTTATCTTGCTTCTCGAGTCAACACACGGAGAGATTTTACGGTATGTATTTCATGGCCGAAAGCCATATAGTCGTCGACATAGACTTAAATATGCGTGCATAAATTTGCATGCGCTAATGTGACACGAAAAAAAAAACAAGAAAAGTCAAAGCCGGATTTACAACTCGTGTGCTTCGCCACGAGTAATGACAACTTGATCTTGACACGCAAAGAATTGCATATTAAACAACAAAAGCAATTTAGCCGAACTTAAAAGATTTGGTCGTTAACTACCCGAGATCGAATCGGACTAATTTTTCCAGCTTTTTTCTTCGAACTCGTGCAACCATTTTTTCTTCCCATGTATGTTTTGTACTATCCTTGGGGAATATCAACATCAAAGAGTGGCGGGAGAAGATCCTCTTATGATATTTCCATAATCCGCAGTATCACAGTTATTTAACTAAAAATCGATACAATAAACACCCAAATTGAAGAAACAGCGGGTTAAGAACCTGCAGGCTGAAATTTGGCCAATAAATCACCTAATATATAAGAACCAATTCAGCCTGACAAATGAAGAAGGCTCTTATACGAAAAATAACTAAAGATTAGACAACACTGGGGCAGTTCCAAGTATGTGTGCAAGACCATTACAAACACACAGTGTGTAGTTTTAGAAAATATCCATACCTCCCTCACAAAAGGGATTGGATTTTCGAGAGCCAAATTTTCCAAGGGGGTAATTTGCCCAATGCCTATAATTATTTTATTTAATTTATTCATTATACAGTAGTTTGATTAAAAAGTATTTGATGTGATAATTACACCTGTCAGAGTCAATCATTCACTTTAGAGTTAAAGCAAATTTTCAGTAGATAATGTACAACATTTCAAGAAACAGTTTTAAGAACCTCTCGAGGCTGATTTATCACTACACATCCTTTGTATAAGAAACACATCAGCCTGAAACAGAGATAGTAGGTTCTTTTATGCAGGTGTTTACTGTACTGCAAAGAAAGAACTTGTTTCCTTGTTTTCAACAACTGAGACAGGTCAATATTGATTGCACATTTTCAGGGACGGATACAGGAGGGGATGGATTGGTTGGTTTATTTAGACCCGTCGATCCTGGATCCGCCCCTGCATCTTCTCTGTTTTCTGCTTGTAGCTAGATCGACCTTGTTTAGAATTTGAGCTTAAATCTATTCGTCAGGATAACCAAGGTCGTTTTGTTCTGGTGGAGGCATTAGTACAAGATCAAAAGTTCATATTTTTGAATATTTATGCTCCAAACAAATCTGATGAACAACTTTTTTTTTTCGACCAAATCAAGGATGAATTGAATAAAATCAATATAGAGGACGATGGCAAGATCATTATAGGTGGGGACTTAAATGTTATTTTGGATCCAGACTTTGATAGTCAAGGCGGTAAACCAAAATTAAGAGAATCTGTAAAACAAATTGAATACATTTGTTTGTTACATGACTTAGTCGATATCTGGAGGATCAGGAACCCAGAAACGAAACGTTTTACTTGGAGACAGAAAACCCCCTTTATACAAAGAAGACTTGATTTTTGGTTAACGGATAACCACTTCAAGAGGATATTGACCAAGTTGACATCATTCCTTCCATTAAGTCTGATCATTCAGCAGTTATGTTATCAGCAGTTATCATTTCAGCAGTTATGAAAATCAGCCACGTATACCCTCGTTCTGGAAGTTTAACTCAAGTCTTACAGAGGACAGGGAATATGTAGATTTGATAAATAATAGCTACCCGATCTGGATTAAAGAATTTGCTGATATTCAGGATCCTAGAGTGTTCTGGGATCTCATCAAGTACAAGATTAGACAAGTTACCATTTCGTATAGTAAAGGAAAGGCTAGAGAAAGACCAGTAAAATTATCAGAAATGGAGGAAACGGTTAAAACACTACCAAATTATGTGTGATCAAAATCCATCAACCGATAATATAAAAATAAGTTAGAGATTCTCAAAACAGAATATGACCTTCAATATGAATATATTACAAAAGAAGCAATAATATGTTCGAGAGCTAGGTGGTATAAAGAGGGTGAAAAAAGTAACAAGTATTTTTTAAACTTAGAAAGCTCCAGAGGTAACAAGAGATCTATCCGGAAGATTTATACAAGAGATCAATCTCTGACAACATCTCCTAAAGTGATCATGGATGAACTTAGTAGCTTTTATTCTGATCTTTATCATGAAAAGCAAAGTAATGAGATATTAACGGATTCCTTTTTGGAAAAGGTTTCCATACCAAAACTCACGGAAGCACAGAAAGAAAAATGTGAGGAAAAATTACCAATTACCAAGTACATTCCCAAGATGTTTCAGTACCAATTTTGTGCGCATTGATTTAAAATCATTAAACATGTTTAACTCAAGAATCATGAAATTGTAACGCAAACTTTTCGGCCTGTTCGGACGTCGCCTTCATCTTATCATTTAAAGGCGTCCCAGTGAATCAATGTCAATGAAGCTTTGAGATAATATTTTTTACATCGGTAAGTACGCTTTTGCAAAAGCGATTGAAATCGAAAATTACCCACGGAGTGATGTTAGGAAGAAAGAAGTTCTCAAGATCGCAAAAGAGAAGGTAAACAAAACTTTTATGGCGTACAAACATGTCATCAAGCTACATTTTGATACCATCTTGAAGTAATTTAACAAAACCAGCGTTAATCACTCGTTCAACTTATTATCGTTCAACATTTAGCTGATATATACCATATGTTAAGATGTTGATGTGGGATTTTCAATGCGAAATCTCTGTTTATTGTCATCATGGTAATATCGATTTTATCAGAAAATACATCTTGCCAAATTTCACCAATTTCCTGACTTGTTCATTGAAAATAAAATGAAAAGAACAATAAATAAATTACAATGCACATCCTTAAGCAAAAAAATATCGAGCATTTTAAACGAGAATAACAGTTAAAATATAGTTCGAAAATTGTTACAAAGCGTTGAAACTGGCAGGTGTCAAGCCGGCTTATCATCAACAGTGATTGGCTACAACTTTCCGTAAAATAAGTCCTGAGTAATAGTCTACGTACGTGTTCAAAAGTTTCAGAGTTTTAAATTAAAGTACCAATTGTTTTATGGAGTGTTTTCACATGACGTCACGGCGGCCATGTTGGTGTCCCAAAACAATAACACGGCGGCCATATTGGTGTCCCAAGCTAATCCAGTGGGGATTGAACTCCTTTCTAATGCAAACACTTTGTTTTGTTCAAGTAAATTAGCATATCCGCAGACCACGTGAGTGAAAACACTCTATAGAGCGAAGATATCTGAATTGACCAACACCTGATAATTTCAAATATTATTGAAATGTATTTTACATCTAAAAAGGAAACCGAATAAACATAACGTTATAGAATGGCATGATTTTGATAAGAAACACGAAGGTTTTACACTAAAAATGGATAAAAACACCAGAATAGGTATCTTCCAGGAAAAAAAGTTGTGACATATCAATTCGGAGCCAAAATAACCTAATTGACATTAGTGTAAATCAACGGCTCCTAAGAGCCAACCCGTGAATAACGCGTGTCTCGGTTGAATTCGTTTACAACAATTTAGTTATTGTTATCGCTGGATTCACGTTGTTCTTGTTACAAAACGCATTCGTAACAAAGCATTACGTCACTAAGTTTACAGCTGTTGGAGGGAGTGACTCATTTGCATATCTGTCGCCGTTACCAGAGCCCGCGTTACCCTTGTCCAGCGGAACGGGAAACGACGTTTCCGTTCCGCTGGACAATGGTAACGCGGGCTCTGGGAACGAGATTGCCGTTACCGATAGCCCGTTCATTACGCATGCGCGTATTCACGGTTTAATAAACATCGGTTGTAAAAAGGAAACACAAATAAGTTAAATACAAGATGGCACCGGCCATCTTGGCGGCCATTCAGTAGGACGTCACGGACCCCAGTTGCGCCACAGCCCATAATATTTACCTTATCTTGGGCTATCCATCTTGGGCTATCTATTAGATCTAGGCTTTCTATTAGATGTAAAATATTTTTTTAGATGTAAAATATTTCCGAAATATTGCAACACAGCAAAATCCCAAAGGAGGTGTTACAACTATGCCATCCAACCCCCAATACCCCCCCCCCCCCCCCCCCCCGGCCATTGTAGCACGGTGGGAGTACATATATAAGTTGGCGTGTACGTCCGAGGGTTAATACGATGGTTTATCTACCCGCGCAGAAATTAAAAATTTAGATGAACTGCCAGGTGGTGTATTGTATATAAGCCAATGTTTTAAGTCATGTTATGTGGGGTTTGGACCCAAAAAACAGCCATTATTTTTCCCTCTAAGCCTTGTATCGAAATTTGTATATAATTGTTTTTAGTATGCCATATCGTATAAAGCCAGATTTTTAGAAACATTTCGTGACTGCGAGTTTATTTTTTTTCAGTAGGCTAAATATATATTTTTAAGAAATGGAAATAATGTGATGCATTTTACTGAATAATTTATTGCACGCAAAATAAACTCTTATTCTGCAAAAAGGCAATGTCGAACACTTGTTAATGGAACCTGTCAGCTAGTGACACATTACAGAATAGTTCATGATAATAAATACTCCAGTTTGGAGATGTGTTTAAGGCATTGTACGTTTTAAATCGCGAGGATAGATGCTATGGTTGCTGATGAAAAACGATTAGTGAGTCTGATTAGATCTATCCTGATAATATGTTAAACTCTCTTTATGCCCAAAAAAAAACAATAAGAAAAGAACAGTTATTTTGTATAATTGATTAGAAACTGAGAGCAGAGAGATATTTTGTGTAAACAGGAATTTTAACTTAAAGTTTCCTTTTCATCATCTAATTACATATTCTGTGTAACTATGTGACTGAAAGGGTCTTTTCGAGGGCTGCTTTAAGTAAATGTGGCGGTGTTAAAGTTTATTTACAAGCGACATTAGGCAAAGCTCGCAGTCTTAATAATCGATCAAACCTGTTAAGAAAAACATACTCTAATTTAACGTTTATAAAAAAATCATATAAATGAATAAAACGAAATTATTAAATTCGAGTTCCGCTTGCTGACCCTTGCTAGTTTTGTCCTGTCATGGATTCATATCTGGAAAAACAAACTGTGACAACTGCAGGCGTGTTGCTTGGTATTTCATATTGTGTTTGCTAATGGCAGATTCTCAATTGTAAAATTGAAAATACTCGGAGTCACAGCGATTTTAAGTTTAGTCGGCACTTAATCTATCTTAATTTGATAATTGTGGCAGTTTTTCTATAATTGTTTACATTATCGACGCTTGATGCGCATAATTGACATAATACATGACACAACTGACGTATGATGCCCTAAAGGTGACAGTAATTACACCTGCGCTAAACTGCTTTTATGATGATTTAGTGTTCAGAAGCAAAACAGCCTGTATGTTGTTTGCTGACATCTCAACGTTACGCGGAGAAAGTTATATCCAAAAGAAAAACCTCGACACGTTCGTAAGAGAAATTTCTCGTTTTATTCCTTAATTTCAGTTGCAATGTATTGGGTTTTATATTACGGTTTAGCTATTATGCTTTTAGTTTCGCTGGGTTAGTTAGCAAAGACGTTTTCCTTTCAAACAGTTGTGCACTTTTCAATTTTGTCTCGTACTGAGTTGGATCACACAGGCTATGAACGTAAAAGTCAAACCTGTTTTAATTATAATTTTCCACTCTGCGGAAAACTATGCAGTTGATATTAGTATTACTTAACAAGGGCACCCAAAGAGGAATGTTTAGTAAAACACTTGGAAAGTCATTGCACAGTTTCCGATATCATTTTAGTGCCTCTAAAGGAAACTGTGTGAAAGCTAATACAATTAAAGCTTTTCGGTTCTTTTAGCTGAATATTTCAGCGGCAGAAAATTTCAGGAAAATGAATCTTATCTCTTTAATTTACCAGCTGCTTTCACCATGTTTCTAGCTAACCTTATTTTGTACCCAAAATTAAACAACATTTTTATCCCGGCCGACCGAAAACAAACGGCGTTAAATTTTCCGGTGTTACGAAAGTTCGGAGGCGACATCTTTCTTAAGAACACTTTATTTTAATCTATTTTATCACAATTTTTTAAAATGACTAAGGTCTTTTGAACAGTTTTTCACCGAAATGATTCGTTGGATACTCCTGAAATAATTTGCCCCAGGTAATACAATTGAACGTTTAGAAAAGCACGCTTGAAGTGTAAGGACGTAACATTTTACCCGTTTAATTACCATATTCGCACCAAAGTAAATGTTTTTGATGACATTTATCATCTATTTGCCAAATCATTGTAAAGCTGAAGAAGAAAATTCGTTTAGGCCTTCTTTTTAGCAGTTTCGACTTAGTTTTAGCTTAATCATATACAATATGTAGACTTCATTTTACATATATCATCAAAACTATATAAAAATAAACGTCATGGATACCGTCGCACTTTCCAATTTCTTTCACGCCGAAACTTGTCTGACTCGCTCATTTTTCTGTAACGTTAAGACGAAGGAGATGGAATAGGTTAAATTGACCGTTTCGCTGTTTGCCATTTCCATTCCTCGCAGGCCCGTAGCAAGGCTAAAATATATAACTGGGGGGCGAGCAAATTGGCCAAGCAAAGCTACCCCCGTCATAAATGAAACTTAAGGCAACAACGACGACAGCGACGTCAAAAAAGCAATATGTTTAGTAAGCAAAACAACAACTCTGCATTATGGTACATTTCTTTGCCGTCCCTGCACGACTACGACGTGAAATTTCCTAATTTCACGTTTTATGGAGGGCGTAAACACAGGTCGACGAATTATTATTTGTCTTTTGAAACCATGGAACTGGTCTTAAGAATCCGACTGCACGAGAATTTGCCTACAATTGACAATTAAGCGAGTTGGAATAATCGCGATGAAGTTTAAAAGAACGCGAATTCACTTTATAAATGATGTTTTCGCTATCGTCACCGTCGTGTTATTTTAAACTCCCTACCCCCAAATGGATCATTAAACGTACAAAGATTCATGTTAGATAGATACTAATGCTGTTCACAATGACACAGTTTGTGTCAACTTCGTCAAAAGGACAACTTTATGGGGACATCGTTCGTTGAAAATTTGCCAAAAAAAACTGCTTCCTGTTCAGTGCTTTTTCTCCGACAAAGTTGTTAGCAACATCCACCAGATTTATAGCATCAGTTTTATGTTTATGGACGTGGAGTATCATTAGATGGTTTAGTCTGAAATCTCCGGTTGTTTCCCGCAAGTACGTTTTTAACTTCCAAGCTGTAACTTTGAGTTCTGGCTTATAACACGATGAAACCTGTTATGTCATCCACAACAGACACCTTTTTACTCTTCGCTGACAATGTCGTCAGACAAAGGTCCGTCTTACGACCAGTGATATTCTGACAGCAATGCAGCAAATATAATGTGTATATTTCAAATCAATAATAAGCTACTGGGATACAAGCTTGACCTGCTTTGACCATGCCCTTTTTAGCGGAGCCCGCGGGCCGAAGGTCCGGCGGAACACCATACTCATAAAACCTATGCCCGTCATTTTTCATGGTCATGGCTAGCGGAATGTTTCGCGGGCGCGTGTGTGCCCGCCCGCCCGCCCGTGTTGGAACAACATCCGGGATCTTGAAAGCAAGGCTTTGTTTTTCGCGCGGTCACACAGCCGTGAGCTCGGTAAACACTTTAGTTGTTTTGTTGTGTTCAGCGGAGAATTAAAGTCGTTATTTCCCTGCAGTTTTTCGCGGTTTGCTACTTAAGACAGGGATACTAATTAAGGGATACTCAAAAGCCGCCTTAGTGGAAAAAGAAGAGCTTTCAGGGATAAAATCTTGCTTCGAGGAACTATATACGTTTTTAGCAATGCGAAGAGATGGGTTCGTTTTACGGATTTCAGCACCAAAGCGGAGGTTTAAAGGCAAAACAAATTACATTTTTCGATGGGACTTTATCTTGATATCAATCTGTGATTGACATTTTGTTTGTGTTCTCGTTAATTTTGGAGAATTGTTGATAAACGTGCAGCTTAAATTCAGTTGTATTTTAATTTCTTGAATTTCATCGAAGACACGGCTCGGCATCGATGCGCTGTAAATTGTACGCGTTTTGCTTCTAAACATAAACTAATTGAGATTTCAATAAAATTTTTCGAAAGAAGATTGTGTTGTCCATTTTATGTGTTTGTTCATTCATTACATAGATTGAAAAGCGATTTTATGTAAACAAAACAAGACTTAGATTTTATACTCGCGTCGCCTTATGCAAATATGTTTGTGTATTTTGGCAAATCAGTTTCTCGGGCATTTTTTGACAAGCAACAACTCTATTTTATTCGGAAAATAGTCGTAATAGTTATTCTAGACGGAGAAAAAGTTGTTTTTGTGAACTTTTGTAAGGTCTAAATGTACTGTGCAGACGGTCGGGTAATACTGCTTTTCAGAATTTCTAAAATTGAAAAATAGCCCGGTCGTCAATCTTAATTCTTGTGCTTCCGACCTTTCACCTAAGTTAAGTTTCATCTTAGTTAAGATTGTTCAGAGGGTCTTCAGAGGGCGCCGCTGTTAGGCTAAGGCTAACTATATATATTATTGTTCTTCTCAATTTCAGGCTTTGCGCTCCCTCCACCGAAATGGAATTAATGCAGTTCGTTACAGTTATCATTTGGCTGAACCGTTTGTCTTCTACTGTATACACATGTACTCATGATCAAGATCCATGCGGAGACTTCCAGCCTTTCTATAAAATGGCACTAAGAGGACATGTCTTTAAAACTTTAAAGGTTCCAAATTCTCTCCATTGTTTAAACGCATGCAAGATGGAGGCTAGATGTCAAAGCCTCAATCACCTTATGGGAAAAGACACCTGCGAGCTCAACGACCGCACGAAAGAGGCGAGACCCGAAGACTTTATTACAGACATTACCAAGTTGTACCTGAAAAAGCCTAAAAATAGAGGTAAATATGTAATCGTATATTTCTCAGTTTTGAAGAAGTATTCAATACCACGCCAATTTTAATTTTAGTAAAGTAAGTCAAAATTGAACTAAATCATTTAATTAAAATCCTGTAGTATTTACAAGGAAATGACAACAAATTATTATCGACCAAAATTAAGAAAAAAAAACAATTGCTTTATAATGGTCCCTTAACAGTCATTCGGAAAAGAAAAGTGAAGGGTACTTAAACTAGTTTTATATGGAAAAAAGAAGATTTTTAAGCAATCCTCTACTGAAATTCCATAATCTGCGCACAGACGTCTCCTATTTGCTTCCTCTGTGCGCAGGCTAAACTTCCGCTGCATGAATGATGTCCTCTGAGATCCTGAGATGTTTCTCGTCTGATCTTGTGTGCTATAGTCACTAAAGCAGGCAAGTTGGCAATAGATGCACTGATCCCGATATCATTGCAAAAAGATGTAAAACGTGACAGTTTTAAAACTCTTTAACTAATTGCAAGCGCTCAACATCGTCAAAATGCATTAGCTGGGAACGTTACTTTTTTTTACCTAACAGCGCCCCTTGGATCCATTCCTGAGCTGCCAGCTGTAAGTTGTAAAGAAATAAAGATGAGTGAAGGACAAGCGGTCAGTGGAAAATACTGGCTGAGCTTGATAAAACCCAATATGGCTGCACTAGCCCATTGTGATATGAAGACGGAAGGTAAGCTAAGTTGTTAACCCTCGGACGTACACGCCACCGTGGTACAAGGACCCCCCCCTCCACCCCTCCCCCGTCTCCTCCCCCCCCCCCCCCCACTGGGTTTTTGCGATGTTACAATATTTCGGAAATATTTTACATCTAATAGATAGACCGCGATGTGTTTTGCAAGATAAGGTAAATATTATGGGTTGTGACGCTGCTGGGGGTCCATGACGTCATCTTGGATTTTACTAAAAATTCAAATTTATCGGGTAAATATGGCAATTGCAAATATTGTTTGCTAGAGTTGCAAAATAACATATAATTTTAAGGAACTTTTGACCTTGAACACTTGTGAACAGAAAACGGAAGAACTGGTTAGTCTATCACTTGGAATATCTCTCGGAACATTAAGGAAATTGATATTACTTGGAGGTGGAAACAAGTAGTTGTACAATAAGCGATTCTTGATTTGACGTCATCTTATTGGCATTTCGTAAATTCAAACCTCTATTATTCACTAACGCAGCATTAAAAACAAGAAATATTTAACTATTCAACGTTTCAACGTACATAGAGTTGATAAAGCGAAAAGCAATTTTGGGTTTAGGTGCACTTTAAACTCAGATGATGTCTCACGTAAAGAAGAACTGAGCAAGTTTTGGGATTATATGACACACTCGGAGTCAAAGAAATAGAAGAAGAATTATATGAAGATTATCTCACCAAATTAAGGTTCAATGGCAGTCGTTATGACCTTTCTCTCCCACTCAAGGAAGATCACCCTCTCATTCCAGACAACATTTTGTTGGCGCAACACCGACTAATCTCTTCGTTGAAAAGATTTAAGTCCAAGCCAGAGTTACTGCAACAATGCGACAGCACAATTAAGGAACAATTAAATCCCGGTGTCGTTGAACTGATTGACGAGGGACTAGAAAAGGAAGTCTTTCCAGGAACTATTCATTACATTCCTCATAAAGAAGTGTTTAAAGAAGACAAAGCCACTATCAAACTGAGAGTAGCCTACGATGCCAGTGCCAAGTCCCTCAATAAGCCAAGGTTGAATTATTGTCTTCCAGGTCCTTCCGTAACTCCACTGATATTTGATATTTTGCTGAGATTTCGTCTCACAAGGTTGCGTTAATTGGAGATTTGGCGAACCAGAGTTAAGAAATTTGTTACGGTTGTTCTTGTGGTTAGATGAAGTTAACTCCTCAAATCCAGATGTCATTCCACAGAGATTCACACGGCTCGTGTTTGACCATGTCTGTTCTCCATTCATTTTGAATGTGGCACAAAGGAGCCACCTAGCAAATTATGCAAAGCACGTGGAACGAACTCGGTAAAAGACTGCTTTTAACTTTACAAGAAATTGATCTAGCGCTTCAGAGAAGCAATATTTTGAATGAGAAAAAAGCCGCTCTATATTCGACACAAGTCAAACGGTGTTGAAGATAATGATCAACCAAATTCCACTCGGAATAATTCTGTTCCTGAAGAAACCCTTATCAAAGCATGACAGTTCCATGGAACATGATTGAAGACAGCCTCAAGTTTGATCTCACCACCTTCTCTGCACAAGCTGTGGATAGAACTCTAACAAAGTGGAAACGGTTGAGTATTACCTCACAATTCTATGACCCACTACCCTTATTATCACCGTTGATCTTGCTATCGAAATGCATGTTCTCAAGAAGTGTGCAACTGGCTTAAGATTGACTGGGAGGAATCCCTACCGGGAAATCTCACATGGCTTTGGAAGAAATTAGCATCAGACATGGAACGAGTCTCAAGTATTGCAATCCCTGTTAACTGATTCTGGATAGGACAGAAGTGGGAGACGATAACTCTATTCAGCTGCATTGTCAGATGCAAGCAAAATAACGTATGGTACAATTGTCTACATTCGGTTGACAACCTCTAACGCCTACTCATCACATCTGCTGGCCCCCAAAACTCGAGTTGCCCCTTTGAAAGGAGAAACAATTCCTCGACTTGAATTGATGGCGGCCTTAACGTTGGTGAACTTGATGAAAGCTGTGTATATGGCATACATCTGCACCTTGAATATTGATGCAGTGTTCAATTGGATTGATTCTCAAATTGTGTGGTGGTGGATCAATGGCGAAACTCAACAATTCAAGCAGTTTGTTCACAATCGAGTTCCGAAGACCCGAAAACCATTGGAGTAAGGAGCATTGGGGATATCGCCCGTCTGAACGTAATCTGAACTTAATCCAAGTGACATAGCTTCACGAGAAGCTTAGCGTTCTGACATTGCATCCAGTGATCATTGGTGGAAGGGAGCGCCATTTCTAGAGAAAGAGGTGGATCAGTGGTCAAACCTACCTGTCCAATCAGTGAAAGCACAGTCTCGGATGCTTGGAGATACAAAAGAATTGAGGAAAGAAATCTTAAGGGT
This sequence comes from Cladopsammia gracilis, assembly GCA_022457155.1. Classification (NCBI taxonomy): domain Eukaryota; kingdom Metazoa; phylum Cnidaria; class Anthozoa; order Scleractinia; family Dendrophylliidae; genus Cladopsammia; species Cladopsammia gracilis. Next base: position 94,462 of record JAJGOT010000649.1, read on the forward strand.
TGTGACTGTATCAGTGTAAGTCTCTCTGAACATTTCGCATGCCGTCCAACCAGACAGATTCAACAATCTCAGTAAACTTATCCGAGTGACCGCTCTTGTGCTGAAGTTCAACAAACGTTTCAAGAGAAGCACAGAAACATATCCTGACATCATATCAATGCGCAGGAGATAGAATGCTGCAAAAGCAAACAAAACTTGAAGAAAAGGAGAAATCTAGTTCAATCTGGGAACAATTAGAAGTCTTTAAAGATGAAGATGGTGGTATACGATGCAAAAGTAGTATCACGAATTCCTCACTGCACTATTCAGGACAATTTCCTATCCTGAAAACAGCACTTCACAAGGCTGGTGATTATGCGGACTCATGAAACCGTGAAACACAGTGGAGTTAGAAAAACTCTTACTGATATCCGAGCCCAGTTTTGGATCATCAACAGACGGCAAGCTATTAAAGATGTACTTTCTTAAGATTTTCACTTGTAAGAAGATGCTTGGGAGAGCTTACAATACTTCACCCACTCCACCGTTACCTTCATGTGGAACCTCGGATGACCTGACATGTTCTAATGTCGGTGTGGACTTTGCAGGACCTTTGTATGTAAACGATACCAACCAATCCAATGGAGAGATGTACATATGTTACATTGATCTATTTGCATATGATTGTACAAGGGTTGTACACTTTGAACTCGTCCCAGACCTCTCTCGTTCTTGAGAGTACTAAGGGACAGACCATTAGAAAAGTGATGGGGGGAGGGAACAAAAAAAAAATTCGTGCAAGGGAAAATGCCAGGAAAAAAAATTCGTGCAAAGTTCAAGGCAAAGAAAAAAAATTCATGCAGAAGGAGAAGTCCTATTGTGGTTGTTATTTAATATATAAAAGCTGCCAAAGTGCCTATTGAAAATAGCGCTCTTGGCGTTTTAAAACTTCAAAACATTCTTGGGGCCTTCCTATACTATTATTTATAAATAAAGACATTTGATAGTGTTCATTGAAGTGTTTACCTCACACTGCATGAAATGACAACTATAAGGTGATATAATGAATTCATATTTTCAATTCAACAGCCGGAAAGCGCAAATTTCAGTTGCCAGTTTATAACCGCAGTGTGCTTTTATTTCTGTTAAAGTTTTATTCCACATAATTGTTACCAATCAGATTATTTTAGCTGTATTATAGTCCATCCATATTTTGTGAAAGTTGGCATATTAAATTCAGCTGACTCTGGGACTGTAAGCCGGTTTAACTTCAATAAACTATCTATCTATCTATAATAAATATGATAAATACATGTAGTTATCCATAAACAGTTTCAGTATTAAATAAATTTTTAACATATTAACATTTGCTTAATTTAAAAAAAAAATTATTTGTGCCCACAATAAAATTAGAGGGGTCCCCTTGATGAAAAATTCTATAACACAATAATATGAAAACAGTTCATTGATAGTCAGTTATAGTCACTGTGATTGTTAAATGTTTAACTGTTACCAACATGAACTGATCAACAACATCAACAGCAACACTGCTACTTTAAAAAAAATATTAGCACGAAGTCTGGTTTTCATTGGCAGCCAGTGTACCTGCAACATGCACTGTATACTACATTACTATCAGTAATGTCATCCAAGAATATGGGAACCAGACTATTATAAAACTAGATAGTCACTTACATGCATAATACAAGTTGGTCAGAAACATCAAAATGTGATTGAAAAAAATGTGAGAGGAGGTCGATCAAGGATATTAATGTATTTGACATTAATATAAATATTTGACATAATGTATTTGACATAAATATAATAGTGGTATTTAAAGTGTGATCTCACAAATTATTTTTATCAAGCCTCAAAATTCCATCTTTTGATATGGATCGCTGCTGTATAATCAACCACAAAATTTCAACTTGTTGGCATGAATAGAAAAGATATAGACCTTCAAAGTTTGGTACCGTCCTATACAAACCTCTATAATTTTGCACCGGTTCTAAACTGAAGGAACAGACCTTAAAACCAAAGTGCCCACATCTCAGCCACAAACGTTTGGCAAGTGGACATTTTTTGACATGCTTCCTCTGATCAAATTTAATAATTTCGCAAATTGTCTGAAAAAAAATTCGTGCAGAGGGTTTCACCTGCAAAAAAAAATCCTGCACAAGTAATGGGAGAAAAAAAATTCGTGCAAGCTGAAAATCCCCCATCCCCCCATCACTTTTCTAATGGTCCGTCCCTAAAGCGATTCTTCGGTAGAAGAGTATTACTGACCCTTTTCATTTCAGACAACGAAAAAAACTTTTAAGGATGCAAAAATATCAAGGACGTTTACTCTTGATCGGAACTTTGACTGGAAATTCAATACGCCCACAGCCAGCTGGTGCGTGCCAGCTGGTGGGGTGAATTTTTCGAAATTTGCGATAAAGTGGTGAAAAGATGGGTTAAGAAAGTACTTGGAAATACAAAGCTGAGTTGTGAAGATCTGGAGTCAGCCTTAAAGGAGTTCTAAATTCCAGGCCTTTAACCTATGTCTTTGATGAGTTGTCAGAGGATCCTCTCCCGCCTTCACATCTTGTGGTTGGTCGGCGACTGTTTAAAACCAATCTTCTGCCGCCAGAGCACCTATGAACACACTTGCCAGACAGAAAAGATATATGGAAGGTCTCCTCGCCCACCTCAGAAATCGAACGAGGAAAGACAGGAATCCGGAATATCAGAAACTCAAGGGAGAAGAAAAAAGAAGAGTCATTAGAGTTGGAGACGCTGTACACTTTTATGCGGACAAGATACCCAGACCACAGTGGGGACATGGGGAAGGCAGAGAAGCTATTGCGATGAAGAGACCAAAAAGTACCTGCAGCAGAAGTGGTTACAGTGGACAAATCTCTCCGCAAGATTCGCCTCAAACGTCCATTTCAGAAGCTCTAGCTCCTTGAAGCCAATGCACATAAAGAGAGTGCTGTAACTGCACATAAAGAGAGTGCCGGTAACTGCACCATTTACTGTCCGACCAAGCATTTGAACATTGAACTGAAAGTCTTTTTGTTTCACATCATAATTGACTCCATCAATCATGGGGGAGTGTGTTGTAAATGAGTGGGAACTAAAAACGAATCAGAAACGCACGTGATTATTTTTTATGTAATTTTAGGGAACACTTGTGAACAGAACACGGCAGAACTAGGATATGGTATCTCGCAATGTCTTTTGGAATATCTCTCGGAACATTAAGGAAACTTACCTTTAACGTCATCTGTTTTGGTATTTTATCTCATGGAATAATTGTCATGTAACTTCTGGCTTTATCTACGTATCACTCGCAGAGTAATGCATATTTTGTAAAATAGTACTCGGTTTTTAGGGAAATTAGCTCCTGACACCGCATACTAATCCCAACGTGCACTAACAACGCGAAGAAAAAAAAACAGAAACATATAAAGAAAATTTCAAAATTGGAATAAACATTTAAAACTTGTTTTCGATACTTTGGATTTAAAAGCTTTCACATTTAACGGCTTTTGTATGGCATTTTTTTTTTTTTCATTTAACCAGAGGCTATAGGTTTGTCTACAAAATGCCGAGCAATTTTGAATCGTTTATTTTAAGTTTTGACATTTATTCCAGCTTTTTAGCTATGTTATCATTTGTTTTTGTTTAACCGTTCTTCGCGTTGCTGTTTGGACCAGTCTGCCGTTATAGCCTTGTAATATTTCATTGAAGATTCGGGATTGCGATAGAGGTATTAATCGTTAAATTTCTTTACAGCGTTAATTGCAAAGTCTTGCAGCGATTTGAAAATGCTTGTCCCTACAGCAGAAAGTGCACATTACATCATTGATCCAGACGACGAAGGGAATTTGCCAGCATTTAAAGTTTATTGTAACATGACTGATTGGAATGGAGTTGGCGTGACAGTCATCAGTCACGACAGTGAGAGCAGAACACTGGTGGATGGATGTGACCCAGCAGGGTGTTACGCACGTGACATTCACTACAAAGGAGCGAGTCTGTCTCAGTTGGCGAGTCTTACAATAGTGTCCTCATACTGTGAGCAGTTCATCAGTTACGAGTGTCATGGTTCAATGATGTTAAAAGACGAAGATGCCTGGTGGGTGTCACGTGATTCTACTAAGATGAATTATTGGGGCGGAGCATCACCTGGCAGTGGTAAATGCGCATGCGGGATGAAAAACTCGTGTGACAACTCCAGTTATGTCTGCAACTGCGATAAGAATGATCCTGTGTGGCGAAATGACAGCGGTCTCCTCTCTGACAAAACTCATCTCCCAGTAAAACAACTCAGGTTTGGGGATACCGCCACATACGACAATTACGATGAGAAGGGTTACCACACACTGGGAAAATTGAGGTGTCGTGGCATAGCATAAACATAGACACCCGTTACTTTAGAATTTAGCAGGCCAAAGGGTTGGCTACTTTCTGGCAGCCGTTGCTTTCTGTTTAAAAGACTTTACAGTCGATAGCCCGAGGCTGATAAGGATTTCACTGTATTTCACGGAATTTTTTCGCGTTCACGTTACTTTCATTGCATTGTTTATGCAAATATAGGAGCAAAATGTTTGAAATGAATTTGCTGCAGTATTATAGTCACACGTGTTTTAATCCTAGTTATTTTATGGCACGTTTATGAGCACAGCTTTCGACATTTCTGATTCTACCAGTACGCAAGAGGCATGTCATATAGCAACCTAGTAAGTGGTCTAGCTCACCACGAGTAAATAATTCCTGTCGGGAACTCTCAAAGGCATCGATTGTATGGTATTCGCTGCAAATAAATTTACGGTCTTCAATTCACGGCCAAGTTGTATTTATAAGCTTTTAGCGCATTAATTAAAACTGTACATCAGTGAATACAATGGATTGAAAGGGCTGTTACTTAATGCAGGAGGGGGGGGGGGGGGGGGGGGGGGCTATTACTTTGGGAGTTTAATAATTTCGTAATTCTACAGTATACCGTAAAATGCCGTCCATCTGCCTGTAAACAAAAAAAATATTATTTTATTTATTTTTATTTATTTTATTTATTTTGCCATACTCAATGAATTACAAGGAGAAAAAAACGTTAATAAATAGGTTAACATTAAATTTAAAATTTATACATAACTTGGGAGGGGTGACTGTGGCGGGGAAATCTCCAAGAAGCCGAGCTTATGAGGAATAGAGATTTCCCCCCACGGGCAATTTAAATACTAGGCGGCATTTTAAGAAATAAAGAAAAAAAGTCGTTTTTTTTAGGTATATAAGTGTGTTTAGGGGAAAATATGGATGTAAGGTGTTTAGGTATTTAGGTTGCATTCTGTCTGACCCTTAAAAATGGTTTGATCATACGCTTGAATATACTAGAAGACGGGGCATTTTTGATGTCGTTCCGGATATAAGCCCCCCGGATATCGAATATAAGCCCCCGCCCTCCCGGATATAAGCCCTGCTCTACTTTTCCTTGCTTCCTTAACTTCATATAAACACTTTGACAGAGCACTGTACAATTGGAACTGTATGTTAGTCTGAGCCCCCCCCCCCCCCCCCCCAAAAAAAAAAGACGAAAACCCCGTATAACCGGCATTTTAGGGTACTAGTTTGTTTCTTAGAAATGCATGCTTTTTAGAAATCATGTATCGTTTAACGAAAAGCTCAGTTACAATTAGTAGAAGCCCATCCATACTGCTGACAAGGTGTGGAACAACCTACCGGACGATGTTGTCAGTAACATTCAAGACTCCGTATTCAGGCCCTTAAAGGCGCAACGTTACAGATATTTTGTTGTGTTTCCATCAAAACTGATCTAAATATTAACTAAGTATATTTACTTATACATGGAATTGATCTTAAAATACAAAGGAAATACAAACCATGATCAGTTTTTACAAGGAGCCGATCACTGGTTTTTAGTAATTTTTCCAAGACAAACGGAGAGAACTTGAAAGAAATGGCCAATTTGTTTAGCTGTCGGAGATAGAGTCTCGGCAAGAAACGGCAATTTGAAGCCACTGACGTTGTTTACGACATAAAAAGTAATTAAAACATGCTTTGTTTTTTGGTGGTGGAGGCCCGGAGGGAGGGATAGGAGTCAATGGGTTAAACCAGTGATACGAAAAATCTTCTTAAAACACGGTACATTTTTAGTTTCAAGTGAACTTCTTGCTAGTAGTTTAGTTCTTGTTAGTAACGAAGCAATATTTACTAAACCTATATTTAAAAAGTTGTAACTTACAAACTCGCGGTTCATCGTTGTGGTGACTCTGGGGTCTGGGGCACAAGGACGGGCAAAGGACAGGATCTGGGGAAAAGGAAGAAAGAGAATAGGAGGGGAAGAGTGTCCTCCGCGGTCAAACGTCCGAGGCGTTTTCCGTTTTTATATAGTGGGATTTTATTTAATATTAAATGAAAATATGGGCAAGGCTGTATAAAAAACATTACTTTACGTTAGTATCTTTTAATTTTTCTCAAAATGATGAGCTTTTTTCTGTTGAAAACTGACCAAAACTCTTTCCGCCTGATCAAAATTATGTTGGCAAATGGTGCCGACAATTCTGCAGTTCACAGTTTTTAAACGCTTAGAACTTTTTTGGTAAACTTTTAAAACATTTGGTAAATTGACAGTGTATTGGCAATATATTAAACATTAAACTGTGAAAATGACAACCTTAACTTTTAAGTACTTTGCTTAACGTTTGCAAATGTCTTTCGTTTCACCGCCGTTAAGGAGGGGTGGGGAGAAGAGGCGAGCGAGAAGAGTCGGAGTTTTGTCTTCTTCACCAGTCTCTCGCTCTGGCCTTTAACTCGCCCTTTTACATGCCCAAAGGAGGTATCTGCAGAGAAGTTTTGGTTTTTCAAAGAATGGATAACTTCATTAAGTGGTTCCATAATATCCAGAGAAAACATGCATTGTCGAGATATGCTTAATCAGACGGATAGATATTTATCCACTTTGAAAACGTTATCCGCTTTTCGAATAACCGGATCTAGATCCGCCTTTAAATAACCATTTTATGGTATTTATTAAGTTAGCTAGATTGAGATATTTCATTTGATTGAGAATTTGCTGGTTAAAGTTGCTCTTAAGTTTAGTCAATGAAAACGTTTTTGTTAAGTTATAACATTTATCCAGTTCAAAGAGCATTAGTGTCATTGGTCAAGCTATATCAGATAACAAACAATTATGTTTTATGCACATGAAAGACTACTTTCCCATGTGATTTCGGTTCAGCCGAAGGCAATCAATCAATACCATAGGTTTAGCACTCTATATTAGTGGTGGTCTGTGCTTTTCTTTATTACGCGTGCATAAGTCAGACCATCAGTTTGAAAAACGTTGTTGAATTACAATCCTTAGTTTGGCAATTGTCAATCACAATAAAACAAAGGAGTTGAGTGTTTATTTCATTTTATTCAGTTCAGCCCAAGACACAATGCATTGAAAGGAATTGTTTGATAAAAGGTACAACCATTTCAAAGCACAGAATACCAATCGAATGAAAATGGTACGGTAATCCTGTGGTTAAGTCAATCGTAATCCGTTTCGAAGAACATCTAGCACAAGACAAAATATCTGCAATATGTAAGCTTGACCAGCTACTCACGTTAAAATGTAAATATTATTTGTGTCTTTACCAGTCCGAAAGGTCGAAGGTTATGTTACGTATATACCGGTAGCTAGCAATTTAAAGTCACACATATGATAAAAACAAAAATATATAACAAAATAAGAAAACAGAAGAAAAAACTATAAAACTTTAAAAGCTAGACTATATAGTGCACATTTTATATGCCATAAATATATATTTGCATAGTTTGCTTTAAACGAACGAACTGACTTCATTTTAAAAATCACGTCTTAAACACTACAAAAAAAAATTAAGATTGCATGACTGTATACTTAGACAATTGTGATTTCTCGACATAATGAATTGAGAACTTTTATAAATAGATAAAAAAAGTATTTATAGTTTAAGCAATGGGTGTTCTAACTCGGAAAAAGGTCTACATCAACTCATAGCTGAAGTCTTGTGATCTTTCAGCTGGAATTATCACCGGCGTTGTTATCATAATCATCATTATCGTAATAAGACAGGAGCCCTTTTCTGTGCCATATACGGTGCGAATCTAATTGACAGCTGGAAAATTAAAATCGTTTTTTACTCAACATAAGTAGAGTTAAACACCCATTCAGACAGTGTTACACTATTGATTATAAATTGCAGTGTAATTTAACTTTGCTTTTTCGTAGTGTGCTATTAATAAACTTGCTGATGCTGTTAACTGAACTTGTTGTCTCTTTTTGTGTGACATATTTGTCACTAATACGAAGGCATCGCAACGGACAAACTAACTGATATGGGAAGTTAAGAGCTAGTGTTATATTTTAGAATTTCAATTCTAACTTGAAACAGTGAAGGAAGTGCTACTTGGGGGATCAAATGCAAATTCCAGTTTGCAATCTGTGTACGGTCAATGGTTAATTGTACATGTAGTACGATATCCGAATCTGAATCGAACAAAGTGGCTCACTGGGGCCACAAAAAGCATTCGCATATCTTACCCAACACCCAAAGTTAGTTCTTTTCCAGCTTTACCATTTAATTAAAGAAGGACAACTTCATCTTGTCACGCAAAGAATTGCATATTAAACAACAAAAGCAATTTAGCCGAACTTAAAAGATCTGGTCGTTAACTACCCGAGATCGAATCGCACGAATTTTTTTCCAACTTTTTTCTTTGAACTCGTGCAACCATTTTTTCTTCCCATGTATGTTTTGTACTATCCCTGGGGAATATCAACATCAAAGAGTGGCGGGAGAAGATCCTCTTATGATATCTCAAAAATCAGCAGTATCACAGTTATTCAACTAAAAATCGATACAGTAAACACCCACATAAAAGAAACAGCGGATTAAGAACCTCCAAGCTGAAATTTTGCCAATAAATCTACTAATATATGACCCAATTCAGCCTGACAAATGAAGCAGGCTCTTATATGAAAAATAACTACAGATTAGACAAAGCTGGGGCAGATCCAAGTATGTGTGCTGGACCATTACAAACACACAATGTGTAGTTTCGGAAAATATCCATACCTCCTTCACAAAAGGGATTGGATTTTCCAGAGTGAATTTGCCTAATTTTCCCAATTAATCAACATTTAACACTTTTCCACTCTCGTGGCGTCTTGAATACAGGGTAGTAATTTATGAAAAAAAGTAACGGTTCCCTATCCCCACTGTCCCCACTAATATAACTAACTTGAATCTTTGTCAGTTAAAACGATTCAAAGAACTTAAAATATCTGCGACTTAGAGTATTTAAAGTGTACTTGAGAATCCGTTATTTAAGACAAAATATGAATTAACAGCGACTTTTTTCCAGATAGAAATCTAATGGCCCCCCGCACACTAGCCGATTTTTCATCTTCAGACAAAAAATCTTAACTTGTCGGCATACTAGCCGAAAATGCCCGACAAGACGTTTTGAGATCTAAGAGGGTCTGAATGGGGTTTAGTGTTTAGTGTTATTTACCCATATTTTTTAGTGTTTACTGTTATATTGGCCAATATTTTAATGTTTACTGTTTTCGGAGAAAATACTGTTTAGTGTTTGAAGGGTATTTCGTAAAAAAACATAGTCTGTTAGCATTGTAAGATCTTATCTCTTCTGTGGAAATCGCCAATAAAATTACTAAATATGCCATGCCTGAACTTTGAGTCTGTGCTAAAAGGGGCAGTAGTCTCTTTTTTCTGCTCATGCGCAACAGTATCCTGGGAAACCTGGGGACCAATCTCGTCCCAAGAGCCTGCGATCCTTTCATCAGAGTCGGGAGCGAAGAAAAGGTCAGCAACATAATGGCGGCATCCGGTGTTCAGTTAAAGTTCTTGTGAGCTTCTATAGCTTCTATAGTTCTTGTGAGCGCAAGTCTGCAATTAACATCAAATGAGGTGTGTTAACATCAAATGAGGTGTCAAATAACATCAAATGAGGTGTGTTATCTTATCTTAACATCAAATGAGGTGTGTTATCTGGACACGAGAATCAAGAATGGTGACAGCAACACACCTTTCCATCTCAGTGTCTACGACAAGAGGGATGACTTCTCATTTTGGATTGTCAATTTCCCTCATATGGACAGCAACATTCCAGCCAATCCGGTTTATGGTGTTTATATATCTCAATTGGTAAGATATGCTAGAATTTGCACATCGAAGTTGGATTTTATGCATAGACTTCGCCGACTTTCATCACGTCTCCTTCACCAAGGGTTCAAATCTTCACTCCTTCGTAAATCATTTACTAAATTGTTCAAACGCCACAGTGCTATCATTGAGAAATATGGCACTACACTACGAGAAATTAAACTAGCAATCCAGAATTGAGAAACACCGCCGTATCCTTTGTTATTTTAGATCCTTTATATTATTCTAGCGCCCCTATTTAATTTCTATATTGCTTTTATTCAGGTTAATGCAGGTGCGCGCGCGCAATTTTCCTTGAGTCGTGCGCGTGCTTAGCTTGTTTAGATGACGTGTGTGCTTAGTTCGTTATTTAACGTACTACATTTATTTTGCTAATATTGAAATTTAGACTGAGTGCCGAAAAAGAACTGACAAAGACAGTCAGACGTTTCGGGGATAACCCCTTCATCAGTGTTTGTACATTTATTTTGTGTTGTTTTCCTTACTGATATGTCTTGTCAGTAACTGTGCTCACACTGTGGGTGGCTCCTCCTAAAATGTTCTGCAATTGGTATAGGATTTAATGGAGCCGAAACCAATTGTGGAATTGCACGCATTTAGGGCATCCTACTGATGAACAGTTACGAAATTCAGATATATTTAGTAGCCACATTTATTTGCGGTCTGTCCCCTTTGAATTAGCATAACTTGCGATATACTGTTTCTTCATCACGACTAAAAGATTCTGGAGATCCAAGTCTTATGCGATAGTCACGATATATAGTGGAATAGTGGCATCTTGCAATTGTTTTTAACTCCTCAGAGTTTATTCTGTGTTTAAGTTGATGCGTTTCTCGGAGCTAGGCAGTATCTCCATTGTCAGAAGTGTGGCGTCATTGATAGCTGTTTTGTAATTCTTACAGATGCAAGTGGTTTCTTTTGTACACTCTTTAAGCAAGACTCGAGTTTCGGTTCTTTGGTGAACCTCGGTTGCTCCCATGTAGAAAGGTCTCGTAGAATGATTTGACGTTGTAGAATGTTAGCGGCTTATGAGCGCTTGGGGAGGATCAAATGTTCTATCTTTTCATTGGCTTGTTTAGTTTAGCTAATAACAATGGTGTATTTTCGATCCGATGTAAGTTGTGTTTCTTTGTAGGTTTTTTACTTAGCTGATTTATTAAGGATGTAAGATATTTTCTGACACAAGGTATGGCTCTTTTATAGTTGTACAGTGGCGTCAGTGTAGGTATATCTCAATGAGAAATACTTTATTTACCTGTTGTACAACAAGCTTGTAATTGTTGTGTAGTACTGTGCTACATGCGTTAGCATCTTGCGCAACGCAGCAGGAAGGAGCTCTGTCAAAAAGTCACATAAGTTGTTATAAAAGGTGATAGGCCTAGCACAAATCCTGCTCGTCGCTAAAAGCATTTTAGCCCAGCTTTAGAAGAAGCCTGCCCCCAAGTACGTGCCTGAGAAATTTTTCCTTTCAGATCAAAATAAAGATATCACAGGCCTAGGCCTGTTAAAAAACCTCTAGCTGTGATACTGACAGGATCGAGGAACTTACGCTTTCCAGATCCGTTTAGAATATTTACTTACGCTGTCGTTTGTTTGCTAGCTCTTGGCATAACAATGGAGTTTCTTTGGCTCAATCTGAAAGAGTTGCAAGATCAGTAGTAGCCGCTTAAGTAGGAATTATTCGCTGCTTAGGATCAGTTCATTTCTCAGTCCGCGATTTAATGTGAGCGCAAGTCTGCGGTTAGCATAACTTGCGATAGTGTTTCTTCATCACGACTAAGAGATTCTAAGGTCCAAGTCTTATGCGATAGTCACGCGGTATATATTGGAATAGTGGGATCTTGCAATTGGTTTTAGCTCCTCAGAGTTTATTCTGCGTTTAAGTTGATGTGTTTCTCGGAGCTAGGCCCAAGACTTTGGCACGATTTCGAAGGAATCTTTGAAAAGGACAACGAAATGGGGCGCCAAATACTTTACACACGAGAAATCGTACTATCCCGTTCCTAGATCCAGTATGGAGTTGGTAGATGTCAACGTGATGAAACATCCTTCAGTTGGAAGCATAGATCCCCATATTGAAGTAGCCATGAAGGAGTTGGTTGACAAATAACGCCCTGTGAGGCAAAGAACAGTGTGCAGTGAAACCACCAAAGACAAAGCAGGAGCTCGATCTGCCGCCTGCAGTATATTCCAGTCAACCTTTTTGTACGAAGGTGATATTCCACGAGGAGTCACAAGATGATTCAGTGACGGAAAATCAAGAGGGAATCGAGCAGAATATGCCACCAGTTACAGGTCACGATCATGACGTAACCGCAGTCACATTTGTGGACGATAGCGTGGTTGCAGTTGTTGCTGCTGGTGAAATGACTGATCCACCTGTGCAAGAAGATGAATTCGACACCGACTCAGAGAGATATGGAGGATGATATCCCACCTGACATAACGGTCACCAGGTCTGGTCGGGCCATCCGCGCTCATTTTCGCCTTGATTTGTAAGAACATCAGGACGATTAGGTATGCACATATCTATGAGCTTTTGACTGGTCATAAAAATTGATTAATTGAACAATTTGCAAGATAAATTATGTCAAAGTTTAAAACTCTATAAAAAACACTGATTCAGCTTTTATTGAGTTTCAAAAGAACAATAATTTACATTTGTATTATAAATCTACAAATTTACAAAGAGTTGACCCTCGAGCCAGATTGAATCGTTGCAATAAATTTGCAGAGTTCTCATATTTGGGGGCATAACGGTAAAAGGCGCGGAAACGTTCGTGGTTCATATACATGTAAATTTAGCAAGGAAGGATTGACATTAATCTGTCATTTTTGTTGAGCATTGTATCCTTTTTTTATAATAAATAATATCCCATGTTATTATATAACTTAGAGTGAATTACAAGGATTTCTCTCACTGAGAAAAATCGTATCTTTACACTGTAAAATGTAATTCTATCACATGTCAATATATCGATGACGCCACGTTTGCAAACGTCTTTTCCTTGTTGAATGAACTGTTTGTCCTTAGTATATAGTCGAAATATTTTCGATTTTACATCGGAAATCTTCGGAAATGATCGGAAACGTTCAGATGACCTTCGGACAACCTTCCGACAATTTTGGAGCCGTCTTTGTTTCTATCTGGATTAAATTTACTGTTACAGTGAATTTTTTACTGTTAGTGTTATAATGCCAAAAATTTAACTGTTTAATGTTATAGAGCCCAAAAATTAAGTGTTTAGTGTTATCGAGCTACCCCCATTCAGACCCTCATCTAACACTGCCAGATATCACCCGACAAGATCCGATCTTGTCGTAAGCTTGTCTGAGTTTGCCGCACACTAGCCGACAAGTTAAGATTTTTTGTGACAGGGCGATTCATCTTATCCAAAACTGGCATGCGAAACTGCAGTTTAAATATATATTTTTTAATTTCATTAATTCTATTTTTCCCAAACGCTAAATTAATGTGTTTTTTTTAACAGGTTTAACATAAATTGTAGACATGCAAAATGCAGCCTTCGAAAAGTTTCATTCAGTCACATGTTTACATAGTATACGTAGTTAGATGATAAAAAGGAAACTTTAAGTTGAAATTCCTGTTTACACAAAAGATCTCTCCACTCTGTTTCTAATCAATTATTCAAAACAACTATTATATTTTTGCATTATGGGAGTTTAACATATTTTGGTGGACCTAATCAGTTTCACTAATCGTTTTTCATCAGCATCGCTAGCATTTATTCTATTCTCGCGATTTGAAACTTACAATGCCTTAAGTGTTACTCAACACATCCAAAGCAGACTATTCATTATAACTATTTTGCAATGTGTCACCAACTAACAGGTTCCATTAACAAGTTTTTGACATTGTCTTTTTGCAGAAAAAAGAGTTTATTTTGCGCGCAATTAACTATTTAGTAAAATACATCACATTATTTCCATTTCTTAAAAATATATATTTAGCCTACTGAAAAAATAAACACGCAGTCACGAAATGTTTCTAAAAATCGAGCTTACGATATGGTATACTAAAAACAATTATATACTAATTTCGATACAAGGCTCAAAGGGGAAAAATAATGGCTGTTTTTTTGGGTCCAAACCCCACATAACATGACTTAAAACATCGGCTTATATACAATACACCACCTGGCAGTTCATCCAAATTTTTAATTTCTGCTCGGGCAAATAAACCATCGTATTAACCCTCGGACGTATGTACACGCCAACTTACACATGTACCTCCACCGTGCTACAATGGGGGGGGAGGGGGGGTTGGTGGGGTAGTTGTAACCCCTCCCTTGGAATTTTGCTGTGTTGCAATATTTCGAAAATATTTTACACCTAATAGATAGCCTCTGATGTGCTCTACAAGATAAGGTAAATGTTATGGGCTGTGGGGCAACTGGGGGTCCGTGACGTCAATCCAAATTGGACGCCAAGATGGCCGGCGCCATCTTGTATTTTACGTTTTGGTTTTTCCTTTTCACAACCGATGTTTATTTACACTAATGTCTATTAGGTTATTTTGGCTCCGAATTGATATTTCACAACTTTCTTTCCTGGAAGATACATATTCTGGAGTTGTTATCCACTTTTAGTGTAAAACCTTCGTGTTTCTTATCAAGTGAATCATACCGTTCTATAACGTTCTGTTTATTCGGTTTTCTTTTGTACGTAGACCATTACTCAGGACGTATTTTACGGCAATTTGTAGCCAATCTCTGTTGATGACGATCGACGAAGCAATTTTCCCTTTTGTAAACAAGCGATGCCATTTTAGCGACACTTTTTTCTATCAGAAAAAGAAAAAATGCAATAAATTGCCTAGAATCGAGCCCGAAACCTCTACATGCTAGCATCTCTCCTTTACCACTACACCACTGGGTTGACCCGGCAAATCCAAGAAAATTTTAATTATAAAAGATGCTTTTCTTAATATATATCAATAAAGGGTCACCCTAACCCTAAATCTTACCTAACCGCGAATCTAGCTTAGATCTAATAATCGCTTTACCTAAACCCAGTTTTATCTAATAATGATAGCCTACTTTCATCCCAATCTAGGCATAAACAAGAGAGAAATGGCATCGACCATTACAAAAGGCCTGGTTACCAATTAATGCTAATGATGGCATCGACCGTTAAAAATGGCATCGCTTGTTTACGAAAGGGAAATCGGCATCGACGAAGGCGACTTGACACCTGCTAGTCTCAACTCTCTGTAACAATTTTCGTACTACATGTCAACTGTTATTCTTGTTTAAAATGCTCGATATTTTTTACTTAAGGATGTAGATTGTAATTTGTATATTGTTTTTTTTATTTTATTATCAATGAACAAGTCAGGAAATTGGTGAAATTTCGCAAAGAAGCACTTTGACACTAACAAACATCTCCAAGGAAAAAATGTAAATTGTTGGTATTAACAAACCATTGCAGACGTACGTAAGCTTAGATTATCGGGAATGTTGCTTTTGACACTTTCACCTATTATTGCTTTTATTGTTTACTCCTCTTTTTCGTTAAAATGGCCGTCATATGTCCGCTTGGCACCCCTCCCTTCTCCCCGAAGCGATGACTTGCACCTTGTACATCTATCCTTGAGCTCCGGCTCCTTCTCGCCTCCGGGCTCGCTTTTTCTGATATCTTATATAGCTTGGGGTTGTTTTGGGAGTGAGGGCACCCGGTGGAAATAAATTCCTTGTTCCCAAGAAATTTATTTTGCATAAGGCAAAAAACGAAATGATGGTTAACAAAACTAAATAATGATTTCTAAGTTTCCTATGGCAAGCCGATTGTAGCAAAATTCAAAAATGATTTTTTATTTAATTCAATGCACATTCTAAATATTCAATTCAATAGTTCATTCAATTCAATGCATGTTCAATTCAATCGTTCGTTCAATTCAATGCATATTCAATTCATGTGAAGAAATGAATACGACTGTGTCGAGGAACTCAAATATATTTAAACTGTTCTATTAAGAGGATTACAATAGCGGCTAAACACAAGCGAGTCGAGCGAGTCGAGCGATAAAAACATGTGTTCTCTCAGTAATTTTCCACGCATGTTCAAGTGACGTAAGCAATCACGAGTTCTAAACAGTCACGACCGCTGACCGGAAGCAATAAACAACATTTGTAAACGAAACTAATCTAAGTGTTCATTTTACTGTTCAGACTATTCCACATCCTCCGGGGGCGCGCGAATATCCCTTGTCCAATCAGCAATTCTCTTTACAGCACGTCGGGCAGCGTCTCTCTGAGATCTTCTCACTGGGGTTGGGGTTTGTGCTGTGGTAGCTACATCTGTTGTGTGGCTCTGCACTTCCTTGGCCTGAATCTCCAGAGGGTGCAATCTTGTTATGGGGCGGTTTGTTGTTCCGTTAGCTGTGCGTACATTTGCGGAGCGTACAAATCCATCGTGACCCCTATTAATGGATGTAACAAGTGCTAGTTTCCAGTTAACTCTAGGACGATCATCGTGGATGAGGACTACGTCGCCAACCTTCACTGTTTCTGCATTAATTCCGGACTTTTTGTGGAACTCTCGAAGGGAAGTGAGGTATTCATGGCTCCAGCGCTGCCAAAAGTGTTGAATCAGTAGGGCGACACGCTTTGCCTTCCTCTGGATATCTGTGTTTTCTTGGTAGGTAGGATCACTCACTTCGTCGTTCCCTACTAGTGGATGTGGAAGTGACGTAATTCGTCTACCATAAAGAAGATGCGCAGGGGTTAGAGCTTCTGCATCCTTAATGTCTGAAGACACATAGGTCAGGGGGCGATCGTTAAGAATTGCCTCTACTTCGACAACAATAGTTTGAAGAGTGCACAGATTGACTGCAGCTCTGCCCAGTACCTTCTTTAAGGTGGACTTCGTGAGGCCGATTAGGCGTTCCCAAAACCCGCCGTGCCAAGGCGCCCTCTTGGGGATAAACTGCCAATCAATACCTTGTCTTGCAAGTGTTTCCTTGAGAGTGTATCAGATTGAAACAGTTCCCTTAGTTCATTGTTTGCTGATAGAAATGTTGAAGCATTGTCAGATATCAGCTTCCTTGGAAGAGATTTGCGACTCGCAAACCTGCGAAATGCGAGTAAGAAAGCTTCGACAGTTAAGTCTTCAACGACTTCAAGATGAATGGCTCTGGTTGTTGTGCAAGTAAACAGACAAATGTACACCTTTGTTTCAATCCCAGCGTTACGAACATACAGGGCTCCAGTAAAGTCGACACCAGTGACATCGAAAGGTTGTGTTTGTTGCAGTCTTGACTTGGGAAGCGGTGGTGGATCTGGTGCATTGTAGGCTCTTCCTGATACCTTTCTGCAGGTTACGCAGTGGTCAATTAGGTTTTTGACGCGTTGTCGACCAGACGGGACCCAGTAGCTTTGACGGAGGGCGGTGAGTGTCGCGTTGACTCCTGCATGAAGTTGTTTAACGTGGGTTGTGTGAATTACTAGATCTGTGAAGTGGTCTTTGCTTGGTAGTAATAGAGGGAATTTAGTGTTGTCACTTAACGGGGCATTATGAATTCTCCCACCACAGCGTAGAAGACCGTCGTCATCAAGGAAAAGGCGAAGCTGGCGTACCAAAGTCGAACGATGGCGAGACGTGGAGAGAAGATTGTTAACTTCGGTAGGAAAGACAGCGTATTGACGATTCTTTACCCACTCCGTCATGACACGATCATATTCCCTAGCTGTGATTGGTCCTTGTTGAGTTTCTTTCTTCTTTAAACGCTGGACGAATCTGAAAACATAGGCAGTTATACGTAGAAGCTTCGATAAACTGCTGAAATCTGATGGGTTAATTAGGCGGTGAAGGCCTTGCTGTTGATCTGGAACAGTGGTGTTCGACGACCCTTCTCTAATGGTCTCCTCGGTGGGGAGATCAGAAGCTAGCAAATGGAGAACTTCTGTGGGAGGCCATGAGGGCCACTGAGATTTGTTTGGTAACCATGTAGGACCGTGCTTCCACAGCAGAGAGGTCTTCAGTTGGTGTGCTGTTATTCCTCTTGTGAGTAGATCAGAGGGGTTATTAGTTGTAGGACAGTACTTCCAGTTGGTAACAGACGTCAGTGTCTTGATTTCTTGGATGCGATTACTGATAAATGGTTTCAGTGTCTTGGTGCTGTTAAGCCAATGAAGAACGATCTGGCTGTCGGACCACAATGTGGCACTTGTAACTGGCAGTTGTTCCTGTAGATATGACGTTAAACGTGCGCCTGTTAGAGCTGCCATAAGTTCGAGTTCTGGAAGAGTAAGTTGTTTCTTCGTTGGTGCAACGCGCGACTTTGCCATGACAAACGATGACTGGTCCCCTCGTACTAAGTAGCCGACAGCTCCGTAAGCCTTCTGACTTGCATCCACAAAGACATGTAGTTCTGTGTCGTTGCTGTTGACACTGTCATCAGGAGTGAAGTATCGGCGTCGGAACTCGAGTGTAGTGGCGTCTGTAATCTCCTTCGCTAGAACGTGCCATTTTTGATCAAGAGATGGTGGAAGAGGTTCGTCCCAATCTATTCCTTCCTGCCACAGTTCTTGTATCAGGATCTTGGCAGCAACTGTGACTGGTTGAAGAAGGCCTAGTGGATCAAAGACCTTTGCTGTTTCTTGTAGAACCTCTCTCTTTGTTGATAGTTGAGGAATAGGAGTTGTTTGTTTATACGGGAATCGTAGTTTATCTGAATTTATATCCCACATCGTTCCAAGAACCTTTTTGGTTGGGCTGATGTCAAGGACGTGATCGTTGGCTGCAAGATGCTGAACTCCAGGACTGTTCGAACTCCATGACCTGAGATTGAAGCCCGCGGGTGACAATTTGTTCCTGGCATTCTTGTAATAGTCGACTGCTGATACGTTATCACCTGTTCCGGATACGAGGTCGTCCACGTACAGATTTCTTAATAAATCGATGCTGACTTGATCCACAGACTGTGTAAGGTGCTTGTTGAGTGTGGCATTTAAGATGAAGGGAGAGCTTGTGGCACCAAACATAACAGACTTGAAACGGTACACAATGAATTCACTCTCTGGGTCGTTTGCATCAGATAGCCAGTAGAAACGTGTGGCATCACGATCGCCTTCGTCGAGGTTTACATGTAAAAACGCTTTTTCAATGTCCGCAGTTATGCCATACTGATGGAGACGGAAGCGTAGTAGTACACCAGTAAGGTCATTGAGGAGTGGAGGGCCGGACTGTAAACAATCATTCAAGCTGGGGTGTTCCTTTTGTTTGAAACTGCAGTCATACACAATGCGTATGGGAGTTGTGGCAGAGTCCTTATGGACGGCGTGGTGAGGTATGTAGTGACATACACCATTTATTGTGCTTGGATCTGTTACCCTTTCGATGAAACCTCGAGACTGTTGTTCTTGGATGATGTCATTGTACATGCGCAGTTTCTCAGGATCTGTAGCCAATCGTCTGACCATGGAGCGAGTTCTCTGCTTCGTAATTTCTGCGTTCGACGGTAGAAGAGGGTGTTCTGGTTGCCATGGTAACTTTGCGCTGTATCGTCCGTCCTCCAGCATGATAGATGTGTCTTGATAGTACTGTAGGAAGTCAAATGTGTCTTCCGATGAGGTTGGTTGAACACCAACTGATTCAATGCGCCAGAAACGTTCCAAATCAAATTCCTCTTGTTGATGATCAGTCATAACATGTAAAATAGAAGCGTTGGGGTTCTCTGAATTGTTACATTCGGAAAGGGGACCTGATAGGAGGTATCCTATCTTTGATTTGGCTGCTGTGGGACCTGGACCTTTAACAATCTCGTTTTCAACAACATCCCAGTAATGATCAGCACCTATTAGAATATCAACTGTGAAAGGTGAATCATCAACGTTAGTGTGTGCTAACGTCAGTCCCTTTAGATGTGGTAAATCCCTTACATTGGTACCAGTGTAGGCAGTGAGAGGCGCAGCTATGGTTGGTACAATGATTGTACGAATGGGTATGGTCTCCCCTTGAATAGTTTTAAGGTAAACAGTAACAGTGTCAACGCGCTTAACAGATGATGTTTTCCCACCGAAGGTTGACAGTGATATGGTTTCTTGTGTTTCCGGTTTTAGATCAAGTTTGGCTGCAACGTTTGAGGTGATAAAGGAGCGTTGGGAACCCACGTCAAATAGAATGTGTGCATTGATGTGGGTATTGTGGCTTCCAATAGGTGCTACAGCTGTTTTCAGTAGGATGGGTGTATGTTTGTTTGCATCACCAATGTGTAGGGATGGAACTGAAGGTAGCGTAGCCTTGTCTGTGCTGGGTGTACTTGTAACCTTGTTTGCAGTTGATTCAGTGGATGTTACTGTGGGAGGTGTCTCGACATTCCGACAAAGACTGGTGTGATGTTTCCGATGGCATACCTTACAGCGGTTGCGTGATTTGCATTGAGATACTGGATGACGATTAAGACAGTTAAAACATGCCCTTGCATCGCGTACAAGGGCGTGTCTCTTTTCCTTATCTGTCACAACATTACAATCATTTGGACTGTGTTCACCCTTGCAGTAAAGGCATGTTTGTTTGGTGGGGTGACGACCAGAGTTAGAAGGGGAAAGAGGCGAATGTGGCTTTGAACCCATGTAGAATGCAGCGGTAGCAGAACTTGTAGAGTTGTCACTAAATTCATAATCACTGGAACTGTTTTGTCCTGCCTCTAAGATTTCAATCTCATTCAATATTGCTTTACGCAAATTATCAAAATACCACTCCTTGTTACCGTTTTGTCTTGCTAGATTTCTCTTGATCTCGTTAGGTAATTTCTTCTGAATAATTGGGACAAGAATATCTCCGTATGTTTCCGTTGTCTTGCCTAATGCCTCAAGTCCCCGGATGTGAGTTTCAACCGAGTCGTAGAAAAGTCTCAAACTACTTAAATGATCAGTTGGCGGTGGTATGTTAAGTAGTGCTTCCATGTGTGCGTTGATGATCTTGTGGGGTTGAGCAAACCTTTCTTGTAATAACTCTACACTCTTAGTGTAATTGGCATTCGTTAATGGTAACCCAGCGATGACTCTTTCGGCACCGTTGGATAGTTGTGCCTTCAAATAGTTGAACTTTTGTACATCGCTAATTGTAGTGTTATCGTGTACTGCCGACCGGAAAGCGTCCCAAAAGGCTTGCCATTCGAGCGGGTCCCCATTAAACGATGGCAGCACGAGTTTAGGTAAACGATTACTTTGAAATGAATGAGTTGTACTCACCGGTGGCGGCGTGTTCGATGAATTCTCTGATGCGGCATGTGAATCAATAGGAGAACCGTTACCTGTTGTTCCGGTTAACGTGGATGAAATGGGTTGCTGATTTTGCTGTCCAGTTTGCGATGAACTTGGGGAGGTAATGTCGGTATTTTGAGGAGATGACACCTGCTGATTGAGGTTCTTGCTTGCGAGTTCAATTAACTTGTCGGTGACGTATACTTTCTCCAAGATAAGCCCATTTAGTTCCTCTGCTGCGAGTATTTCTTGTTCAAGATCCTCAGGATTTTCCAGCAAATCCGCTATTTTGTTGTTAAGTTCCTGAAAGGTTTGTTTCTTCTGTTTTAGCTGATCGACGAGGGATCTGAGTAGAGCTATCTTCGGTTCGGTGATTGTGTCTTGCGTCGTGTCAGCGATTTTCTGCTTTAACTTCGTTACATGCGCCTTGTGTGCTCTCCTCGATGCTAACAGTTTGGTTAGTTCCTCCATCCTGGTCGCGGCACCAAAAATGTGAAGAAATGAATACGACTGTGTCGAGGAACTCAAATATATTTAAACTGTTCTATTAAGAGGATTACAATAGCGGCTAAACACAAGCGAGTCGAGCGAGTCGAGCGATAAAAACATGTGTTCTCTCAGTAATTTTCCACGCATGTTCAAGTGACGTAAGCAATCACGAGTTCTAAACAGTCACGACCGCTGACCGGAAGCAATAAACAACATTTGTAAACGAAACTAATCTAAGTGTTCATTTTACTGTTCAGACTATTCCACAATTCAATCTTTCATTCAATTCGATGCATGTTCAATTCAATCGTTCGTTCAATTCAATGCATATTCAATTCAATCTTTCATTCAATTCAACTCGCACCAATCTCAGCACTACCACGGATCAGGGGAAATCTGGGAACGAGAACGTGATCAACCTTGTTCCCAGGGCCTTCTCGGCTTTGTGTGACGCCATATTGAAATACAATGGAAAATACAATGTACATGGGCCCGGCCTGTTAAATCGATGACAATCGATCATCGGAAATCCAATCGATCAATCAATATCAATCGATAATATTAGTTAATTGATATCGATTGATATCGGCCAATCGATGATCAATCGATAATCACAAAAAATGTCCTGCAAATTATCGATTTTTGCGTGTTTTCACGGAGCTCGTGTAACAAAATTCCGAACACAATGTCTGGTCAAGACACGCCGCATCGCGAGCGGGAAGTTACCCTTTTGATATCCGGTGACGTTGTGAAATGTTACCAGGAGTGTTTATTTACTGTTGCAATTGGTGACAACTTCTCCGCAAGCAAGAAAAGAGGAGATCGTGGCAATGCTTTTAAGGTGACTGATGATCGCGGACAACTTGGTCACCTACAGAGGGATTTAGTCGCTCCGCTTTGGCGACTTCAAAAACCGTTTTCAGTCTAAGTCTTTCACAATCGATGGCAATGGATAAAATCGATATCAATTAATCGATTTTATTAGAAATCGATGGTCAATCGAATTATCACAAAAACACACGTCATCGATTGATCATCGATTTTTAATATCAATCGATTAATTGGCATCGATTGATATCGATTGATATCGATTTTATCGATCATCGATTTTATTGATTTAACAGGCCGGGTGTGGGATGCAGGATCAGAAAGTTCTGTGGCCGTTTATGATAAATTGAAGGGATAATGGGATCAGAGAATGAGTCATTCAACTTAGAAGACTTACCCACGTTTCTAAATTCTGTGTTGACGAAAGCAGAGTTTATTTGCCGTGAAGAAAACGTAGATTTGAGCACAGTAGAAACACCCCTTGGCTTGCTTAGAGAACTAAGCCTACGAGATGACAACGCAAGTATTGATGGAAATGATCTGGAACATCTCAATTCGCTGTCATATGTTTTTGCGGAGATCGTTTCTGCAATGAAGCAGCTCGTATCAGCACTATCTTTTACTCCAACAACAGTTACAGAAAATTGCTTTTCCGTTCGAGGAAGTCCTTCTCCAGGACGACCGACCGAAGATCTCCGAGGTTTGGGATTTTCGTGGACAAAAATTGCAACCATGATGGGTCTCCGAGGTTTGGGAGTTTCGTGGACAAAAATTGCAACCATGATGGGTGTTTCAAGATGGACCATCTCGAGGAGGGTAAAAGACTATGGTTTACAAGACATGTGTGGTTTTAGTCATCTATCTACTGTGCAGTTGGACAGTTTAATCATGGACTACATTAATAAACATGGAACAACTTCAGGACAAAGTTATGTTACTGGCTACATAAAATCTCTGGGATATCGTGTTCAGCGAAGTAGAATCAGAGAATGCTTGGCAAGGTTGGATCCACAAAACTCTGCATTAAGATGGGGTGTTACAGTATCCCGGAGAGTCTATAGTATGCCTTGGCCAAACTCGCTTTGGCACCTGGACGGCCACCATTCACTAATAAGATGGAAGTTGGTCATTCATGGGTGTATCGATGGATTTTCTAGAAGGATAATGTTCCTTCAATGCAGTCCAAATAACCTGGCAGAAACTGTTACAATTATTTGAAGGTGCAGTAGAGAAAAATGGTGGGTTATGGCCTTCACGAATTCATGTGGACAGGGGTGTGGAAAATGTGTTAGTATGTAAAGCCATGGTAGGGGCTAGAGGAGAGCGTAGGGGCAGTTTTATTGCTGACCCTTCCACACGCAATCAGAGAATTGAACGGTTGTGGAGAGATGTGTATAGATGTGTGTGTCACATGTTCTACTATGTCTTCCACAGCATGGAAATGTCAGGGCTTCTTAACCCAGAAGATACCGTGCACTTTTATGCTTTGCATCTGGTTTTTCTCCCAAGGATCAATAATGCTCTTTTTGAATACAAAGAAGCATTCAATCACCACTCCGTCAGAACAGAGAGAAATTGGTCCCCTTATCAGATGTGGCTCAATGGAATGATGCACGAGGGAAACCCACTGGCACATTCACATCTCGATGATGATCCTGGTGAACTGGAATATTATGGATATGATGCTCAAGGACCGTCTCCTTTGGAAGACAACAGTGCTGTTGTTGTTTCAGAGGTGACATCGGATAATGATGCAGATATTTGTTCACATGTCTTGAGCAAGTTAGATCCCCTTTTTCCTTCAAGTGAAATGGGAGTTGACGTTTTTGCAAAGGCTCTCCAGTTAGTGAAGAACAAAGTAATGGAATTAAATGGTGGTTAAAGAACCTTCTGATGGCACAACTGAAAGATCGTTAAAAGTCTTAAAAAATGGTTTGCTGAAAGTGCAATAATGGAAGTCACTGCCTTTGGAAAGGATGCAGCTTTGATCACTAAGCAGGGATGGATATTAGACTGGTTATAAACAAAATAACATGACGGTTTTCATTGGCTTCAGAATTATTGTTGAGAGTCTTCCTTTTTTGAACACAATTTACAGTCTTATTCAGTTGTTACAAGGACTTAAAGGACTCTGGTGATCATTATTAGAGACTTCTTGCTAAGAATGGGGGACTACATTGCATTAATGTTGAACATAGGAAAATTTAGTAAGATGAAACTACAACTACAATGCTTAATGTTTCCTTGTTGTTTAGCTAATATAAATAATTTAGCCTTGTTATAGGGGAGCCATCACATGGTAAGAGATCTAGGGGACGTCCAGCCAAGACTTATATTGACCTGCTAGAGGAAGATTCAGGACTAACGAGAGAGGCGCTCCCCGAAGTGATGAAGGACACCAATGGTTGGAGGAAGGTCATTTCTGGAATCCGAGTGCGCTCGACATGATGATGATAGCTTGGGCAGTGTTGAGTTTAAACCAGCTGAGCCGTGGTTAATGGTTGTCCACATCTCACTTGCATCCAGCCTCCAGATCACTTTATAAGGTGACCAAACACAGTTTTCAATGACCTGTGGCTTATTTGCCATAATTTCCAAACTGTTCATCCCTGGATGCCTAAAATTGGCAAGACGCAAGTAACAAGTTCATTCACTTTTCAGCTATTTTGAAATAATAGCTCATAGTTGGCACAAATTTGGTTCAAATTCCGGGAAGAGGGCCTCCTCATTCTTTCTGGAGGGGTGTGCATGTGGTGTATGTACATGTTTGTTTCACTGTAATTAAATTACTTAGCTTATGGTTTGGAGTTGAAAACAGTTTAATTTAATAAGTTTGCATTTGTACTCCATAAAAGGAGATAATTCTTCCACAAAAAAAAATTGCGCCCCAAAATCTCGAAAAAATACCAGTAAAAACTATCTGGTGTGGGTGTGCTGGCTGCTTCTTGAAACCCTTGCCCATTTTCAGAACAAAATTGTCAAATTCTATATCAATTTGTTTTAAACCAAAACATCACAAAAACCTATATCCAGTAGAAAGTCTCCCCCCTGGGGTGAAAGTCTAGCTTAACCGAATACAGTGGTTTCTCATGAATAACGTAATTTTCAAAACAGCTCATGAATGCAGTGCGTGCCTATGTTTACGTTGGTCATTTGTTTGACATGTGATTTTGCCACGACAATAAGGCTGGATATAAACCAGCCTTAAAAATCAAGTTTGTTTGCCTGCAATGAACTCAGAAAAATTTTGCTTGGTTACAGTCTTAAATATTTTTAATAAATTGTATTTTACAATAAAGAATTTATAATAATCCTTGTTTAATGTTTTCAAACTATGCTCTGGATTATTTATGATTTCCTCTCTTGAATTTTTTTTAATTAATAGGCCACTTCATTTTTTCTGAGGTATTTTCCTGTCGAAAGCCACCAAAACACTTAGTTTAAACTTTTTGGTTAACTGCAAATGTGCTACATTTAACTGGGTTCTCATGGCAAGCATAACAAACGTACAAATAGGCTGTGTTTTGTGTCCTGGCTTTCTATCAGATGCTGATGTGCCATTTTTTTTTAATACAGCAGAATAATGTTAGGGGGAAAAATCACTTTTAAATGCATATCAACAAAAATAAAATGATCACAATCAGCAACAAGTTGAATTTCTCAGCCCTTGCCCGCACTACCCATCACATCGCCAATTAAAACTGGAGAGCGCACACAAACTGTGCTCGGCAACCTTTCCTGTAAGGTAATACATTAAATGACCTAAGGTGGCTTCAGTTGTCTTGTTGAAAGAATTGGTGCTGGAGAGAGGGTGTGTATTCCATTTTTACTCTAAGTATGAAATGTACTGAATTATCAAGTTGAACTGAAATGAAGCAGAGACATTGAAAGACGGGGGCATTTATCTAAAACTCGACCTTGTCGACCCGGCGTTTAATCGAGAAAATACGGCAGTCTTATTTGATGTTATTGTTATGCAACAAAGGAAGTCACTGTGAGCTTGGGAAACTTGTGCTTTACTGCAAAACTCAAAAGCAACTTTTATTTTGATAACATTTGGCTTTTTAACCATATGAAATAATATCTGCATCCGAGGTAACAGTACTAACCACAGTTTTAGCCATACATAATGTTAGAAATATCAATTAACGCATACATGACATGAAAGTTGTTGACTTTCAAAGGAGCCTCTATCAATATAAATTTAATGAAAAACTTAACTCACAAAAGTAATCATCTGTTATTGCATTGCATAACTACCTATAGCCAAAAAAGGCATTTGCGAATGCAAGGTCATATAAAGAAAACAAAGTCTCACTGTCAGGTAGTGGTGTATCTGTTGTCGGCCTTGGCAATTTAAGACAACAAACACAGGTGTTCGCAGATGGTAAATAATTAGATTTTAGTACTTCATAGAATTCCAGTGATGGTTCTGTACCAAAACCAAGTACTGGCTCTTCATCTGCTCCAGTGGTGAATTCTAGAATGCTGGCCAAGTTGTGTTGGCCATCTGCCCTTCGACCAGCTACAATAAAAAAAATATATGGAAAAATATATAAAAAAATTAGCTTTTTGCAAAAGGTTACAGCCATATCTACTGAACCTTACATATACTGGAGAACAAATTACAAAACTTAGGAAGCCAGAAGGTACTCTGTCAACATATTGGAAGGGTGATGTTATGCCTTCATTGAGCAGATCTTTCCAAGAAACTCTGCTGTCACAAAAAATCATATGAACTGACAATGCAGTATTATTTAACAAGTGTAATTCATGATATATAATTTACATTATTAATGAGGGTGAGTTGTATATACCACAATAGTACCTGCAACTTCTTTAAGATATTTCTGAAACATAGTATACACAGCATTCACGTGTCTTCGGCTGTTGGAACCCTCTGCACTAAACTGTGGTTTCAACAGCTGGTTGAGGGACTTCAGTGTTAATCCCTTTGGACCAGGTCTCAGTAAATGATGAAAGATGGGTACTGTAGCTGTGATCCAATCTGGATAGAAACGATAAAATACTTCAATTTTGTATGCCTGCGTAAAGTTGCCTACATATACAGGAGCTGTACTGTACCATTTTCTCTTCTCATTCCACATTTTTCGGTGGGCAACACCTCATCATTTTTGTATGGGCATGGCTGGCTGAAAAAATCGATGCTGCTACCTTTTTTGTTATGATTAACTGTGAACATATGTCAAGGTGCACTCACTCCTCTATGTAGCCATCAATGGAAAACAATGATTGACATGACACTAACAGTGAGGTAACTATTTGTAATTTTAAATGCTGCTAACCAATGTCTACTTGGCCATATTAACCTGATATATCCCAACTTGACGAAATCTTTATCTCAGCTGATCAAGGCAAGTTTGTGTGTGGGTTTTATTTTCTCCTTGAAAGACCTCTGTCAAGACATCCTCTCTTAGAAATTGTGGAATCTTTCCATCTTGAAGGATGCTTAGACCTGTCAATGAAAGCAGCTTAGTCACTAAATACACCAACAGTATTTTTTTCCATAAAATGGAGAACAAGGAATTTTCAGTCATTTTTCTGTAAATCATATTGTTCTTAAATAATAACTATGCATAACCTGCATTCAAACCACATTTTCACTGTGGTTAAAACCAAAATTTATGTAACAGCTAGGAGAGTTTACCATAACACCTGTATTGCATGTACCTAATGTTATCCCAATTATTTTGTAGTCTGCTGCCATGTGTTCTTTTAGTCCTTTCTCAAAATATTTGCTATGAATCTCTCTTTGGATAAGACGGAAAAACTCCTTGCGAGGCCCTCCATAGTCCTCTGCTTCCTAAAAAGAAAAAATAATAGTGACAACAAATTACCAAATATTAATAAAACAACTTTTTGTTCACTTTGGCATTATTTACATTACATTGATTATTTCATGAGTTCCTCAGTTTCCATGCAAGAACCAGATTTCAGTAATATGGGAAGTGAGCAAGTTTCTCCTTATGACTTTCACAGCTTTACAAAATTAATCCCCTACACTATACTTATCCTCAGACCAAACAATTAGTTCCCTGTGTGCAGTGTTATCATTATGGAAAAAAGCCAGTGAATATGAATAAGTTTTTGTGGATTTGCTGGTTGCCTCCTATTTTAAACTTGAGTCTTACAAAAAGGAAACCTGTTGTGCATAATGAGGAAAAATGTCTCACCTCTCCGTAAAACTGCACCTCAAGTGTGTAGCGGAAGTTCTTAAAATGATTTCATCATCAGTTTTGAGTAAATCATCATTTCATCATTTTATTTCAACAGTTAAAATTTAACAAATTAAAGAAATATACAACCTCTTAAGTTCTTAATATCTCTTATTCCATCAAATGCTGTTTCAAGAAGGTTCCCTCTATCTACTAAAATGAAGTTAGTGCTCTCCTCAAGCTCTTCACCCTGGCTGGCAATCTCAGGTGACACCCTTAGTGCTCTTCCCAACACCATTACCTTTTGATAGTATCGAACAATCTGAACTGGATTCTGAATGCCACATGTTCTTTGCAGTATCCAACAGTATGGTTAGCCAAATCATCAATACTGATCTTACATTCAACAGTTGAGGCAGTACGCAAAAAGGTAGCTCCCTCATCTTCAACAGTATCACTTTTCAAATCTACATGTATTGTCTGTAGCGTGGAGGCTGGAAGCTGACCAAAGGTAGGTTACCGTGTTGTGACAGCAGGGAGAGAGCTAGCTTCCGGAAGCACAGAGTGCATCAAATCTACAAAAATAAGTAGAATTGCTGGTATCATGATAATACTGAATTAATTGCTCAATCGAAATCAGCACTAAGTTAATAGTTTCACATAATTATATTTTTTGCAAATCACAGCTCACAGCACATTTTCATGCAAAAACAAAGACACCTTTCTTCTCCTGCTTAAAATGTGTCATAACAATGAATCACAAAAAATACCCTTTACACATGTACACCCTCAATAATAGCAAGAAATCAAAAGTTAAGCAACATTATCATTATCATTTGCCAATAAAAGTATCTTTGCAATTTATCATTCTTACATTGAAAATTCTGTAAATACAAGAAGGATGAAAGTCAAGAAGAAACAATTAGGCAAAAAACGTCATCACTACTGTACATGTATATAGGGAGCAGGGGTGGTGTAGTGGTTGGAGCACTCGCCTCCCACAGATGTGCCCTGGGTTAGATCCTCGGTCCTGACGTCATATAAAAAAGGTTGAGTTTGTTGTTGGTTCTCTCCTTGCTCCGAGAGGTGTTTCTCCGGATACTCCAGTTTTCCCCCCTCCTCAAAAAATCAACACTACCAAACTCCAACTAGATCAGGATTGTGCCCCCAATAAGCACTCCGTGCTAAATACATTGACACTTAAATTAAATTATTTATTTAAGCTTATGTTTTAGTTCTTTTTACAAATATAAAGTGACTAAAATGTACCAGAATGTCAGTTTGTGAGCTTGGTTAAAATTTACTTTTATCACACTGAAGTAGTTGTTGTAAATAATAAGTTTATATATAAGTCTTGATGATAAATCATGAGAGCTTACCTTCATCGTTATCGTCATCATCAGCGACCAGCAAACAGTCCAACCCATCTTTAAGTTTAATGTAGACAGAACCTTGGCCTGCTACACGCTTTAGCTGTTTATAATCGAACGCTTGACAATTGACCGGTTTCGACAGCTTTCTTCGGGTTGCTCGTAAGAATTCGAAATCTTCATCACTAATCATGGAGTATTTTTTCCTCGTTTCCTTGCCAATTGCTTGACGAATTTCTGCTTCTTTACTCTTAGTTGTTATTTCAATAAGTCCTCGAAGCACAACATCCTCCTCAGCAATGGTCCAGCTTTCGCTTTCTCCGGCTCCTGTTATGTTCATTAGGACAAACTCGAAAGCTTTTGTCTCCTCTTCCTTTTTCTGTCGTTTGTTTCTTTGAGGAGTGGCTGATGTTGAAGCTCTGAGGCGCTCTCTTTGATTAAGCCTTGAATACAAACCTTGGGATGCCGAATGCGCCATCATCGATCGTGCACGAGCTACTGCACTGCCAATCTGAGTGCCCATTGCAGAAGATATTCCTGAACTGGCCGAACTGGCCAAAGATCGCTGCCTTGTGTTCGAGCTTGTGTTTTCTGACTGACCACTACTGGAACCTAGCATGGACGACAGAAGCGTTGATGCCTCACTCAGATGATCAGTCAACTGGCGGAGACTTCCTTCCATATCTAGTAAAAGAACTATAAAGAGCGCTCTCACACTTTGCAATATGGCGACCACATCGGCGACGACAAAAAGCGCGGGAGCAGGTACCTCGTTCCCAGGACTATCCGTCTCGTTCCCAGGAGTGCATTGAATGAACCATTGAATTGAACATGCATTGAATAGAATGAACGATTGAATTGAATATGCATTGAACTGAATGAACGATTGAATTGAATATGCATTGAATTGAACGAACGATCGAATTGAATATGCATTGAATTGAACGAAATATGCATTGAATTGTCTTTAAAATGTTATTGAATTGAATGAACTATTGAATTGAATATTTAGAATGTACATTGAATTAAATAAAAAATCATTTTTGAATTTTGCTACAATCGGCTTGCCATATCCAGGTAACTTCCAAAACCTTTTCTTTTCTATCGAGTGAAAATTTCAGTCTAAACCGTCAACTGGTTAAAATACATCATTTTATGGATGCACACTTGCGCTATTGAATAAAATAGCTTGTCTTTCCTGATTATGATAAAGTTACAGGTCATTTATCTTGTATTTATTATTGGACATTTATACAACTTTTTATACCTGACAATAGAAAATACATTGAACCTGCGCTGAATTTTAAACAATAGGTGAGAGATTATCCGTACAAAAACGTAAACGCTGTTAAAAATTGTTCCATTTTTAAGAGCGGATGTCTGTAAATATCGAGAATCCGAGGTCAGAGGCCAAATTTCGAATTTCTTTTTATTTTACCAAAAGAACCTATTTAGTGACCTATTTTCGAAAATGGGATTAAAAGCTCCGATTTCATTTTACTTTTTCAAAATTTCGATAAGTCGAAAATTAACCTTTTGAGTCCGCGGGTGCTTTCATGGACCATTGAATTTTGGCCATTTTGGACCATTTTCAACACGCTCCTGTTTATATCGTAACATTCGGTATCCTACAATGCCATTTGCACAGTGAATTAAAGAGCACCTAGCCCCCCAATTTGTTTTTTGCTTAATCAACTCTATGTACGTTGAAAAGTTGAATAGTTAAATATTTCTTGTTTTTAACGTCGCGTTAGTGAGTTATAGAGATTTGAATTTGCAAAATGCTAATTAGATGACGTAAATATTCGGGAATCATTTATTATACAACTACTTGTTTTTCCCTCCAAGTAATATTTTTTTCACGAATCGATTGACTATCCACAGTTTATATTTGGTATTTGTCAAATTGATTTTCCTTAAGTTGTATACTGCGTATTGTTAATTGACGTAGAAATAATGGCAAATTCCCGAATTTACGTCATCTAATTAGCATTTTGTAAATTCAAAACTCTATAACTTACTAACGCGACGTTAAAAACAAGAAATATTTAACTATTCAACTTTTCAACGCGCGTACATAGAGTTGATTAAGGAAAAAAAGTTGGGATTAGGTGCACTTTAAATATCATGTTTTTAATTAATGTCTGGAAGGAAAATCCTGTCGTGTTAACTATAAAAATATTTAACAATTTCACAAAAGTCGACAAATAAAGATTAAATCTGTCATGAGCCACTGAGGTGTGGCGTAAGCTTTCTTCTTCAAACACGTGTTGGGAAATGTTGGTCAGGAAAAAAATTGCCATGGTTATTCATTTCTTGAATCATTTTAAATACTGCTGATGGAAAAGCTAGAATTATATTGAATAAATTCTAAAAATGTTGCGGTTTTGTAATTGGCCTCATGGCGTTGATCCATATTTTGCAATTTCCATTAGTCGGCTCATTACTAACCATGTTTAGTCTAACCGTTTGTTATATTGATGCATCTATTACCAAGAGTCGAGGACATTGTCATTAGCAAAAGAACTCCCCTTAACTTATGAGTTCGCGTTTACGAAATAATTGTAAACTGTTGCTGGCTTCTTCTTTACCAAGTTATCAGATGTATGTCCATTTCATATCCATATCAGACCATCTGGAAGACAAATAACAAGTCGACAAAGGAAATTTCCACATTTTTTCTGAGTTTTATTAATTTTTGACTTGATAAACAAGTTATCTAATTTCAACCAACGATGATAGCGTACCGGCTTTTTCCTTTTTTGAAAAGCACAAGATTGTAAATTGGCAATATCAATAAAATCGCAATTATTTTATGTTTCGCTTCGTTCAGGATTTTCACACCAAAAAGCAAAGAATATACTGACAAACTGTCTAGATGTTCGAATTATAATTCCAATAGAGACGAATGAATTCTTGTTTATTAGTAATGAATCTTACAGGAAACATTTTATAAAAGGAACAAACTATTAGAGAACGCAATAGAAATTAATAAACTTGTTTGTTCTGAAACTGTTTTTAAATGAGGAAAAAAGTTATAAAGGCATGTTTTAAGTAATGTCTGCAAGGAGAATCATGCTGTGTTTAGTATAAAAAGGAACAGCCATTTTCTCGAACTTGAGCCACTAAGGTATGGCTGATTTATCTTTTATGTCAAACAAAAAATTATAAGTCAGGAAGAAATTTATCAAGATTATTTGTTTCTTGAATCATTTAGCTCACGGGATACCCTTAAAATATTGCGGTTTTATATTTGGTCTGTAGGCGTAGGTCGGTGGACAGATGTATCTCTAACTTATTTCTATATTTGGAAGAAAAATTACAAGAACTTGATATTAAACGAATTTTCGCATTCTTTTGTTTTCCAGTTAGCAGTTTTTTGTTTTAACGAGTACATGTGTTAATTCCTAGAACCCAGTTTCAACTAACGTGTCGTTCATCAGAGAGCACATGCATTGTGAACTATTCCACTTTTGTGTATATTTTATTTTAGTTTGTCTAGTTAAGGTGCGCTTCTTTAACGTTGTGACGTAACTAATGAATTTTGCATCGGACTAGGCTGTTGCAAAAAGATGTTTGTGCCAGAATATGAATTAACTCGTCCGTCGACGTCTGTTTGTGAATAACGGGAAGAGTAATAAAGTCTGGAAGGGATATCCTGTTGATTTAGCTATAAAAACAACATTTAATCAAAATTGAACATTAGAAACAGGAAGAATTTTTATTCTGGTTATTTATTTCTAAAATCATTTTTCACCGACGAAAATATTAGAGTTAAAGCTGTTAAACAAGGAGATCCATTTAAAAATTTGCGGTTTTTATAATTAGCCTATTTATGGCGTTGCTCCATATTTCAGTTGTATTTTCCATAAGCAGCTCATTTAAAACCGCGACAATAGCCTGTTTACTGACGCAATTGACTCAAATAGTGCCAAAACATGAGGACTTTTCTCACCGAGCAAATGTCAGCTG
Source organism: Cladopsammia gracilis (assembly GCA_022457155.1). Lineage (NCBI taxonomy): Eukaryota > Metazoa > Cnidaria > Anthozoa > Scleractinia > Dendrophylliidae > Cladopsammia > Cladopsammia gracilis. Next base: position 128,724 of record JAJGOT010000649.1, read on the forward strand.
GTGTATAAAATGTTTTTTTTTTTGTAAACACCAAGACCTAAGGGCAGTTCTTTTGTCGGTATAATGCCCTCAAAACCATAATTATCCTTCCTACTGACGCAATTGACTCACATAGTGCCAAAACTCATGAAGACATTATCACCGACACGCCAGCTGATATTTGTTCCGTGAATAAGCGCATCTCTTATTTTCATATCCCAAGCCGAGGACAAATAACAAGAAATTGGTAAGGGAAATTTTACATTCTTTCATTTTCCGTTAGTTTTTTTTTTATTATTATTATTTACTTTTTTGTTGACTTGGTAGACATGTTATCTTGTTAAAACAAATTTTCACCGACTTAGAATTTGTAAGGTGTCATATGCATTGTCAAGTATGCCTTGCTTGTGGTTCTTCCATTTTAATTTGTCAAGAAAAGTGCGCGTTTTATTAAATAAAGAGAGCATTTACACTTTTGTTTAACTCTTCAGGAACAACACAGTGACTGATTGCACGCTTTTTAATTTACAACTGACCAAAACCTGGCTCACAGAAGGCGTCTTTGGTTAAAAACTTGTTGTCAAGTGTTCCTTATTAAAAGTGATAAACAGTACCCATTTCAAACTCATGATACAATTTCAGACTTTCGGTCAAAAAAATATAATAAAGTAAATATATAATTTAAAGTATATAAGCTTGGATAATCAAATCAAATCACTCCCAGGGGTGTTTGGAGAAGTTCACGAGTGTGATTTTGATGAGTCTCTTCCACGTTTAGGATAAGGGCAATGGCAGTTTTTATGCTAGAGACGCATTGTCCGTCGAGGACAAACTTCGGCAAAAATTCGATGGTCCTCTGGTTAAGCCTTGAGGTTCGTCTAGTAAAACTAGTAAAAAGACGGGAGAACACTGGTCCGTCTAGGCAAACTATCTTCTGTACCGCATCTTATACGACGAACTCCAGTAAACAGCTAGGGAAGCTTTAAGAAATATATTTAAAAAGTGTTAAAAAAACGTTTGTACTGTGAATGTGACGATAACGGCCATATGGACTAAAAAAAATGACTTCGCACTTATTAAGCTCTGCATGCGGACTAATGTGGCTTTTTCGTTAGCTTTTAATGTATTTTCATGTACAGTTTTTCCTGTTTATCTTATTTCAATACCATCAGTTTAAATACAATCTAAATAGCGCTATTTTTATACAAGATTTCAGCACTAATTTATATCGAACAGTATCAAAACGTTTATTAGGATGACATATAAAGAAATCTTTTATGGCTTTAAACTCCGAATTTGCAATTTTTTTGTCCAAATTGTTTGGTACTTATGCGACGAATAATGAATCTTTCACGCGGGCGCTATTAGTTATTTTGGAGGTATTGAATAATCTTTATAAGAATTTGAGACCATGTGAGTAGAATATATACACCTTATTCGATGATTTAACAGATAATACGCGCGTATATTTGACGAGTTGTGTAGTATTTTTACGAGCCTCGCAGGATCTATCTTCCAAGGTTCGGTTTATTTTAGTCTGTAAAAGAAACATGGTTACCACAATTTAAGCTTTCGAGCAAGTTTTCACGACGATCCGAGCTGCAAGACTGACTTGCGAAAATTATGCGAACCTGAGCAAACGAGCACCTCCGAAATTTTATGAGAAAGTCATTTGCGAACACAAAGGATTCATTCGACACCGCTTGTTGTGTTCTATTTTCTTTCAAATTTCAAAACTGTAAAGTCCAACCAAAAAGGCAAAGTTAGAACATATTTATCCTCTGCTGTATTGACTAAAGTACTCCAACTGGTCTCCTCATCCAACTTCTAGAAGAGCTTTCTAGATAACTTCCAAAACCTTTTCTTTTGTATCGAGTGAAAATTTCAGTCTGAGCTGTGAACTCATTTTATGGATGCACACTTGCGCTATTGAATAAAATAGCTTGTATTTCCTGATTATAGTAAAGTTGCAGGTCATTCATCTTGTATTTATTATTGGACATTTATACAACTTTTTATACCTGAGAATAAAAAATAACCACAATATGAACCTGCGTTGAATTTTAAACAAAACGACTTGGTATACTGCTTTGGGTTTACAGTGTTGTCTTGTTAGAACTTAGTTTAAATTGACGCGGAGTTTGTAAAATGGCGCACGTATCTGTTTATTTTTTCTGCTTTGTTATATTTGCCAAATGGTAAGTGCGTTTACCAGACGAATCTTTTTTTGAATTTATGTAGCAAAGACAAGATTGTTAATTAGGAATGAACTTGCAATTTGTGCCTCTCTTCGACATTTTTCGCAACAAAAAACAATTGACAGAATGGTGTGCCTCTGGAACAGTTTCTGAAACTTGTGATAGCTACCAACTCTATATTTAAGTTTTAAAGAAATGAAAATTATTTCAGGAAAAGAGGAGGAAGGTTATAATAAAGTCATGTTTAAAATTGATGTCTTGAAGGGAAATTCGGTTGAGTGCAAAATAGAACAGCAGTACTGGGAATAGCTTAAAGCCGAAGTTTAAAATATAAGAACAAATTATATAGCAAACTAAAGGCGGTGAAATAGAGTTAGGAAACGATTTGTAAAATTTATTTGGTTCTTAAATCATCTCACACAACGAAGAATAGTTACTTGTGAAGAAACAGGACATCCTTAAACAATTTGCCGTTTTTTGGATTGTCCTTGCAGCTTTGGTCCCTACTTTGTGGTTTCCATTAGCCTGCTCGCCTTAAACCATAATTAACCTCCCTACTGACACAATTGACTCACATCGGGCAAAATATTGAAACCATTATCTTAGACAGAAAAATAATGCCCATAAATATGAAACATAACTGTCGCTGGCTTCTCGTCCACTAGGTTAACAGATTGAACGGTGCGCTCAAATCCATACCTGGACTGGAAAGAAATAACAAGAAATTGGTAGGGAAATTTTCACCATTTTAGCTGTTTTTATTTTAATTTTAACTGGATTTTGCTTAGTTTGTCGTTTGTCGTTTTTTTTTTAACGTGGATTTGCAAGATAGCATATGTGTTGTCAATTATACCATGCACCTCTGTGCTTATTTTATTCACTTATAGAAAGTTTCATTTTTTAGTCAATTACTGAAAATCTTTATTCATCGCACCTATGTGTTGTAGTTTGCAAATAAACTCCTATTCTCCTATTCCCTAGTTCTTAAACTCTATATAATATTGAATTTTACAGTGGAAAACATAAAAGTCCTAAGTCATAATATTTACTTTATTTAAAAAATTCTTTTAGAAATATTTCTCTCAACAAAATTAGATTCCGAAAATACTAATTATTGGTTGAAATAAACAAAATTAAATGTCACAAATACACGTCAAGAATATCGTCACACTTACAACTCACAACCGCTCACGCCAAAACTTGTCTGACTCGCTTATTGTTAATTTTCTGCTCAAATTAACGTTTGAACGGAAACATTTTAAATTTCTTGTAGTAGATTTTAAAATTGAAGTTTACTTTTGCATTTTTCTTTTGAGAATTTTGGCGCTGTTCTAACATGATGGCAATCCAATATGGCGGATCCAAGATGGCGGGTCCAAGATGGCGGCCATTCCGAATGATTTTGCAATTTATAAAAAGAGTAAAGATACAACACGTCATTCACAACAAAGACCTTTTCATTTTTTCACGCACAATGTCGTCAGACAAATGTCCAGCTTATCACCAGTGATATTTCTGACAGCAATGCCGTCATTCAAATGCGTACATATCAAATTATTAATGAGCCACTAGGATTAAAGCTTGACCTGTTTTGACTATAACCTCTTTGTTTTCCTAAAATTCAGGTTTTGAGATCACTCTACCGAAATGAAACTAATTCAGTTCGTTACAGTCATCATTTGGCTGTATCATTTTCCTCCTACTGTCTACACATGTAGTCATGATCAAGATCCATGCGGAGACGTCCAGCCTTTCTACGAAATGGCACTAAGAGGACATGTCTTTAAAACTTTAAAGGTTCGAAATTCTCTCCATTGTTTAAACGCATGCAAGATGGAGGCTAGATGTCAAAGCCTCAATCACCTTATGGGAAAAGACACCTGCGAGCTTAACGACCGCACGAAAGAGGCGAGACCCGAAGACTTTATCACAGACATTACCAAGTTGTACCTGAAAAAGTCTAAAAATAGAGGTAAATATATGTAATAATATATTTCGCAGTTTTGAAGAAATATTCAATATGATACCAATTTTTAAGTTTACTAAAGTAAGTCAAAATTAAACTTAAGGATTTAATAAAAATCAAGTAGTTTTTACAAGGAAATGATAAAACATTATTATCGACTAAAATCAAAGGAAAACCCAATTGCTTTATATGGTCCCTTAACAGTCATTTCGAAAATAAGTGAAGGGTACTCAAACTAGTTTTTATATGAAAAAAAGAAGATTGTTAATCAATCCTCTACTGAAATTCCATAGCCTGCGCACAGACCTCTCCTATTTGCTTCCTTCGGAAATAGGAGACTGTGCGCAGGCTGAACTTCCACTGCATGAATATAGTGTCCTCTGAGATCCTGAGATGTTTCTCGTCTGATCTTGTGTGGTATAGACACAAAAGCAGGCAATTGGCAATAGATGCACTGATCCCGACATCATTGCAAAATATCTACAACGAGACAGTTTTAAAACTCTTTAACGAATGGAAAACCCTCAATATGGTCAAAATCCGTTAAGTCGGTAACGTTATTTTTTACCTAACAGTGCCCCTTGGATCTATTCCTGAGCTGCCAGCTGTAAGTTGTAAAGAAATAAAGATGAGTGAAGGACAAGCGATCAGTGGAAAATACTGGCTGAGCTCCATAAAACCCAATATGGCTGCACTCGCCCATTGTGATATGAAGACGGAAGGTAAGCTAAGTTGTTAATACGTTTAAATTAATTTTTTGGGTGTTTGGCCACAGATCGCTGTACTTGTTAACACGGATTTCAACAAGCGTTTTGTATTTTGTTTTGTAAAAGGAAAAAAGAAAAGTAAAAAGAACACACTTACATACTAATGGAAGTGAGGCTCATAATGCGACGGTGTCAGTCCATTCCACTCCGAATCGTTCGTAGCAGAGCTTAGCAGCACACTGTATTTCGCCATTACAATTAAAATACTTTCGAAGACTTTGTCTTCACAGCAACAACAACAACAATTTATTCTTTGTACAAGTATTTGACCCAGGAAAAAACGATCGCTGCAAATTTAATGTCCACAAAGGTTAGCGACGGCTAAACTGGCGTTCTGTGCTGTCGTAAGATCATTCTCACACTGTCTCCTGAATACGTTTCCTAACCAGTTTTACCTCCTTCGTCGTACCTCGCAACTTATGTCATTGACTCTTTGCTATTTCGTTCACTCTCTTGTTTGTCATCCTTTGCTGCCATCTGATCCTAAATATCCGTTTCTGGCATTAGTATTGGAAAGTGTTCAGCTTTCTTTCATCGGGCTTTGGGATCATGTTTCACGGCCATGAAGCAGGAACGGCGAACGTATCTCCTGAACCGGTGTGGCTTGTTTGTTCTCCCTATCCCTCTTGCTGCCCACACCTTCCGTAGTCACTGGAATGTACCTTGTGCTTTTTGGAGCCTGCTTCTGATGTCCCTACTGCTCCACCATCTTTGTATACAATGGCTGCTAGTTACGCAAACTCCTCCACATCTTCCACCTTTTCACCGTTCACCACGATTGTCTTCTTGTTTCTAGTGTACTTAGTTCTTAGTGTCTTGCACCTGCAAGCGTTAAGGTTCAGACCCACTCTTAATGCTACGTCAGTTAATCTCTCAGTCTTCTCACGCGGGTCGTTAAACCTGCATGACAGTAGTGCAATGTATGTCTACGAAATCGAGATCTTCAAGATCTTCCAGCATCTCCGTGAAGTTCCATCGTATCCCTCTTCTCTTGTTTGCAGTTGTATTTCTCATGATCCACTCTATAGTCAGTAAGAGTAAGCATCCTGACATTACACAGCCCTGCTTTACGCCGGACCGAATCATGTCTCATTCCGAGTCATGTCTCATTTCCGTCGATAACGGCACACTCGAAGTCCTCGTTTGTGTCTGCTATAGCTCTCACAATCTTGTTTGGTATCTAGTAGCTTCTCTTGATGTTTCACACATCTTGTCTACACTCATCTTGATCCGCTTCAGCAGCATCCTGCAGAATACCTTACTGATGACCGGTAACAAAGTCAATCCTCTTCAGTTGTTACAAGAACGCAAGTCACTTTTCTTGAATATTCTGTCAATGAGTCTTTACATTACTGGCCACTTCTCAGCATTCCATAGCTTTTTATACAACCTAGTCAATCCGCTGGTGGGCTCCTCCACATCAGCCGCCGTTAGTAGGTCCGAGCTTACTTCATCTATCCCGGCTGCTTTACCCTGTTTTTGTCCTCTTCATCAGTGCGTGATTTACCTCCTGCACTGGCCATCTCTCTAGGTATATTTCCTCGATCTCTTCCATCTCCTCTTCTTCCACTGTGTTTATGCACTGGTTTTCTCTGTTTAATACTTCACTACAGCGTTCTACCCATCTCTGCAGCCTTTCCCCTGCTTCTGTCTTCAGCGCACTTTGTTTGTCCTTCACCCTTTCCACTTCCCTCTTCTATTCGCTTTTTTTTTACAATAACTGCGTGAATTCCAGCGCACTGATTGGCTCATTGCTATGACAAATAAGAGTCCAGACAATGAAAATGACGTAATAGGTAATGCGTGTTCTTCAAACGGTAAAAAATGCACTTAAAACTGGAATTCTTGAATGAGAAGAATGCTCTCTAGTCAGTTAAATGAAGTTTACAATCAGCTTGACTTGCCTGAAATTAAGTGCGAAGCAAAAAGGACAAACAACCTGTCGTAGTTTCACGGGAAAGTCCATGAAAGGCGGAATCAGTCGAGCTGAAAACAATTTGGAGCAAAGATTAATCTGATTATTCGAAGATATTTAAGATTGAAAAAAGGTTAGGTTTGTAGACTGTGCCTAGTAATTTTATATTTTACTTTGTGTAAGGTTATTATGCTCTATTTTGGGATTATCGCCGAACGAGATTCTCTAAAGTTTGCTGAATGACAGCTCTTTGTTGTGCTTTGTTAAAATTATAAAAGATTTTAGCGTAGTACTGATGTTCTCAAATTACCATTCACCATGACCTAGTCGATCTGATTTACTGTCCTCCCGTCTGGTGACCTACTAACAAGTCACATTGTGGATCTCTTTGCGCGGGAATACTGTCCCGGTGATAATTACTAATCCATGCGCACTGCAGAAATCACAAGTCTCTCCCCATTGTCATTGGTGACTCCGACAGCGTGTCTCCCCATTACTTCGTCCCTACTTCTGTTGTCATTTGCCACCTTGTAGTTCAGACCTCCCATCATCACAACCATGTCGTGCTTTTTGTAACTTGTTAAGGTGTCCTGCATTTGGTTGGAGAATTCATCCTTGTCTTCATCTGTCGTGTCGTTTGCTGCCGCCTATATTTGTATTGCGGTACGATTTTTGCGTTTCGAGTAGAACAGTGCCTTAACGATATTTTTGCTAATCGGTGTCTATTCCATTAACATTAAAGCTGCCTTTGCTCTCGGGCTCATCATTATGGCTAGTCCTCCATGTTGCACCTCGTCATCGCCTACAAACACAACTGTCTTGCCACTTTGCAGTGTTTTCGATCCCATCCCTTTCCACCCGCTCTCCGGCTTACTCTTAGCACTTCAAGTCCGTACTATCTCATCCCCTTGTCCACTTGTGCTGTTTTTGTCATGGTCCCCTCATTCCAAAATCCGATGTTAGTCTGTTGCTTTGGAGCTACTATTAGTCCTTTCGTCCTTTGGGCTTCCCGCAGGCTTTCACCCAAGAGCATCATTTCAGCCCCAACATCAGCGCCTCTAGTTTGGGTTTTATCGTTGTCAACGCACGGCAGGCGTTCCTACGAGGCAAGGTTGCCTACGCCCAACCCCAACCTGGCGGACCAGTGAATCGGCACTTAGTCTGGTCTCTACCCTTCGACCTTTCCTGCTTGGTTTATCCTACCAGGAGGCTAAGCTCTCACCGACATAGCTCTCCGGGTCATTGAGACATGCAAGCTCCTCGAACACAACAAGGCGGCGATCCTCTGGTGAGAACATTGATTTACTAAGAATGGACTTAAAAGAAAAAACACGTAAAAGGACAGCTGTAAAAGAAACCCACCCATCCAAGTCAGAAGAGGCTGTTAAAGATATAAAGAGATTAACATGTCAAAGCTCATCTTAAGATATTTCTGACTAACTACATCATGCCGGGAGCTGAGTCACAAAGCCAACACAAATGGGGAGCAGAACAGAGCGAAGCATATGAAAAGCTCAAATAAGAACTACAAGTGAAAGTACTAAGGTTTACTTCAACCTGTCCGTAACAAATGTTTTCAGAGTGCAAGAGTACCCGGAGCCCGAGGTACTATCAGTCGGGTGAATTAGGGAAGGACATTGTTCCACTTCATTAACCTGTACCCTAACTTCAACTGAGTGTATGACAGAGAAGGATGATTTGTCAATTGAATGGATCAAGAAGATGTTCAGCATTTATCGTTTGGGAGCAGCTAAGTTTCAATTTCATTACAGCCCATAAAGTCACTACTTCCACTGTTAAACAAATGGGTTGTGGGCATGCAGATGTTAATTTAGAGCTGGTCTTTGAGCCTGGAAAGGAGAGGGCAGATCCGATCGTCCAACTATCAACACACCCATCAAATTACCAGAGACAGACAAGAATCCCTTAGACAGATTTGTCAAAAAGGAGCAGATGAAGAAGAAATCATTACAGACGATTAAATTTCAGAATACAGGGTTGTGACTGGAAGCAGCATAAAGAGGGAACAAAGCTATAAGTAATGTACTAAAATTGCAGCTAGGATTCATGGTTTCATAAAAGTACGTAAAATGTTTGACACTGGCTTTTAAAAAACGTAAAAACAAACGTTCTGTAAGAAATACTTGAAAGACGTTTCGACCTAAGAACTTCGGTCTTCTTCGGTTAAGATGGAATGAGAAAGCACAAAAATGAAAAGGTCCAAAAAATTATGCAAATGTGCTGGCGTGCGAGAAGACGACAGAACAAGGGAAGGGAAGCGTAAGCCCAAGAGTAGTGGGTGGGGAGGGAGTCAAATGCGGTTTTTCAGAGCCCTAAATAAGCCGCCAAACGCCCGAGTTACCGGGCCCCCAGGCCTCATTGCATTCGACCTGGGGGCCCGGTAACTCGGGCGTTTGGCGGCTTATTTAGGGCTCTGAAAAACCGCATTTGACGCCCCTCCCCACCCACTACTCTGATACCCCCTCCCCTCCACAACGGCAAGCTAGCTATAACCAATTGAAGAAAGGTAAAACCTTTGTATATGCGCAATGGCACACAGTAAAGCAATGACTGCTGTTGAATTTTTGAAAATGCGGGGAATTGAGTTGAAAGAAGGTGATGACTTGTATGCAAAGAACAAAGGGACGTTCGAATACAACCCTTGTAGACATTGCGGCTTGAACTTTACACAAGGTCATTCGCTTGTTGAGCATCAAAAATATGCTTGTAAGAAGCTGCGAACAGAACCACGGCCGAAAGAGCTTTGTCCCGGCTGCAATCGAAGATTGTCTAAGACAACGGTTTACAATCATATAAAAAATGGCTGTCCGACTTCGTGCATTGATTACTGATTAAGTAGAGTGTAATTTTGATCCGGGGTAAATGCATTTTTGCCCGAGCCCGCAACGGCAAGGTAGACATAACTCGGTGTTATCACCAATTGAAAAAAACACTTTCCTTCGTATATCAATGATGACGACAACACAAGTGTTCTTGAACTTTCTCAAATCGAGGAACACTGGTCTGAAACAAAAGAGCGCCGACTGGGTGAGTTATCGACAAAATACTCTTGGGGCCTCCGAAATTGCAGCCTTGATCGGAGTTTCGCCGTTTGAAACACCACAGAGCTTGCTTTTAAAGAAATTACAGCCAGCCGACATGCACAGCAATACGGCCTGTACCTGGGGCAATCTGTTCGAACCGATCGCTCGCAAATGCTTTGAACAGAAGCACTCTGCTAGAATTTTTTCCCATTCTATATCCCTCAATCTGGCAACAGATCACTCATTATATAGAAAGATTATATGTAGCCCTGACGGCTATTATGTAGACAAAGAAAACAATGTAATTCTTTTGGAGTTCAAATGTCCTTTCAAGCGGAAAATAGCTATGACTCGAGTTCCTAGTTATTATACACCCCAGATACAAACGGGCCTTTATTTTAGCGGATCTATGGTTAATAAAGCCCTTTTCATTGATTCTTACTTCAGAATGTGTTCTATAAACCAGATAGAGCCAAGTTCGAATCATAATAATCTTTTAAACGGCGGAAATATTTACCAGACAAAAGATCACACAGCGCTTGCCTGGGGCATATGTTATCTGTTTTCAAAACAAAAGTTTACACGCAAGCAAACTAAAATGATTGATATTGGTTCTCTTAAACAAACTCAGACATTTGAGCAAATAATGACTTCAATAGCCGAGAAAGACCTATGGTGTTCTTACGGCGCGGTCAGAATGTCGTTCAGCAAAGAATACATAGATGAAGAGTATTTGCGTTACTTCAGAATGAAAAAGGCTTTCCTTGCTCCAGATGAGGGGCCGAAGCCGGTTGCTTTCTTTTCATGGAAATTGTTGAAAGTCACAGAGCTTGAAATTGTCAAGCATGAGGGATTTTTGAACAGTATTCAACCGAAGGTCGAACGATTTCACGAGAACTTGGCAAGGCTTCGCAGAAAAATACATGAAAATTTATCAAATCAAAAACACCTTGAGAAAACCATACCTGGTGAAACTTTTGAAGACAACATCGGTGATGACAGTGCTATGTTAGAAGCCTTTCTTATTGAGAAAGCAGCAACTTTTACTCAAGATCTTTGAAAGCATTGTTCCATAAACGGCCGTTTTTAATTATCACATTGTTCGACATCTGTTGTCTCAGGCAATTTACAAGCGCTCGTTGTGGGTCTTCAAGCGGCGTTGTAATGTCCAGGATTTTGTAGATCACAAACGTATAAGAGATTCTCGGAAGCCGAGCTTGTATATGTTTGAAAATACGTTTCACCTCATTTATTTGGTCGATAGTCAATCCAATCCTTTTGTTAATCCGTGTTAAAGCGTACCCAAACGCATAACACCGTGCCGACTGCCTTTGTCTTGGTTTGTACAAAATGTTTTGATCCGTATATGTCGGAGCATAATCCTCTAGCACTTCCACACGACCGCATTTTTTGCAATAAAGTTCACAAGAATCGCTTGATTGTAAAAATGGGCCGTCGCAAGAATAACAAGCCCTCTTGTACAATCTTCGGGCCCAACGTTCACGCTGCAAGGCGTTATAATGTTCTTGTAGATATTGTTTCCCCATCTCTGCCAACCCCATATCTTCGTAGATATGACAAAGTTTTTCCGGTAGACCCAAGCGGTGTATTTCTTTCCTATAATCGCTGCCATATAGCGAGCGAAGGATGGCAAAATTGTGTTCTTTCTCAAGTACATTGAGCCGTGTGGTGAAGTCAGTCATGTGTTTATACATTACAAATTGTTTTTTCAATTAGGGGGTTCCCCGTGATTTCTGGTATCGTTGCGTAAAGGTCGTATTTATAAAATTACAACTTTAGAAGCTTCTCGATCATACCGAAGCGCCCCACAAATACCGAAGCGCCCCAACTTTGTTGAAAAAAGTTTTTCTGGGGCGCTTCGGTATTTATTTTTGAAAAAAGTTTTTATGGGGCGCTTCGAAATGCATGGGGCGCTTCGGTATTTAGGGGGCGCTTCGGTATTTATGGGTTTCTGAGCGCTTAGGTGTGGCGGGTTTTTTCCCTCAAGATTTGTAGATTAAACCCCGAGCTTATTCTTTCAAATCTGACTTGGAAACTGCGGCAAGACGATTGAGTTTTTTTTGAAATTCTTCTTTGACTTCTTTGCGAAGCTCGCCTCTGAGTTTTTCAAGATCTGGAGTTTGAGTTTGAGTTTGTTTGTTTTGTGAGGGGTTTGCTTCACCAGAGCGTATTTCGTTCTTAAGTTCATAATAGCTCTCAACTTCACGGAGGATTATTTTGAATTCTGAATCGCTGATACGCTTGTCAGTTAGAGCTTTTGAAACCAGCTCAAAGACAGAGTTTCGTTTTGCAAGGGCGAGTGTGTATATTTTCTCGTGTTTAGTAATTTTTCTCTGAAGCCGTCTGTTAAGCATAGTGAGGCTGGCCGCTGAAAAACCTGTAATAGCTGCCACGCCGGCAATAACCGGGCTGGCGATGAGCCCAACTCCGCTCAGAGCTGTGGCGATTGTGGCTGTAGACAAGCCTGTAGAAATAAAACCAAAACTTACTGCTGTTCCGTGAACAATTGTATGTGTTCGCTTGTATTTCTTAGCAACTTGTCTGTAATGATTCGCCTCCGACTCAAGCTCCTTTTGCAAGTCAGAGATTTTTTTGAGTCTGAAGCCTTCACCGTTGGATAAGTCTGGGTAAAGCGATGGAGTTTCGCTGTATTCAGGAGCTGATGGCAACACGTTAGTCGAGCTCATCATCAGGGGGTATATATATAATATATTTTTAATTGATCTCAAGTTCAAATTCAAGGGGCATGTTATTGAAGTCAAAAAGGGCATTGTGTTCATCCCTTACAGACAGTGTTATGCTGTTTACATAATCACCAGACGAGACGTCACGCATGTTCTGCTGTGTTGACTCATAGAAAACTCTCTCATATGGCTTTCCGCGAAGATCAAATTTAGCCAAGACAGTCGAAGGCTTACCGTTGAATAGGTTCTGTTCTTTATCAACCAGATCGCAGTGGATAAAGTAAGTGCTTGGTGATGTTAATCCTTTGACGTATGTTACTAGAAACAATACAGCTCTTATGCCAAGTAAATTTGCCAGATTGTCACTAAACTTTACATTACTTCCATTGTGAATGACCATCGCGCCGACTGGTGTATTTATAGTAGTTGATAATTGTAATTTTATTCTATGTTGGGGGGCTAAGTCGTTAAATTGTTTCGCTAGACTATCAATGGTGTAATGCCCTTGAAGTAATGTTACGTTTGGAGTTGATCCATTGGAGCTATCTATTGTTGTTGAAATAGTTGCATTTTCTTTCAAATTATGCCACGAATTGAAAATTGAACAAGAGACTAGCCTTATGTAGCTCGGTTTCTGAAGCGGGTGGTCGAAGTAGATGGTGTGGGGGTTCGAAGGTGCGACGATTGTTAACACAACCATTGTGTATATAAATATATATATTTAAATTTAAAATATATATATTCAATCATGTTTGGCAGACGCCCTGGTGGTTTTAATCCTGGTTCAAATCTCGGTCTAGACATTGGCGGCCACGATTACGGACCTCCGCCCCCGTTTTTTCCTCGTCCCCAAAATCCCCTCTATCCCCAACAGAGCAGGTATATTAGCAAAAAACAGCCAACACCACCCACAGTAAATCCGCAACTTGCTTGGCTGAGTTCTCCGGAGGCTGAAAAACTCTCTACAGCCGCCAAGGCTAAGGCTATTTCAGACTTCAAAAGGCGTTTCCCGCACGCTGATATGTCAAGATTTACAACAGAAGTTTCTTTCGACGAAAAGCACAAAGCCTCAGCAGTAGTTCTTTTCTCAGAGGGGCATGGCTCCTGGGCTATGCCTTCATACATACCGCACAAGAATTGGACACAAGCCCTGAAAGACGCCCTTGGCTTAGAGTATATTGGCGGTTTCCCCTATCAGTTAACGTTAAACCGAAACACACAAAAACCAATCCCGGCTGTTGAATTCGCCACCTCAATCGATAAAGACATGATGATTGGCTCTGTCTTGAACGATGAAGCGCAAAAGATCTATGTCACGCCAACTGATTATTTCACAACGAAATACAGAAACATTTTCAGAGACACACAAATTTCGTTCACAACCGCGAAATATGGGAGAAAGTGGCTCGGCGGCCCGCATATGAGTTTCTGGCCACAGCAACTAAACTTTGCTCTGTGGTGTGCAACAACCGGCTGCGGGATCTCGCGTGACCTTCTGTTTGATAAGAACTCGACTCTCTCCCTAACCCCGCAGCTCCGGTCATTTTACAGGTTTCACGTTTATTTCACAACAAGACGAATACTCTACAAGCTGGGTGGGGAACAGAGTGTGAGTGCTTTGCCAGACGACCCCACATTCAACCAGAAAGACAACAAGTTCAACATCGACGCGTACAAGAGGATTTGCCAAGAGTTCGGTGTAGACCCCAGTTCTGACTTTCGTTTCACATACGGCAAAAATCACGGGCTTGGCAATGTGTACATTTGGGTTGCATATGATGGGCCCAGTTCTACTGATTACGACTATCCTGATCCCGATCTAGCCCTGTTTGATGACGAGCGTGTCACAGACAGAAAAGACCCAAACTATCGAGCAAACGGCATATACTTCGTTCGTAATGACCAGGGCGCTGTTAGTCAGTTCGAGCACTTTGTGCCGAATTATGCACAAGGGCTAACACAGCCAGGGCTCGCGCGTATGAATCAGTCAATCGAGGCCTTTGTGTACTGCATTCTGGGTGCACAAGCAAACACTCGCAGCAGCATTCTTGGGAATGGAGGCCGAGCATTCGAAACGCAGAGAGTATTCCTCACACTCTTAGAGGACGCTATAAGACTGAACGACATATCTAAGAGCGTACAGCATTATCAGCAGGCCATCCAAGCAACGAAAGTGTGGCTAAACTTTGTAGTTGCCCCTGGGAGCTGGCTGATGCCGTCACGCATGGTTATCAACACAGAGAGCGTGGTGGGGTACAATAACAATCTTATGCAGGCAACGCAAGGGATGAAGCTGGGTGTTAACAATGATGTCAATCTTACCACAAAAAAAGCCTCCCTTCGCCCCATGGACGGAGGACCGACAAAGATTAATCCACCAAACAGCCACCCATCGAACCCGATTCACAAACAGGCGACACAGGCACAGGGTATAGCTCCAAAAGACCCAAAACCAGCCCCCGTACCCACACCACAACTAGCCTCCACACCAACACCAAAACCAGTCACAACGCAAGAGACTAAGATCGAGCCGCATCATGTAAACAAGGCGCTCATTGGCGTGGGTGCGCTTGCTTTGGCAGGCTTGTTTGTCTGGATGAGATAATTATCTCCTGCGCTTGGTGATCCTTTCAATCATGAAGCCCACAACGGCAAGGATCAGCAGCCAGGCGTGCTCGCCAAGGAAGGATATAACCTGGCCGGCTGTTTTGAAGATAAAGCTCACGATCGAGCCGATCAAGCCTGGCAGAATGGAGGCAACCTTATTTCCTAGGGTTTTGAGCCCATTGCCAATAGCCTTGGTTCCGGCTTTTAAGCCATTCATTGCGGCAATCGTCACAGCTCCTATGACTAGACCTGCAGCCAGAACAACTGCTTGAAGGGTCCAGCCATATTTCTTGAAGATATTTTTGACCCTTTCTCTCAAAGGCAAGGCTTCTTCTCTTTCCTGAACTTGTGTTCTTAGTCTTGCCTGTTCTTCTTCTCGCTCAGCAACTCGGGCTTCTGCAGCTTCTTTGTCAGAGGGAGAAGTATTCTCATCCTCTATCACGCGTCGGTCTTCCTCGTTTTGTCGTTCAAGCTCGGCCACTTGTTCGTTTAACTCATCCAGCGGCTTGGTGGAGTTCAGCCCTGCTTCGACAGCATTTCTTTCTCTTGTTTTCGCAGAAAGGCGTGTTCTGATTTTGTCCGCCTTTGCCTGCTCTTGGTCTCGTTGTTTTTGTATTTTTTGCAGGGCCCCTAATTCTTTTTTCTCGTTTTCAAGATCTCGTTGAAGATTTTTTTCTAGTTGTTTCAGTCTATTTATCTCGGTTTCATTCTCAAGTCTTGAACCACCATCCTGTTCCAAAGCTTCACGCCTAGCTTGTGTTTCTTCGAGTCTTCCCCTGAGGTTTTGTACTCTTTCTGAAGCTTGTTGTTTTTCTGCAAAAACCTTTTCAGTCTCCTTCAGTTGTTTTTCTGCCTCCTTCAGACTTTGTTCTTCTTCCCTTATTGATGTTCTGTCTTCAACGAGTATCTCTTCAGCGCTTGGGCCAAGAGCCCTTTCGAACTTGTCTGTAAATGATTTAAGAAGGCCAGACCCATCTTGTTTGAAAATGGGCTTCTCGCCACCCCTTGGCCCAAAGGTAACAATTCTGCCTATATTTTCTGTTTTTTTACCGAAACCAATAGGGTCTATTCGTCTGAGATTTATTTTCGGAAAGCGGCTTTTAAGCCAGTCCATAGCTTGATCGATTCTAGATGCTTTTTCCGTTGCATCTAAGAAGTCGCCTTCAAGCAGAGGGATGCCTTCAGAATCAAACCCGCTCTGTTCGCGAGGCAGTGTATGCATTTCAATCTGCTCTTCACCGCCAGGATATGGGGTGGATGCAGCTCCCGGTTGAAAGGGGGCTGTTGTATCAACTTCTTCTTCTTCGTCGTCGTCACCATCGTGGTCTATATCCCAGTCAAGCCCGGTGTTTTCGTTCTCGCCAGGTATATCATATCCACCTTCTGCCATGGTCAGAGTATATATATAAGTTTAAAAACACAAATATATACCATGGCTGTGCAACCGAATCTACTTCCATCTCACAGCGAAAAGACAGTGGGTGCCATGAAGGCAGAGCGAACCGTTAAGCGCATCACATTCAACCCATCTGAGGCCAATCCCGGCGAGACACTGTACGTCTCGGTGCCCAAGCTGGGCGAGCATGATGTCCTTGTGTCCGGCTCGCTTGCACTTGTGTTTAACATCAACCTAGCCGGGGGCCACGCTAACAACTTTCTCGTGCAAAATGTTTCTAGGGCCCTGGTGGACAGGCTCGTTGTAAAGTTTGGCGCCACCACCGTCGAGGACACAGTTGGGTACGACATCTATAAGATCTTCGAAGACCTATTCAAATCAACCGATGAGCGGGACAACATGCTTATGGAGGGCATCCAGAGTGAGGATTTGTGCAAGATCCGCTCTAATGCCGGCGACAAGAAGTCTTCCGGCGTGGATGCAGAGAAGAAGCTGGAGACAATATACAAGAATAAGTATCGCATCAAACTGGATCACCAAATCTTAACTGATCACGGAATCATGTACCCCCAGGCCCTATTCAATGATCTGGTCTTCGAACTAACCCTAGCCCCCGCAAACCAAGTTGTCCGAGGCTCAGACACAAGCAAGCTTGTGTACAAGTTGGAAAACATCCAGCTGGAGTACGAGACAATCAGAAGTAAGGAGCTGGCTGATGAAGCAACAAACACTTATACTAGCGGCAAGGGGTTCGCCTATGACTTCGTAATGCGAGATCGGGTGCATCCCTTCTCAAAAAGCGGGGACACTCGGATGAATCTTCGGGTAAACCCACAGCGCAGGTCTCTCAAGGGCATCCTCTTGCTGTTCATCAGCCCCTATGCTGCGGGTGCAAGGGACTCTGAGAACTATTTCAATCCAGACATCACCAAAGTGAAGGTCACCGTAAATGGGGTTCCAAACAGGGTCTACAACGAGGGTATCGTCGGCACTGACATGTGGAGTGAAATCTCCCGACACTTTCACACGCGCGGCAGGCCCAACATGAACCTGACCAAATATCTCACAGGCGACAAGTTTGGTCTCTGGATTGACCTGCGGTCCATGGCTGACCCAGCTCTGCACGGCAACGGCCAACGGCTCGTCAACACACAGGATGGTGTGCAACTCGAGATTGAACGAAACGGCACAGGCTCGGGAAATGCAAACTGCCACATCTTCACCATCTCAGACTCACAGTTGAACATCATTAGCAGGCAGCTGGAATCTGTACAGTACTAAAATACACATATATATACCATGGCTACAAGCAACATAAACTTCTATGATAAGCCGGCTCCCCTGCCATCTACCAGACCCTTAACATACAATGAAATAGAAAGACTTCTAGCAAAGGCGCCCTCCCCACCCACACATGAACCAATTGTTTGCAAACCAACTAATATAGGCGCTGGCTATGGACCCAAGAAAGTTGCCATTCAATGCACTAATCGTGGGCCCCACTAACTCTGGCAAGACACAGTATCTTCTAAACCAACTGCGCGGCCCCTTTAGGGGTTGTTTTGATTACATTGTTTTATTCTGCCCCACATTTGTCAAGAACAAGACATACGATGGCTTCGTGGACCGCGATCCGCACATCTTTGTGATTACCTGCCAACAGCATGAGATCGAATACTGGTTGAAGCTGGCGAGCTTCTTTTTCACATGCACCAACACTTTATTCATTCTAGATGACTGCGCCGCCTCCAAAGATGTCAAAGGCCGCACAAGCCAGCTGGTCAATCTGGGGTTCAGCGCAAGGCATGACGGCATATCCGTGTGGGTCTTGACGCAGCAGATCACCAGCATTGCCAAGCCATATCGTGACAACATTGCAGCGATCGTGCTCTTTTACACACCCTCCAGCAAGACAACTAAGGCAATCTTCGAAGACTATGCCGGCGAGCTCTCCCACGAGGAGTACAAAGAGTTTATCGCAAGACTCAAATCCCGCAAGTTCTCCCACCTGGTTTTCTCTCTTAGGTACCCGTATGGAATTGAGTACAAGATTTAAAATACACACACAAATATATACCATGGATGCACCAACCAGCCTACACAAGCTCACTGTGCTTTCACAGCTTTTGGATGAATTGCACAAACACACACTTGATACACAAAACAAAATTATCAAAGCCGCTAGTGAGGAAAATCTGCGCCTTATGCTTCTCAACAGATATCCCTTGCGGTTGAATTCTATGCCAGACACCATGGCGGGGCTTATACGTGAGATTGAAACTCTTTTACCAGCCATCAAGAGAATTATCGAAAATTAAAAAAATACACACATTATATATACCCCTGATAATGGCACAAGCAGCTGAAGACCAGGTCGACTTGAGCGAAGTAATGCAGATGCTGGAGGCTGCCCCTGATACCGCACCTCCTACAGGGCTCGTGTGTGACGATGGCATTCCTGCCAAACGTGAGAAGCTGGCAATCCTTGTTTCAACCGGCAAGGCCAAAGAATCTATCGGCGTGCAGCTTACACACGATCATGTGAAGCGCCTTTCAGACAAGGACGTTGACAAGTACATCAAAAGATACGAGGCCTATGTCGGCAACAAGACAACAGAATCCCTAGTTGATTCAGCCATAATGCTCTTGTCCAAAGGAGTTGGCATGGTGGTCGACCTTGATGATGTCAAGGAATTACAGAAAGAACTCAAAAATGATTACATCATCTACCAGGAGCTGTCAAATCTTGCTGGAGGTCTTGCCCTGAGATGCGGACGATGGCTGGCACTTGCCAATGCTGCTCTCATCACAACAAAACACGTCAAGTTTGAACGAGAGCCTGATCACAAGCCTGACTTAATAGAATTGGAACCACAACCCACACATCCAAGCAGAGACAGTGAAGGTTATCCACTCGAGGGCTTTGATGAAGTTGGGCTGGGACCTTGAAGGAACCTGGGCGGAACCTGTGCGGAACCTGTGCGGAACCTGGGCGGAACCTAGGTGGAACCTGTCAGCACACCTGGCCAAATTTTCAAAAATCATATATATACCCACTATGAACACACCACTCGAGACGATCCCTGAAGAAACTCAAACTCCAACGCCAACTCCAACACCTGCACGCGTTACCTCTGAGGTCCCTAAAACAAAGCCCGCAAAAGAAAAGAACCCCGGCCGTGTTAAATCTGGCCTTATGCTAGCAGAGCGCAACCGCCTGGCCCGTGAAGCAAAGAAAAAGGCCGAAGCACAAAAGGCCGCACCCTCAACAAGTGTCACAACAAGTGAACCCTCAACAAGTGACACAACAACTAACACCAACAGCAACTCAATCTTTTATATTCTGGGGGTTGGAGGGTTGATTGTCTCTGTTATGGGTGTGTATTACCAACGCGAAGCCATAATGCAAAAGCTTGGCCACAAACCAAACACACTGGCCCCACCACCAGCAAACACACCGACCCCACCACCAGAACAACCCCCAAGACAAGGAATCAAAAAAATGGAATAAAAAATAAACACATATGTATACTGCACACAAACCATGGCTGACAATAAGCTTGTGAAGTCTATCCTCGACGCCGCAACAATAACTGGCCTTGTCGCTGGTATTGGTTGGATTGGGAAAAAGGTCGTCAAGGAAAATCTCACGGCCGACCCCAGCTCGAGTCTCATGAACTACGTGAAGTTCACTGCTGCCATGGCTGGGAGCATAGCTCTCAAGAAATACCTCGAGGACCAGAAGATCCTCCCTGCCTCAATGTAAATCATATATGTATATACAGGGATGGCCTCAATCGCTATTATGGTTGGTGGGGCAATTTTGAATGCCGCTGCTTTCACTGGAGGCAACTATCTCGCAAAATATCTTTCCGGCGACAGTGGGAAAGCCGCTCTGGATGAGAAGATCAGACACGACAAGGCGTTAGAGGCCTATCAAGCGGCCTACGCTAAATATCAGAAAGACCGCACAAAGCTCCTCGACTGGATTGCCAGCAATGATCGGATCAAAGATCAAGCGAAACACAACTTTCAAGACACTGACCAAGCTCTAGTGCTCTACAACCAAACACATCCTACAGAGGAACGAATTCAAACACTCCCCAAAGAGCCCGAGTTCTCTGACTTCTATAAACCAGGCCCACAGCAGAAACAAGGCGAACTCTTGTTTATCGGCACTGGTGCCCTTGCTCTTGGATATGCAGCGTTTCGCTTTTTATAAAAAAAAATATATATATATACAAACATGGGTCACGAAAGCCTTGCATTCAAAGGAGCCATCATAACCACTGCAGCTATGGGTCTCACTTGGTTATTACTTGGATCTTTTTCCCAGCATCAGCATGATGAAAGGCGTAACCAGCCGCATGATGAAATACGTGAAAGGCGTAACCGGCGGTTTGATGAAGTACGTGAAAGGCATAAACAGAGGCTTGCTGAAATACGTGAAAGGAGTAACCTGAGGAGTCTTGATGAAATACTTGAAAGGTGTAACCGGAAGCTTGATGAAATACATAGGAGCCTGGGCCCTTTATGAAAAGCAGGAGAAAGCTAATGTATAATATATGGATGCGAAACTCTCAAAGATCTATTACAGCCCCAAAGGCTACTGGAAAGGACTTGCTGCTGTCAAAAAGCTAGCTGCAGCAGCCAAGGTATCTGAAGAGGCGGCAAAGAAATGGCTTGTCAAACAAGCCCTTTGGCAAGTATATCTCCCTGCACCACGCCATATCCCTCGGCCCAAGTTTGATGTCCAGACTCCTAATGCGGTGCATCAAGCGGATCTACTTTTTTTACCTCACGACAAACTGCCCCACGGGCGAAAGATTTACAAATATGCTTTGACAGTTGTTGATGTAGCAAGCCGTTACAAAGCAGCAGAGCCATTGACTTCGAAAGAGTCTGATGAAGTTTCGAAGGCGCTTACACGTATTTACAGGCGTGGGCCTTTGAAATGGCCACAACTGTTGCAAGTCGATCCGGGGACAGAGTTTATGGGGGCTGTGACTAAAGAGACTGGGGCCCATAAAACAACCATTCGCCGTGGGCGCGTTGATATCCACAGAGACCAAGGGATTGTTGAAAGATTCAACAGAACCCTGGCTGAACGATTGTTTGGTTACCAGTACGCAGTTGAAATGAATCTGCCCTCTGGCCGTTCGACCGCTTGGGTTAAAAGATTGCCAGATGTTGTCTCTGCCTTGAACAATGAAGTAACAAGATTAACTGGCAAGAAGCCTGCACTAGCAATCAAAGAGAAAGCAACCTCAGCCAAGCCCGCAACCCCATATGCTAGGCCTGTTGGGGCGAATGAAAAGAAGCTCCCTCCTCGGGTGAACTTAAGATATCTGTATTACCCCGGTGAGCTAGAAGGCGGTAGTCGACGGGCAACTGATCCGATCTGGTCTTTGAAGGTCTACAACATCGAGAAGGTTGTCACCAAGCCAGATACGCCTGTCGTTTATTATCTGTACGACGGCCCCAAGCGTGGTTTTGTACGTGAGGAGTTGATGGTTGTGCCGCCGGGTACTCAGTTGCCACCCGCTGGGCTGTGAAACTCGATTGGTTCTGTGTGGATACCGTCTGGCAGCACCCAACGCTTGTCGTAGTAGGCGCTGAGGCCCAGCTTGTGCTGTTCGTACGTGTACATGGCCCCGTTGTGCATTCGAAAGCCTCTGTTTGTTGCCATGTCCCTACCCCCTTGCAGGGCTCTTTCGTACCTTTCCCAGCGAAGCTCGTTCTGATTCTTGTTGACTCCCTTGGAGGACATCTTGGCCCCTCCGTCAGCCTCGTTTTCTACGTAATAACACTTGCTGCACAGGGCGATGGCCCGTGTACCTTCCTTCTCAAGCTTGAATAAGCCCGGCTCTCTACCACTCCACTTGTCCCACGCCAACCAATTCTTCTTCTCCGCCTCAAACTGGGCGCTAAGTTCTGGGCGAACTGCTTCTTCGAGAGTGTCGTGAGCAAGAGCGAAGTACATGCTGTCTGTGTCCATCTGGATAAGCTCGAAATCGCGCCTGTCGATGAAGTAATCAAGGAAGTCGTAATAGAACTCCAGCATGCGGAGCTTGGCAAGTTGATACACAACAATGCCGACTTGAAAGGGGCGGTCGATTGTGATCTTTTGCTTGCGCAGCTCGATCTTGTAGGCCTCTCCGATCTCTTCGAGGTCTTCGAACAAAGGTGAGCGGAGGTTCTTGTCGACCTCGTCCTCGTCAGTTGTGTACACCGTTCTTGTTTGGCGCTCCACGGCTTCGATGAACTTACCGTAAGCGCTGTTGCCAAGGAGCTTGAACACTTCGGCAAGCAGTGCCTTATCCTTGTCAGCGTCGCCTTTCCTTCGGTTTTCGGCGACCTCGCGAACGAACCAGTCGAAGAGTTTTTGGGGTCTATAATCGATCGTGCGGTAGACTGCCGTGATCTTGAACCCACTGTCGAGGTACCATTTCAAGAGGGGTGCGTAGATAAGCATCTTTTTCGCTGACAACACACTTAGAAGCTTTTTCTGGTCGGGAAAGCGGGTTCGGCCACTTTCTTGGAGGTAATCGTGCATATGCTGAGGCACGCATTCGTTAGGCACTGCTTGGTTGATGAAGAACGGGGGAAACTCTTCGAACCGCTCCCACAACTTTCGAGGGACTTCGATGTCCACCTCCGCAAACCCGAACCACCTGCCTCTGAGAAGGAGAAAGGAAAGCTTTCTAGCCGCCTGCACCGGGTCATCGTAATGCACAACCTTCTCTTTGCCACAGGGCATCTCCTGCAGCATCGTGCTGGGGTAAAGAGAATTCGCATCGAACCCCACAATCCGTTTCGTGATGCGGGCTAAGGCATTTTTGTGAGAGCGGATGCGGGTTTCACCGTGCACGTGTTTGCGGGTGAAGACCAGGCTTGGCCCTCCAACCACAGCCCACTTCAGCAGGGCGTATGCTTCTGGGCCTGGGGCGTATAGTTCTGGAGCCCTGCGGCCCCGGCCCCATCTCAATGAGCCTCGCAAGACGTATTGCATTGATACTCCTGGCAAGGAGACCGCGTCTTTGAAGATGTCAACCCCTAGGCTCGTGTAAAAGCCCTTCATCGTTTGGAGAGCTTCGAGGAAAGGAGACACGTCTAGATTGTTGTAATACTCCAGCCAGTCTCCGAATGTCTGCATACCTTTCTCGTGAAAGAGGCGATTGCATTCCTCGTGCTCCTTGGGAGAAAGAACGAAGGCTTTTTTGAGTTGTGAGTACCAGCACTCGTATGGGGGGAGCCCAAGGTAATCAAGCTTGTCAGCACTGTCAAACCACTCGTATGGGAGCCAGGACTTAGTCTGTGTCGCTCCATACATCTTGACCCACCTGTCGTATGTAATGCCTGGGGCCAAATAATTCACGATGTCCAAGAACTTGTAGCTGGGAGTGTTGATGAACATGATGCGTCCCTCTTTCTCCGCAGCGAAGACCTCGTTCTCTTGAGCAAAGTGAGAAACAAAGTACTTGCGGATAAGCTTAAGATCGTAATGACCTGAGTTGAATCCGACCACAGGAACTTGGTTGCACCATTTGTCGATGAGCTTGAGTTGCTTCTCAGGGAGATTCTCAAGGTTTGGGGGCATATATTGGTCAGCCACAGCCTCTCGGATGGCTGCGGATCGCCGCTCAAGGGAGGCATAAAACATAGCGATAAGCTCGTCAGGGTCTTTGGAGCAAATATACTCAGGCTCAGGGTTCAACGTGTCGGCAATGGAGACTGAGATGGGCACATGCTCGCTTTCATAAGAGAGCCCGTATGTCGGGCGAGCTGCCTTGGTCTTATCCTGATACGCTTCGAAGTCGTAGACGATCGCGTGTGGATAAGTTTTGTTTCTTTTCTGTGGGCAACGGTCATTAAACCAGGGGTAAGGCCTTTCATGCTCCCACCTTTCAACCACGGTGTACCCGGCGTCTAGAAGAAACTGAGTTCGTTGCAGAGTCTTTTGGTAAGCAACATTCCTTGTGATTGTGTTGCCTTTACGGTCAGTCGTGATCACTTCGTTTCTTTGTTCAGGTGCAGGAAAGCACTCTAAACAACCGTGCCAGAAACAACCGTGAAACTGAAACACTGTCTTGCTTTCTGGATGATAGCCGTCGACTGGAGCCCCACAAATATACCTCTCACCGCCATGGCCGCATCTGTGATGGTGGATGTGCTTGTTGACCTGTTTCGCCACCCACTCGAGCCAACACACTGCCTTGACACCGAAATCGCCTTCTGGGTAAAAGGCTTTCTCAAAAGCTGACTCTGGAGGAAGGACACGTTTCCCAGGGCAGTCGATTTTGGTTTGGCCTCGAGTACACGTCTTGGCGTGACGCTTCAAGTTATCAGCCCGTGTGAACCTCCCGCCGCACTCGCCACAAGTGTAATTGTTTGTGACTTTATTGAGATTGGTGATCAAGAAGGCATGGCCTTCATAGATGCCGATGGTCATGGTTGAAGCGCCAACCTTGTCGTAATTCGCAGGGGTGTGAGATAAAATGAAATCACCATTAGCGAGAACAAGGTAGGCGGCAATGCCTTGCTTGAAATGCTTTTCGATTTTGGAGAAGTGCCGCAAAGTTAGCTGGTCTCGAAGCCCTGGATAAAAGGCGAAGAAGCTTTCCGCGAGTTCCCTGGTTCTGCGGGTGTTGTCTCTTTTATGGGCTCCTCGATGGACAGCCAAGCAACGAAAGAGACAAAGATTGTCTTTAAAGTTGTCAAGGGCAATGACTTCTCTTTTGTTGCGTATCCAATCAGGAAGCCGCCCGAGGCCTATTTGCAGTGGTTGTCGATCAAGCACGACTTTAAGATCAAGCAGGATAGTGCGTTCGTAAACCCATTTGGTGTCAGGCCTTTTGAGTCTTGCGTTTTGGAGACGAAGCTCTTCCTGAACTTGCAACCACTGTCGTGTCTCAGAGAGAGTAGCTAGCCAACGACTGTAATGGTTGTTTTGATAAAACTGTCTCAAATCCTCGGTTTCAGTGTTTCTTAACTCGACTGTAAACCGTAAATTGATTGCATGCCGTGTTTGAACATTTTGCTTGATTTTGTTCAAAATTCTGGCGACAAGGGGTTTTTCGAGATCGGTTGCAAAACGAAACCGGATTATTCGTCTGCCGTGTTCAACCCATCGGTCAACCTGATCATAGACTTGAACAAATTGTTCAAAATCTAAATCCTGTGGGTTGTTTTGAGGCTCGCCCTCAGCATTATTGTCGTCGGCAGGCTCGAACCGCTCAAGATTTCGTGCCTGTTCGTCCAGCCAGGCAATCAGCTCGCGTTGATCGTCATCACGCCGTCTTCGTTGTCGGGGTTGCGCCATTGCGTATATACAAGGATTTTACCTTTCTTCAATTGGTTGCCCCTCTCACACAGGGTTTGAGGGAGGAGGTATCAGAGTAGTGGGTGGGGAGGGACGTCAAATGCGGTTTTTCAGAGCCCTAAATAAGCCGCCAAACGCCCGAGTTACCGGGCCCCCAGGTCGAATGCAATGAGGCCTGGGGGCCCGGTAACTCGGGCGTTTGGCGGCTTATTTAGGGCTCTGAAAAACCGCATTTGACTCCCTCCCCACCCACTACTCCAAGACCTAAAGACAGAGTCACATCGCAAGAAACAAAGGATGTTGTTTACAAAATAAATTGTTAAAACTGCGATTTCGTGTACTTTAATGGACAGACCGGAAGTGCTGTCAGTACTAGAATTTCGGAACACAGAGGAGCAGTCCGCACTTTTGACTCTAATTCCAAGATCGCGCAACACGTACATTAACATGATTACAAGATGGATTTCGAAAACGTTAAGATCATCGACATAGCGAGAAACTATCACGCACGACTATTTCTGGAAGCGTGGTATTCTCAAAGAGACCCCAACTCCTGACATTTACGCTTCCCTTTATTAATTCATTCTGTTGTCTTCTCGCACGCCAGCACATTTGCATAATTTTTGGACCTTTTCATTGCTAAGCTTTTACATTCCATTTTAACGTCTTTCAAGTATTTCTTACAAAACGTTTGTTTTGACGTTTTTCAAAGCCAGTGTCAAACATTTTACGTACTTTTATGAAAGCTTTACGTAGTGGATGACATGTTCTTCAGAATAAACAGGATCATTTTACCCATAAGTTTCCTGAGAAATGGGATAACAGCAGCAGCAGCAGATAGTCCGCATTCTTTTCCATAGACAACAGCACAATGTCATCAGCACTTCAACCGGTCAAGGTCTTCGAATCGTTCTGTCAAACCTCACCGTATCATACCCTGTTTCCTCTCTGTAACGCCACACAACACCCAGCGGTGATCATAAGTTATCATTCCACACCCCAGAACCTCCTCGCTTGTCTTCTGATAAGACTCTTTTATGTCCTCCCAAGACTCTTCCACTGCACAATCGATGTCTAAAACTTGAAATCTGTTTCTCAACTCAATACATAACACGTCATTGACCTCTTGAACTTTAAGCCTTTCCATAGCATACCTCTTGTTGTTCGTAAATGGCTTAGTAATCCTTGCAAGGTTAAGTTTAAGCTTAACCACAACCAGGTCATGTTCGCTCTAGCTCAGAATATATATCTGCTCCTCTTATGGCCTTATTATCCTAAAAGGATCTTCTGAACCTGCTAGTGAAGGTGTTGTCCATGTAGCCTTATGAATTGCTCTATACTTTCACCTATAACGAGCCTTCCTCTTGTGTACGGTTGGTCCTCGCTTAACTTCTTCCTACAGGAAGGCGGTAATACTCGCTACCGAGAGGGTTAGTCTAGGAGCCAAGTCTGAAAGGAGGTCTAGAAAATGAATTTCGTTGCGCACTCATGCTATATTTGTCTGAATAGCAAAAATGCTAGCATAATATGTAAGGAATACAGCATGACATCTTTTATTGATATGCCAGCGAGACATCATCCTGAAATCAGGCATTTTTTCCCGGTACCTTTTTGCCGCACTTCGCTAATTAATGTGCAAACTTGAATTCTGTCATGGCGTTTAAAATAATTGTAAAGTGTAGAATATTTGGTCCAAACAAACATACGCCATTCTTCGATTTAAGAGTCTTTGGGACTGTATCCTTAGTAACTGTTGCTAGGAGACATGATTAATTCAGTGGAATGAGTTACAGTAATTTTCTACGCTCCAAATGAAAACGACGTACAGATTTGTCCCATTTTGTCAAATAAAATATATGTTTTTTGTTTGTTTGTTAGTTTGCGGTACACAGGAGCCTTTTTGAATTGTTTCCAAGCTTCAAGTCCCCGAGAACTTTTCAAGACGCACCACGACTTTTTTTATTTCCGGTATTGGTTCCACATGAAAAATAGAACTTCCACGAAAATATTGCAATAACCACAGCTCCTACAAGAACAGGCAGAAAAACAACACAGAACGAATCAACTCGACTATTTCTTTTGTTTGGTTTGAATGCATTGCGATATCATGTTTCCATAGTCACGTTTCCATAGTTTGTTTTCAAAACATACGTACACTTGGAAGCGAATTAGAAATGCAATCACATTCGGTTAAAATCGAAATCTATTGATGTTAAGTTTTCAATTCCAGTTTTGAAACGTGAATTTTGTCTGCATGTACGTCCTTAATCGTCAACTTTTTTCTTCTGAAAAGTATAAATGCACCAGCTCCCTTTCGAAAAACAAACATTTGCTTGTCGTAGACTGTTGTTTCTCATGTAAAACTGAATTCATGTCAACTCAGTATCGGCAGTATTTTAATACTGATATTAAAATATCTGCTTATTATTAACCGGCGAGGACCTGAGCCAGTACGACGCGAAGATAAGTATACAACACTACATCATGCCGCGATTGATTGTTATTCAAAGACATGGACACCACTGCTGTAAATGGAATTATCGCGAAATCGTAGCAGCAAAAGGGTTCCGGTGCACTCTAATTTATGCCTGGTCCATTCTTAAGGCCCTGTCACACTATTGCGTATAAAAGAAACGTATGAGTTGCGTATGAAAATTCAAAAATAAATTTCATACGCACAAAATTCCCTTGAAAATACAGCGTATGACCAGCGTACTTGACCTATGAGTAACGTACCTTCAGCGCAACTCACGCGTATTCAGCGTATGCCTAGCGTATGCTTAGCGTATAAACCATACGTCCGAATACGCATAAAATTTTTAAGCATGCTTAAAAATTTTGTGGGTATTCGGACGTATGCCAGCGTATGCCACCGTATGCGACCATGCTTGAAACGTATACAACCTATTCCTAACGTACCCCTAGCGTATGTCAGCGTATACCAGCGTATGAGTGATATTTTTTCATACGCTGGCATACGCTAGTACGATACGCAATAGTGTTACAGGGCCAATACATGTTACCGGAGATAACAATGACATGGAAAGATGGAAAGTGGACAACGCATGCCACGATTTTGGTGTTGTCTTAAAGGAAGCAATACCGGCCGAAACCAAAGCAAACATTATTTGCCGATCATTCCTATAAAAGGGTATTTCTGCCAAGTCAGTCAGCTGTGGAGCCTGTACTTGAGTTCACTACTCACGGATGTAATTCATGTTTTGTTAGATGGCTTCCAGTATATATTTCTGACATGAGGTTAGTACCAACTCTGTCTCCTCAAGTGCATCGAAAATTTGAGAAGGGAAACAACGCCATCAGCAGGTTGGGACCACCTTTCTCCCAGGTCTGGACAGACATGGGTTTGAACAAACCGGATATCTTAATAGAAAGACGTGAGGGGCCGGGGATTGTTAGCAATTCCACAAATTCTGCTGCACTCGATAGGTGGTTTCTTACAAACTACGAGCGGACTGCAGTTAATACTGTCAAGAAGCATATGTGCAACGTCGAGGACTGCAGTCGAATTGAAAGCCATTAAGAGTTAGGAGGACTCAGGAAAGTAAGGAATGAGATGGATGTCCAGAAAGTAAACCCTGTGCCCTGGCTTGGGAAGACGAGGAACCAGATACATTCCTCAATATTGCGACTAGCTTAGTGATGCCAACTGAGAAAACAGAGCCACTTATAGGCGTGAAGCAGACAGGAGCAGTCCGAGTGTAAGATTTTGCATCCAACGGTACCCTTGGTTGTTTGGATCAAATTGCAGAGGCTAATGGAAGGGCTGAATGGCAGAAGAAAAGGAAGAAACCATGCTGACATAAGCGTGTTTGATCGTTTATTGGTTTTCGCTGATACAGGGAAGGCTCCATAGAAAGCTGGAAGTAGCCTTGATCTCCGATGACGTGGGATCACAATCTCTGAAGTCAGCTGGGTGAATCATTACTGTTTTTGAAGAAGCTGTTTAGAATAATCACAGCGAACGTTAGCCAAGAGAACTATTAAATGATTTATGCTGTGTTTGAGTGTTACGACAATCAATACTCCATCAAAGGAGGAGAAAGATAATGACGAGGAGTGAGCAGCGCGCTTGAAATCCATATCAACTCTGGCAATCCTGAAGCACTGGGCAAAATAAACGAGTAATGCCATAGATAGGACGTCGATGACGTCGATAGTGCGTTTCCTTTGCGATACATGATGTGAGAAGGCAAAGTCGATGACCCGACCTGGAAAGAGGTTATTGAATTGGTGGAAGCTTCTGTGAAATAACCAATGCAGTTGAAATAGAAAAGGTATTTCACAATATTCCATGGTAAGATTTGTTGGAGGGATCTCATACTGGAACCACTGCACAGTGTCTTCAGTGCCTTCCTATTGTCGATGGGAGTTAGCCCGTGTTGTCAAATCTTGTGATAGCATGGAGATCTAGAAGCCCATCAAACACTGCACTGCCGAGCTTATTCTCGAGATTGCGAATAGGTATGTAACTGATCTTGTCCTCAGTATTGGTCTCGAACGACAGCCCGTTACACAGCAGTGTTGTAAAGAAGTACACGAAAAAGGACTGTGACATCGATGTCATAGGACTGGATGACGATCCTTCCACAGGTTTTTGAAGCGTACTTAACATACAGAAGGATTCATGTGTTTGCCTATTCGTGTTCACTGTGAAGCTCTGATAAGACTGACAAGACGTCTTATGGTTATACTGTTCGCTGCAACAGTGACAGTTATGATAGAACCATAGCAGACCTTGCAAGATACTTCCGAAAGCTATAGTCTGTCACAACATGTTAGGACGGCAAACTACAAGACGTACGTTTTCCAAAAACCACCAACATTGAGGACGAAAAATCCCGCACCAACGAGTCTGATTTTAGAGCTGACAATCTGTTAATTCCACTTTTTATCATGCAAGAAATACGACTTGGGTCAACGCAAGGAAAACAGCAAACCCTGCACAGAAGCCTGCTTGTGCATGAACGACGGCAAATTACAAGGCGTACGTTTTCAAAAGATTAAGACCTACCGTCTCCCGAAACTACTACCACCAATTACAACGAAACATCCCGTACCGATGAGTCTTTTAGAGCTGAGAGTCTGTAAATGCAACCGTTCAGCAATATACGAGTTGTGTCAATGCAACGAAAACGGCAAACCCTGCACGGAAGCCTGCTTGTGCATGAACAACGGAACCTGTCAGAACACTTTCGGCTTAGAGGAGACCACTGATGACGAGGATAATAATTAGAAAATTTCAAAAAAGTGGTGCTTGGTTTGGAGGATTAGAAGTTTGTTTAGTTGGGATTTTAGCTCTTCTGATTACACGCAAGTATTGTTTAACAAATACTTCATATTTGAATTATGTGTGTTAT
>JAJGOT010000649.1:165000-399167 GCA_022457155.1 Cladopsammia gracilis
ATCTTATCTGCCTTAGCTAACTGTGATCTGCGTTTGTCTGCATGAAAAAAAGTCACTCGCTCATGCTCATTACGCCGAATGGCATGTAGGGCAGCAAAGTGGTCCCTCCACTTCTGCCTGTCATTCGCCATAATTCGAATGCTGCTCCATGTCTTTCCCATCTCTTCATTTTCTTCTTGACATCCACCGCCGCGTGGACCTCGTGCGACCCCTCTTTCGCTTTCCCTCTGGCGTCCAATCCAGGGTGGTCTTAGTGATGGAGACCTCTTGGCGGGTGATATGGCCAATCGACCTCCAACGCCTCCTCATCAGGATGGTAGCCATGGATTCGGATCCAACGGAGGCTCTTGGTATGAAATGTAGATAATTTAATTAAGTCCTTCTCAGTCAATCGCCATCATTCCGAACCGCACAGGAGAGTTGTAAGGACGCAGCTATGGTACAGTTTCAGCTTGGTGCAAGTGCTGTTGGTGAAGGAGCGCCGCACCCTGTTCAGCATGTTAAGACAGTTTCTGGCCTTGTTAAGACGGTTCTGAATGTCCACGTCAGCTTCCCCATCTCAACTGATGATGCCGAGATTGGTGAACCTGTCCGTGTACAGACGTTCTTCATTCTCAACTTGGACTGGGTTTCTATTGGTGGTGTTTAGTGCCATGACTTCAGTCTTCTTGCTGTTGATGTTGCGGCCGACTAGCTTCGAAAAGATGTTGAGTCGCCGGGTCTTCTCTTGAATGTGTGACTGGGTGTACGATAGAAGCGCTAACCCTAAATCCACCATGACCTTAGGATGGATCTGGTCCTCTGGCAGCCTCCGTCCTTGCCCTTACCGAATCGCAACCCTTGCCTCATGTAACGCTCCTGACACAGTGGGTCGTATGAAGTCTTTAACTGGAGCTTACAAAGTATAAGCTAGAGTCTTTCCAGGATGCACACACCTACTGGCCCCCCTTGATGATGTGCTCGCAGGCCGCTTTTCTCAGGAAGAAATCCTTTGGACCGATGACCTCCGCACTGTATTCTCCACTGCACATGCCGCACTCTCCTCACACCGCACAATCACATTGCCACGACCCAATGACCAGCTTTAGATCGTAACAGATGGCGCCGAAAAGAAACCTGGAATTGGTGCCACTCTTTATGTAACTCGTTCTAACAAACTTCACCTCGCGGGATTTTTCAGCGCAAAACTGAGAAGTCACCAGTTATCGTGGCTTCCTTGTGAGATAGAGGACTTAGCAATTGCTACAGCCACAAAGCACTTCAGTCCAAACCTCATACAATCTCATCACAAGGCATGCATCCTCTCAGACAGCCAACCATGCGTTCAGGCATATGAGAAACCATGCAGAGGAGAGGTTTCTGCCCGCCCACGTGTTTCCACCTTTCTTTCCACCGTCAGCGGCTATCAAGCAACCGTCCGCCACGTGTCAGGATCTGCCATTTTGCCATCAGACTTTGCCAGTCGGAACGCCCACAACTGTGACGAGCCTAAGTGCCAAGTGTGCAGCGTCATCTCTCGCACAGAAGATTCGGTAGTACGCCTTACATCCATTTAAGATGTTCTGACGGTAACCTCAAAACTGTCGTCCACCAGCAGACCAGCCTTACTAGCCATAAAATCTGATTGTTCAGACGTGCCCGCCAACTCACACTCGTTGTGCGAGAATGCATCACATCGTACACTTCCACTCTACTCTTGGAGGATGAACGCCGCCTTATCCTTCCTGACGTACTGATCCACCTGTGCATACCATAACGTCCACTAGACGGTCAACCCGCTTTCATCCGTACAGATCCTGCCCCTGAATTCAGAGCCATTGTTGGTGATGAGTAACTTAACCGCTACCCTGAAGCGGAAAAAGACATCCAAGAAGTTCAACAAGAAATTCTTCGACGTGATCCTTAGGGTGGAGTAGTATCTCCCCTAGACCTGTCCATAGCCACTGAGACTTTGAACTCACGCATTCGCACCCGAGGTTTATCCGCCTGAAAAATGTTTACGCAACAGGACCAATCACTAGACAGTTCGAGCTGCTTGACAAGAATCACCGACACAGTGAAAAGTCTAAGAGCCCACTTAAACACTCTCTCCCTACCCAAAACCTATCAGTGGGAGACTTGATTTGCATCCACTCAGACCGCAACAAATCCTGTTCCAGAGATCGATACTTGGTCGTCACTGTCGAAGGTTCCTGGTGTAATGAACAGACGTTTGTTGGATCTCAGTTAAGAAGCTTATCCTACCGTGTTAAGAAGTCTGAATGCTACAAGGTTTCCGCTGATGCTGGCAGTACCGACGACCAAGACGGTCATCCCAGCAACGCCAGCATCCAGTGCATTTCGCAGGCTATATCACTAACGTTTAAATCAATACCAACACTGCTAGATATATGGATCAGTGCCAGCCCACTGCCAACTGGCTAGTTTTTTACTTGTGTTATTTTTTTCTTGTTAGTTCGGTTGTCGCTAGTGTAGCTAGACATATTTTTTCTCGTTCAGTCGTATACTGTTCAACACCCGTGCCTGCATTAGAAGAGACTTTAGTCTCTTCTATGACTGTTTTTGCTATGCTTCCTCCATTTTGTTCGAAAGGAGAAACAAAAGGCGGTGACGCCAGTATTTATGTATAGCGATACCTAGTTCAGCGGATATGCCGCGTTCATTGCACATGCGCGCTTTCGCCCTGCATCGTGTTCACGTCCATCTTGTTCCATCTTGTAGATTACATCTTCACTGATTAAACGCCTTTTAAAAGTGTGTGCTGTGTTGGTAAACCAGTCGACTGGTGCCTTGCGGACTCAGCTTTGACATTCGATTTTCGTTATCAAGGAGAGGGAGGACGTGATATGCTTGTATGCCCAGTCAGTGACAAATGTAATCTGTTTTACCTTTGAATCCCTCGCTGGCTTGTTAATTCTTTAAATCTCCGCGTCTTTGTCCGCGTCTTTGTTTTCGTCAAACAAACATCTCTCCGCATTGGAAAACGTATGAAATTCCTTGAAGCAAGATTTTATCCCAGAAAACTCTTCTTTTTCCAAAAAAGCGGCTTCTGACTATTCCTTAATTAGTATCCCTGTCTTGAGTAGCAAACCGCGAAAAAATGCAGGGAAATAACGACTTTACTTCGCCGCTAAACACTGACTAGCGAAAGATCCAAACTATAAAAGTGTTTACCGAGCTGACGGCTGTGTAGCCGCGCAAAAAACAAAGCCTTAAAGATCCCAGATGTTGTGTGGCGTCATACGCGCATGTTTTGCGACGTCATACGTGCCCGCGAGGCAGCCCTGCCCAATACGGGCGGCGGGCACACAACGCGCGCGCGAAACATTAAGCTAGCCATGACCATCAAAAATGATGGGCATAGGTTCTAGGAAGTTTGATAAGAAGCACTGTTTGAGAAACCCATCACTGATAGATATATCTTATTATTATCGTTGACGAGTGCACTGCTTCTATTCCTGTCTGTGAAGAAAATGCCGACGGATGTAAAAATACACTTGGCTCTTATATTTGTTTTTGTAAACCAGGATTTACAGATAAAGATAGAACTTGTGAAGGTGAGAAGGGAATAAGCGACCCTATTCGCGTTCACTATTGTTGTCATTTTTTGCCATTACTTACTTTTAATACTTGATGTAGACTGGGACCTCGTAAGGGAGCATATGCTCTGTGGGGTGTCCCTGACTTTTTGACGAAGTTTGTAAATAAATAAATCAACGTTTCATTTTTCTAATTTATATCAAACAAGAAGCTGTACACTGCTTGAACTCGTGGCGTCTTTGTTAAATCCAAGTCAAGAGTCCATTGATGGGCTCTGACGCTAACTGAAATGCAAAGTTATATCAAACACAAAACTTGCCGGAACAAAAATCTCACAGCCAATAAGCGGCGAACGCAATATCAAACGGTCCTTATGATAGATGCGATTGAAGGTTAGGTAGGTAGGTAGGTAGGTAAACTTTATTTATACACGGTGTCAATTCTGCTCTCTTAGCGTCATCTTGAAAAAACGTACTGTTTCTTTTAGATAATGACGAGTGCATGGCTTCCCCCTCCGTTTGTGATGCTAATGCCAACTGCGAAAACCGTGTCGGCTCCTACGTTTGTTCCTGTAAAGTGGGTTTTTCCGGTGATGGGAAATCTTGTACAGGTAAGAAATATTATGCTATTGTCTCTGAAAAGGAAAGTTTTGTCACCTCACGATTGTCGGCAACACACACATTTTAAAGAAACATTTATTTAAGGATCGATACAGCTTTTGAAGAAGCTGGCTCTTCAAAAATTTTATACCTCCAAAACTTTAGCAGCCTGCAGTACTGAGATAGATGCTCCCCAAAGAAAGTCTATTTTTCGCTTATGCTGGCGATTTGAAAATACAGTTTTCGCGAAACTTGATTCACCAAAATAAACTC
Organism: Cladopsammia gracilis; assembly: GCA_022457155.1. Taxonomy (NCBI): domain Eukaryota; kingdom Metazoa; phylum Cnidaria; class Anthozoa; order Scleractinia; family Dendrophylliidae; genus Cladopsammia; species Cladopsammia gracilis. The sequence goes on from JAJGOT010000649.1 coordinate 169,413, forward strand.
ACAACCAAGCAAAGGAAAACAACATGGCAGTAACCTTAGGAGTTTCCATCAGCCTTAACACCCGAAAATTTCGCCTTTAGTAAGATTCTGGGCAATTATTTCGGGAAATGTAAGCACATTGTTTTACTTTTGATAACCTTTACATAATTCCCAAATCTCCTTGGCAATTCATAATAGTGCGACATACATTCTACGTTTACGGGGGAACGAACATTATAAGTTAGATTGATGTCTAGCCCTGGAAAGGTGAAGTGTACCCTAAACCGATTGACCAAAATTGGACAGATTGCCGTTTGAATAACCAGACAAATGAGCAGCATAATAGCCTGTGAACAGGCTTCTTTTTTGGGAATTGGGTAGGGTTAGCTTTATTTCGGACAAAATGCATAGATATAGACCCAAGACCATAGTCCCAGTCATACCAAGGGTAAGACACACAAAACCAAAGCCCACTAGACTGACTCCATTGAGAAAATAGAACCATAGCACCAATGAACGATGGAGATGAGGAAACAGAGCTTGGACAGACAAGAAGACCAAGGAAGTGGAGAGCTATATAATGCATGGAAGAAAAAGGGGAAAGAATGGGATGTAAGCGCAACTACAAGCCCCCAAGTGAAGGAGAAATGTAGAAACGCAAGAAGATTTTTTTTTGTATATAAAGCAAAAGACACGAACAACCCAACCTAAAATCACAAACCGAGAACAAACGAACGGAAGAGCAACCAAAATGACGCACCGAAAAACAGAGCACAACTGAAAGGACAGCTGAAACTATGAATCTCCGAACGACAAGGCGGCCGCCACCCGAACGTCAAAACCCGCAAGCAACAAAGAGAAGGACTGAACGAATCCCCTGTGCTAGAAGAAAAAGAATAGTGACAAAGAAAAAGCTTTATTTCGGACAAAATGCATAGATATAGAACACCAAGACCACAGTCCCAGTCATACCAAGGGTAAGACACACAAAACCAAAGCCCACTAGATTGACTCCATTGAGAAAATAGAACCATAGCACCAATGAACGATGGAGATGAGGAAACAGAGCTTGGATAGACAAGAAGACTAAGAAATTGGAGAACTATACAATGCATGGAAGAAAAAGGGGAAATAATGGGATGTAAGCGCAACTACAAGCCCCCAAGTGAAGGAGAAATGTAGAAACGCAAGAAGATGAATTGAAGAAGGAGTTAAAGAAAAAAAAACGTCGTAACTATTTTGATTAAAAACCAAAAAAACAAAACAAACCAAACCAAACCAAAACATAAACAACCTAAAATTATTGATCATTGATAATTTTCAATTCATATACATGTACTTTAGTGAGCTCACTAAAAACGTATTAATAAACAATATAGATTGATAAAATGAAAATATATTTATCTGCTCAGAAGGTCTGTCATTCTCGTCAGGGGCAAAGTGAACAGACCCGGTAGAGAGATTAATTTCAACAAAGCATTCCTCCCGAAATAATAAATATGCTTCTCTTATCCCCCTCCCTAGGGTTCCGTAATTAAAGTAGAATATTATTAGTAACTCAACGTTGTGCGGTTCTAAAATCATACTGGATCTTGGTCCAATTACACCACAAATCAGTGGAGCCCCCTTTTTGACTTAAGGCAGGGATATGGATCCATCCCTTGTTTACATGCAAACCTTTCTCTCCACAGTCAAACTCTAAAGTCCCTCATCCTATGCCAGTTTAATTTAAAGCATTATTTACATGATATAAATTTTCACAATAAATTTATTTCAAATTTCACGGTGGTCTAGTGGTTAGCGCGTCGGACTTTCAACCTGAAGGTTGGTGGTTCGAGCCTGGTCTCTGCCGTCGTGTTGTTTCCTTAGACAAGAAACTTTACTCCACACTGTCTCTCTCCACCCAGGTGTATAAATGGGTACCGGCGATAAAATGCTGGGGGTAACCCTGCGATGGACTAGCATCCCATCCAGGGGGGAGTAGCAATATTCCTAGTTGCTTCATGCTAACAGAAACCGGGTTAAGCTCCGGCCGTATGGGCCATTTGTGGCTCGAGTGCGACTTTACCTTTTACCTTTACCTATCATTTCATTGACTATTTTTTAATTTCTTATCATTTTATTATTTACTTATTTATATTATTATTATTATTATTATTATTATTATTATTATTATATATATATATATATATATATATATATATAATTTTTTTTATTTCCTTTTTCAATCCAACTCCTTGCATTTTTGCATGTCTCCTTGTTTGTGATAAATGGGTCCTATGATGCTGAGTTCTGCACCTGCGCATGTCTCGGCCGAGCTTCGTTTTTGTGGGGCTTTGTTATCTATGGGCTTCCTCTGTGGCCTTGGGGTAATGTATTGATGCTTTTTCCCATTTTTTCCCATTTTCCCCCTTTTTTCTTCCATGCATGATATAGCTCTCCTCTTCCTTGGTCCTTTTGTTTATCCAAGCTCTGTTTCCTCATCTCCATCATTCATTGGTGCTATGATTCTATTTCTTTAATAGAGTCAATCCGGTGGGCTTTGGTAGTGTGTCTTACCCTTGGTATGACTGGGGCTGTGGTCTTGGGTTCTGTATTTATGCATTTGTTTCAAATAAACCAACTCCTTGCATTTCTGCATGTCTCCTTGGTTGTGACGGATGGTCCTGTGATGTTGAGTTCTGCATCTGCGCATGTCTCGGTCGAGTTTCGTTTCTGTGGGGCTTTGTTTTCTCGGGACTTTCTTCGTGATCTTGGGGTAATGTATTGATGCTTTTCCAGTTCTTTCCCCCTTTTTCTTCCATGCATTATTTAGCTCTCCATTTCCGTGTTGTTTTTCTCTGTCCAGGCTCTGATTCCTCATCTCCATTGTTCAATAGTGCTATGGTTCTATTTCCTCAATAGAATCAGTCTAGAGAGCTTTGGTTTTGTGAGTCTTACCCTTGGTATGACTTGTACTATGGTCTTGGGGTTCTATATCTATGCAATTTGTCCCAAATAAAGGAATCCCCCAAAAAGAAGCCTGTTCACAGGCTAGCAGCATAACCGTGACTTAACCTGCACCACTGAATTTTTATTCAATCGTTCTCATGTACGATTCCAATTATTTAAAACTGGACTTCACCCATGTCGACTCTACCGTATTTCAGATATTGATGAGTGTGAAGCAGACTCTCACAACTGTAGCAGTGATGCAGTGTGCAATAACACAAAAGGATCGTATAACTGTAGCTGCAATCCAGGCTACAGCGGAAATGGACGAAACTGCACAGGTAATAATATCCAGCCATTCTCCTCCTGTTATCGTGTTCAAGACTCCAATAAATGTAAAATTGTTTTTATCTACGTTCCATTGTTTTTCAGATATAGATGAGTGTGCAGCCGATATCCACAACTGCAGCAGTTATGCAGTCTGCAATAACACCAAAGCATCTTATAACTGTAGCTGCATTCCAGGCTACAGCGGTAACGGACGCAATTGCACTGGTAATTTTCCATTAATCAGTCGTTCTCCACCACTTGCAATTGTTATCGTGTCAAAGACTCCAATGAATGTAAAATTGCCTGTTGTCTATGTCCTATCGTTTTTCAGATATCGATGAGTGTGATACAGGCACTAATAATTAACTGTATCGGTGATGCAGTGTGCACTAACACTAAAGGAACTTACAACACGAAAGACTGAAATGAATATAAAATTGGACTTAATGCATTTTCCCTCCTTTTTTAGACATTAACGAGTGTAAAGCCAAAACTCATAATTGCAGTGCCAACGCTATCTGCAATAACACGAAGGGATCATATAACTGTACATGCAAACCAGGATACTCTGGTGATGGCCACAATTGTACAGGTGAGAGTTTTAGGTCAGCGCTTTTCTCTCAGTTAGCTTCTCTTTCTTGATCTATACCAATATTTTTTCCAAGATTTTTTATTCAATTGCAACGAAAACAATACTTTCATTCCTTGGATTTTGGAAAAATAAAAGGATTTGTTCAGGTGTTATGAAATAATTGAGGGTTAAACATGCAAGAATAATTGCCGAGTAACCTCATACACAACACGTACATTCACTGAAGAATTCATTTTATTTGACATTAAAGAATTCAGAGCTACAATTTTGACATTCGAACCAGAAGGAAGACGTCTGCGGGCAATCGACAGATAAATGCGTAACTATTTGGCACACAGTATAGAAGAGAAAGGAAAGTTTGTGATCGACTCCATTGCATACGTTCGAATACGTGGCTTCAGGTTCTTCCTGATCTGTGTTCAATCGTTACACATAGGGATCTTACATCTGTGCAGGTTAATAAATTCTGTGTACACATAGATCGCATCGGTCACGGGCCCCACATAAATCACAACGATCGCAAAATATCAGAAAGGCTCGGCATGCTGCGCATGGCAAGTATAAGGAAACGCCACTGAAGTTATGAATTACTTTGTATAACTCAATCATTCTGCCACTCCTTAACTATTGTGTGGTTACCATATTTTTTAAAACTCGGCCTCGCGGAACCGGCGTTTGTTTGAACCCGACGTTTATTCGAGGCTCGGCGTTTATTATAGTCAAAATACTTAGCGTTGTTCCGCTTATCATTTGTGAATGACATTCATTAATCGGGAACGGATTGCACTGTTGAAATTAAAATTCAGGTTTTAAGGAGCTGTTGTACTAGGCAACGTTTCGTGCAACTTGTCTCGCAGTTTTGTTGCGACACAAGTTGCGTGAAAAACTGCCTAGTATAACATACCCTGCAACAAACTTTTCTGGGATTTTTTTTTTGTTGCCGCAATCGTTGCGAGAAGTAGAACTTGGTTCTCCTTTTCGCAACGATTCTCGCAACGCTGCAACGAATTTTTCAAGCGTTGCGTAGTGTAACATGCTTCCTGTAAAGTGTGTCGCAACGTTTAATTTGTGACATCAGCCAATTGAATTGCTCCTTTTAGAGCATGTGCGTTGTTGTCTCGAAGACAAAATGGCGGCTGAAAGTGACTCTATGGCCACAACAGTGCCCAGAATGACAGATGCGGCAAAAAAAAAGGCTAATTCAAGCATTGGAAGAACGTCCGTCGCTGTGGAATACTTCGATAGCAATTTACAAAAACAAACAAAGGGAGCTCGATGATTCACAAACGCTTTCTCGGCAATTCAGTATGCCAGTGCGAGACAAGTTGCGAGAAACACAGCGTAGTGTAACACCCCTCGTGCAACTTGTCTTGCAGCACCGCAACGCACGGTTTTTAGTTGTTGTGAGACAAGTTGCACTTGCACGAATCATTGCCTAGTGTAACAGCGCCTTTAAAATTGATTATTGGAATCTTCCAACGGTAGCCTCATTCGAACTAAGGAATGTTGATTGGTTTATTTACTGACATCAGTCAAATCGAAGTCAAACGTTCACAGGCAAAATACGCAACTGTTCGCCGCTGTTGGTTTTAGTGAATTCAGTCGCTTGGACTTCACAGGAAATTTTCTTCACTTTCCGTGAAAATTTCTCTCTCAGAGCCTGCACACTGACATTTCAAGAATTCTTCTTCGGAGTTTTATAAATGCAGAGCTTCTTTACGTCAAAAAAATACTCAGTAATGAATGTTTGTTGAGCCTGTGTCAAGCCGCCAACTATCGCCTGCTTTGCACGTGAACATTCGCCTGATGTCAATAATAAACCAATCAGCATTCGTTACATGTATTTCGAATGATGCTACCGTTGGAAGATTCCAATAATCAATTTTAAACCTGAATTTTGATTTCAATGTTGCCCGATTAATGAAAGTCGTTCCCAAATGATAAGCGCTGAGTATTTTCACTGTAAATAGGGGTACCGTAATTTTTCATAATTATTTTTTTATGATCACGTTTTTCTTTTTTTTATTCAGTCCTAAATTCCTGATTGAAAAACTAAATCGGTCAACATGTTCCTAATTCTCTCTCTGCAACAATTCAACTGATGTTCCAGTGGCCGTGATACTAATGTGTCTTTTATACCATTCCTTTTTCACCCCTGAAAGAGCCACCCAAGTGCTGCCTGGCCTGCGCTCTGTTTACTGGGCAATCAACAAGACACCAAATGTTGGACTTTTATGGCTATGAGCACAGGCTCATAGCCGGATTTATTTTTATATCAAATTTCATCTAAAAATGATTGATAAATCATGTGGCCCAGTAAAGGTGAGGGCACCACAAACGCCATAAGCATTGTGATGCAATCACACATGCTGCCCCACCCCAGGCAAGCGCAGCACAAAAGGGATGGCTCGGATGCAATATGATCTGCAGATGTCAAGGAAGCAATCGCCCCTGCTAATTGCTCCTCTGACAAGAAATATGTAATAACTTATGAAACCTGGATCAGCAAATATTTAAGAAGCAATCGCCCATGCTAACTGCTCCTGCTAATAATGGCATATGTGGATTTAGGAAGCAATAGCCCCTGCTAACTGCTCCCCAACCCATGCAAATGCTGCCAATACTCAGGAAGCAATCGCCCATGCTAACTGCTCCTCCGATATGACATATGTAACAAATTATGTATTTGGATCCGTAAAGATTTTAAAAGTAATTGTCCCTGCTAACTGATCCTTAAAACTATGAAGACAGCTACAAGGCACTAACAACTCAATAAATTACCAAAATAATCTCATAAGAACAACGGAATCAAGTTCCCTATGTTACTGCTTTAAGAAGACAAACTGAATTGCTAAAGCAAGCCAATGACAAAAACAAGATCTGGAAACTGATGACCCATCTACTGTTGTAAAAATAGGACCAAGCATTGTGCCTCGCTTGTCTAGATACTTTGACAATAATTGAACCGGAAACTGGGAGCTTCCAGCAGTTGATATTAACCGGTCCAGAATTGGCAGTGTAATGGGCAGCCGGCTATCTAAACGAAAGCCCAATTTACTCACCCTGGATCCAGAGGTCCGTTCTCTGAATATCATGAGTGAAATTAACCGCATAAACGGTTAGAAGAAGCTCGCGAGACGGACCTCTGGTCACTCGAATATACAACCTCATTTCCATGCGAGGATCTAGTTCAGAATCTGAACTAGGTCGCTGATTGGTTACTCCTACTTGTTTCCAGACTCTACCGGGAGTTAACGATGCAACAGCAACTTCGATTGGCTGGACCAAAACAATTCGCAACGGGCGCGTGAAAAACCGGTTTCCCAAAGTGAAGCCACACAAACAACAATGGCGGACGTAGATAGAGATCGCGGCTTCTTGCGATCTTTAAGAAACGCTGTGGATTACTCTTTAGTATTCAAATTTTCAAAATATCAGAGAACTAAAGCCAGTTTAGAAAGAAGCGGTGTTGAAATTTATTCAGCGCAAGGATGTCTTGAAAAGAGGTGTTGACAGGCCAGACACGGCTTATTAATTCGTGTTATCGTGGAGTGTGACCTTTAGAGTTTTGTTTGAACGAGGAAACTTTTTATCTCTATTTAATTTTTATCTCTAGCACGGAGGCGTGCTTTGGAGTTGCAGGTATTCTCGCTGAACGATTTCGCTGACCACTGGTAGGTGACAGGAAGAGAAATAGGTGTACTGGATTAATTGCGTGCGGATATCAAGGATTCTTTGTTTGTTAAATCTCTCGCCTTTGAAAACGGTTGAATCCAGAAAGTTTACTTCTTTGTCTGAGATTAATGTTTGTTTGCAAGGACAATAAAATCTTCTATCTCCTTTTTCTCGACACTCTACAGTGAAAAAATGTCATCGATGTATCCTTTCCACTGGAGTGGATTTGATTTAATATTTCTGTCTCGACCGCGTTTTAAATGTAAACAAACAGACACGCGTTGGTCCCCAAGGTTTAAAACCGGTTTGGTGAGATATCCGATCCACAAATCGCATGGAAATGAGGTTGTGTACTCGAGTGCCCAGAGGTTTTTATTTTTTCTCGGCGCGTGGCGCCTCGTTGTCGCGGCTTCGCCGCTCAAACTCGCCGTTTTCACTAAAAAATAAAAACCTCTGGCACCCAGGGTACAATTTACTGTATCCTTTAAGCATTTGTGAAACAACTTTTTGCCGGATCTGAAAAACCCATTAGCTTGTGAGAATAATCAAGAGCTGAAACTAACTGATTTGAAGTACACCAGGCATCATCATAAGCAACACCCCACCCCAGAGCAGTCCCCACCCTTATGGTATTTGAAACAATAGCCCAGTGGGACGTTAACAGATTGGCCCAGTTTTCCAGTGCTGCCCAAGGGCTGGGATGTTTTGGCATAGGGGCTGCTCTGGGACATTAGCCACTATTCCCAATGTTTGTTCCCCTAAGGCACACACATGGATGGTGTCTGACGAAGGAAGCAAACATTTTTTTCATAAAAAATGCCAGTTATGGCCCCTGGCTGCAAGATCTTATATGATTGCTAGGTGCGACATGTGGGTGTTTACTCATGTAAATGCCCACAAACACATGAAAGGCCTGGCGCTACATGTCATTGAAAATTTTCTTAAGTTTAGTGATGGATGCAAGGGCTAGTGAGGGTGAGGACCCCTTTTCCGAATCCTGCTACTGGTTTGCACTGGCAGCCTGCCCGTCTGAGACATGCACTGCTGACTAGCTATCCTCTTTATCACCTCATCCATGATGGTGCTGACAATTTGCGCGAGGATGTTGGGAGGCAGCAGAGCTGAAGGGCCAGATACTGCCACAGGAGGGTCCCCTTCTGGGTCCTGCATAACTTTGGAGGCCTCATTGGTGCCTTGCTCATCCTAGCCTCCAGTTCTTGCTGGCTTGGGCCTTTATTGGGCTGAGAACATCTAGGAGGCATCTAAAAAGACAAAAGAAACAAACGAAAAACAAAAGCAAAACAGAGCAAACGGGGCTCTAAAATCAAATTAAAATACGAGCAACAAGGGCTCACATAAACAAATAAAGATAGAGCAACAAGGGCTCTAAAAAACAAACAAAATCTGAGCAACAAGGGCTCACATAAACAAATAAAAATAAAGCAATAGGGGCTTTAAAAACAAATAAAATATGAGCAACAAAGGCTCGCATAAATAAATAAAAAATAGATCAACAGGGGCTCTAAAACAAAAAAAATAAAATAAAATATGAGCAACAAGGGCTCACATAATTAAATAAAATAGAGCAACAAGGGCTCTAAAAAAAACAAATAAAATACGAGCAACAAGGGCTCTAAAAACAAATAACATATGAGCAACAAAGGCTCACATAAACAAATAAAATAGAGCAACAAGGGCTCTAAAAACAAATAACATATGAGCAACAAGAGCTCACATAAACAAATAAAATACGAGCAACAAGCGCTCTAAGAACAAATTAAATATTAGCAACAAAGGCTCGCATAAACAAATAAAATAGAGCAACACGGGCTCTAAAAACAAATAACATATGAGCAACAAGGGCTCGCATAAACAAATAAAAATAGATCAACAAGGGCTCTAAAAACAAATAACATATGAGCAACAAGAGCTCACATAAACAAATAAAAATAGAGCAACAAAGGCTCTAAAAACAAATTAAGTTACAATGCGTGTAAGAACTAGGCAATCCTCTATTGTTCTGCGGCATGTAGCTTTCCCACATACGATTGTTTAGATTTTCTCACTGAGAATGCATCAACCTATGGACAATACGTTTTCGAAATAAAAGAATCTGAAACTTTATTTTAAAGTGATATTTCTTTTGTGTTACAAGATTTTGTCCAATCATGAGACTCCAAAACAATGGCCAAGAAAGGCTTCTAATTATCCACGTTTCCCCCATAGAAATTTTGCTGCATTAAAACTCAGAATAGTTTTCACTAAAAGGGGATCAAAAAGTAGACTAGAGAGAAATAAATGCACTACCTCAATGAAGTGATAGTAGATTTAGCCAATGGGGTGGACCGTTTCAACAATATCACAATTAACACCTTTCTGCATTCATTGCCGTTGGGTTGCCTAGTTCTTACTAGGACCATTACTTAAATGAGCAACAAGGGCTCTCATAAACAAATTAAATAGAGCAACAGGGGCTCTAAAAACAAATAAAATATGACCAATAGGGGCTCACATAAACAAATAAAAATAGAGCAACAAGGGCTCTAAGAACAAATTAAATATCAGCAATAACCCTCACAAAAATCACTTACATAAAAGTATACTTTAAGTATACTGCAAGCATACTTTTTCTGTACAAACATGAATTGCAGTACATTTGCAGTATACTTGTAATGTACTGCACACAGACAGGATCCTGTCCATTTCCCCATGCAGTACATTTGCAATATACTTGTAATGTACTGCACACAGACATTTTTCTCTGCTTCTCCATGCAGTACATTTGCAGTATACTTGTAATGTACTGCACACAGACATTTTTCTCTGCTTCTCCATGCAGTACATTTGCAGTATACTTGTAATGTACTGCACACAGACATTTTTCTCTGCTTCTCCATGCAGTACATTTGCAGTATACTTGTAATGTACTGCACACAGACATTTTTCTCTGCTTCTCCATGCAGTACATTTGCAGTATACTTGTGACTGTACTGCACACAGATGTGTTTCTCCGTTTCCCCATGCAGTATATATGCAGCACTCAAGTTAAGTATGAAAATTGCTTATACACCTTATACACCAGTATATGTTGTGGTTCAATTTTACACTCAGTACAATTTGGTGTTTTCCTTTGTTTTATTATCATATACGTGTATATCTAAATATACACCAGAAGTACCAAATCGTACCAAGGGTAAAATTGAACCACAACATATACAATGAATGATGAAAAAACTTCCTGATCCATCCAATACAAGTGTAGCAATAATTTATTGTAAAATACAGTCATTGTTTTCACATGTTTAATGACAAAAGCTAAATTTTGTTCTCAGAAGAAAAAGGAATGAGAAGTTAGGTACATTTAAAATCATGTAAGATACAAATCCATAGGTATGCTGTAACTTTACCATGTAAAAAGAGATGGTATTATTACTATTATCATACCGGTAATTAGAACTATTATAAATAGTGTGAAAAAAGGTGAACACTTTAACTTCCAATGGAGGGAACTCACTAATAACAAGGGACACATAATAACACCACAGAACACATCCAAAAACTGTGCATGAAGGAGCAGCATGACTGCTAAATAACATGTTTGTTTTGTTTAAGTGGTCACACCACAGTAATCAACTCTCCGACTTTTAAGATGTCAGTAGAAGTGACAGTGTTAAATTATTGCCTTAAGCATTCCATCACTAATACATTTTTTTTAATCCTTCTCAAAGGCATTTGGAAATTTGCAAATAAAAAATGTGTTCATACCACAGTCCACAGTGATGCACAAAGATATGAAATTTTCAATTGGCACACAAATTAACTTAGCACTGTCCTTACAGAATGGTATAATGTGGCTTGCCGTTGCACTGGTATACCTGTCAGTTGATAATTTGATTGCTTCAGCTTGCTCAAACTGATGAATCAGAGCAAGAAACTTGGGGGTTTTACATAAACAAGCTGAGTTGCAAAACACTGGGTTTTTGCAAGTAATATAACATTTAAGAAAGGACAAAACCCACCCATATTTTACATTGCTTTTGTCAGCATCAATCTGATATGAGACTGTATAGCTATTTCTTCTTGTTACAACTTTGTAGTCCTGTGAGTGGATCATAGTCCCACAGTAAACAAGACGTTTAAATGCATAGACTGTGTTAACTTCTCCCAACATTGCCTCTACAGCTGTCTTCTTCTCACCCATCAGTGTTAACAAAGTCTGTGCTCCAACAACATAACTTTGATCTGTAATTGCTTCTCTTTTGTTTTTTAACATTTGTGGCTTCACACTGATAAGATGATTATAGTATTCAAGCTGGGAAGATCCAAACTGCAAAAGAGGAATAAGTTCTGGTATTTTCTGCTGAAAGCAGATGGCAAAGCTAATCTGAAATTCTACATTTTGAGTTCCATGGAAGAGATGTCTTAAGTCTCCATTATAGTCTTTATACCAGAAACATGAAAATGCCCATAGTGGCCCAAGGTTTTCCACACATGGGACAAGATGAAGCAAGCAATGTACGTTGAATGTCTCGTACCGTTTCCCATATAATGACTCCATTTTTGCACAGAAATGAAGAAGCATACTAGCACTTTTAGTTAATTGTTCAGGAGATATTGAATCCTGAAGAAGAATAAACATTACATCGACAAGCAGCAAAAAGTGCTGGAAATATTCACTAGGAAGTAAACCCCACAGGCAAGGGAGACCATAAAATAATAAAAATGATCGTAGCTCAGATGCCTTGAGATGAGCCATGTTCGTTATTATACTTCTTGGTGTCCTTGTGATTTTATAAGGTGGTTTAATGCTAAGAAACCTCCTCTCGAAGACTTTAATTTTGTCAGGCCCTAAAGACCATGGCTCAGAGCTATGGGATTTGTCAGTCCAAAGTGTAAGTAATGTTTTGACTACACCTAAAAGTACATCGTGCATCGTCCATCCCCCCCTCCCATAAATAATGAACGGTCCCTGATCGATAGGAATGTTGACATTATTTCATCCGCAGAGCTCTTGGATTCCTTGGAGGTCGACAAGTACAACAAAGTCATAGAAATTGTTTCCTGAAGAGATGCCTCGAATTCACATCGGTCAAAAATTTCCTTTTTGATAGCGTCCGCCTCCAGCAGTTGAGCAATCTCTTGATTAAAATATTCCTTTTCCTTTTGTCGTTTTTCGATGTTATTTCTGTGTGAATTCAACTTCAGGCGGATGTTTTCCACTCCGTAATCTTCGAGTAATTCCTTGACTATGTTTATTACTCTTCAGTCTTACGGAAACCCTAAGCCCGAACGCCTCAGAACTTTTTTCTTGTGTTCTGACATGTCAGTTGAAGGTTCTTGTCACATATGATCCTCAACTCTCGTCCAGTCCCGGGTCTCGGCATCAAAATGTTGTATCGATCACCCCTATTCTCTTCATGATGCCTACATAAACTCCGAAGTTACATGACAATCATTCACCCTTTTTTGAGATCAAATACCGAAAAAGACGACGTTCAAGATAACTTTCCCTAATGTTCCGAGAGATAATCCAAGAGATAGACTAACCAGTTCTTCCGTGTTCTGTTCACAAGTGATCAAGGTCCAAAGTTCCATAATATTACAAAACAAATAATCGCGTGCGCTTCTGTCTCGTTTCCAGTACCTTTTGGTTTACAAAGCAGGGTGATGATCAACAAAAGTTTTTTTAACAAGAGTTAGAAGATAATTTAAATACCATAGCAAAATTCTCTGAAGTCAAATAATTTGAAAACAAAAGGGAGATTGTTATGTTTAATTCAATTCTGATTTAGTAGCTATATGGTGTGGAATAATTGTAGAATATGTGCCATAATTCCAAATTTGCTCAATCACTATTTAATCAAGCATCATTACATTGATTTAAACCACACCTCGGAAAATTGTCTTGGGGATTTGATAGCGTTTTCTTCAAGATATTTATGTCAAAGTTAGAATATCTGCGAAATGTCCCTCATACAGGAAGATCACTGTTGTTTACTGTTGTTCCTGAGGCAAAGACACTTGTGAGTTTTGCCCATAAGAATATTTTAAAAGCGAGCCATTTTATTCATGAAAGGAGAAACCAGAACATCTTGGTCACATGGTCTATAATCTGTTGTGCCTGGATGTACAAAGCACTGTTAGCTGAGCGGGGATGGATGGCATGGTCTAAGATTAGGGAAACAATTACAGGAGACAGCACAGATAGCACAGACCAATGTGAACGTTTCCCTAAAATCAACTTGTCATCATGTACGGTAAGTGTAAATACGTATATCCCTTAGTCCCCTTAGTCTAAATACAGGCATTTTCCTCACCCATACGTAGCTATACGTCACCCCGATCCCCACCCTCTCCCTTCATCTTCCCTTTATTGCTAGAGTTTGGTAGGTCTGGTACATACATAAAATTATAGTTGAACTCACCATTGGTCTCCATATTGCAATAAGCGAGAACGGACGTGACAGTTTTTATGGTAGAAAACCAGTATTTTCCGCTGACTGCATGTCCTTCACTCATCTTTATTTCGTTGCACGTCTCAGCTGGCAGTTCAGGAATGGAACCAAGGGGAACTGAAAAAATAAACAGATCATTTGTTCGACAGACGGTTCGTTATATATAAACATTAAAATGTTTATATCAGTTTACCTCGGTTTTTGTCTCGTCTAAAGTAAGATCTCTCTGGGTTTGGAACAAAATCCTCAGGTCTGGCTTCCTTAATTCTGTTATTAAACTCGCACACGAGACGTGAGAACACCCAATTGAAACTTTGGCATCGATCGTCTTCGCGACAAACAAACAGGCAAGTTAATGGGACGTCTGCCAACATCCTCTTGTAGATGTGCCGCTGTAACATCCAACCCACAATGGATGCCTCGGATCCACCGCCAGGGCATTGCTGAGTCACTGCTTTGTAAAGCGTTTGAGTCATGACAAGCATAACTGAGATACGAAAGAGTTGTCTCACCGCCATATCTAAAATTAAAAAGATAAATACTTATGTCATTGTGAGGTCCGTGTAGAAAAAAAAAAAGAAACAAAACACATTGGTTTCGCACGTTCTTTTGTTCCAAGTTTATGGACCTCGCCTTCGGCTCGGTCGATAACTCCGGCTCTGTCCATATACTCAAATGCATGTACAGGACCACATTTTTCCCAATACGGAGCGAACAAGGTAGTCCAATGAAGGTTTTGTTATTAATGGTTATTCCCAAATGCCTGTTGACGGCGAAGCATATCTTTATTGGCAAGGGTGTGCGCTTCATTAAAGGGAAATCGGCATCGACGAAGCCGACTTGACACCTGCTAGTTTCAACTCTCTGTAACAATTTTCGTACTACATGTCAACTGTTGTTCTTGTTTAAAATGCTCGATATTTTTTACTTAAGGATGTAGATTGTAATTTGTATATTGTTTTTTTATTTTATTATCAATGAACAAGTCATTGGTGAAATTTCGCAAAGAAGCACTTTGACACTAACAAACATCTCGAAGGAAAATATGTAAATTGTTGGTATTAACAAACCATTGCAGACGTACGTAAGCTTAGATTATCGGGAATGTTGCTTTTGACACTTTCACCTATTATTGCTTTTATTGTTGACTCCTCTTTTTCGTTAAAATGGCCGTCATACGTCCGCTTGGCACCCCTCCCTTCTCCCCGAAGCGATGACTTGCACCTTGTACATCTATCCTTGAGCTCCGGCTCCTTCTCGCCTCCGGGCTCGCTTTTTCTGATATCTTATATAGCTTGGGGTTGTTTGGGAGTGAGGGCACCCGGTGGAAATAAATTCCTTGTTCCCAAGAAATTTATTTTGCATAAGGCAAAAAACGAAATGATGGTTAACAAAACTAAATAATGATTTCTAAGTTTCCATTGGCACGAATGCGTTTTACCGCTCTTCCAAGTGATAATATAAATTGGTGATATTTTCATTGCGCTAAATTGAAACATTTTCTGTTGGAAAAATATTGCCAAAACTGCATTATGTCAATTCAAAACCCACACATTATTGCAATTTAATTAAAAAGAGAGTGTTGCTAAATACAATTTGTTTTTAGTTCTTATATTTCCGTAACAACATCTTACTGTTTTCTTTAGAATCGGGAACTTGAAAGGATTTAATTTCTTTATTCAAGCTTTTATAAAAAATAAATTAATATTTAGCAGCCGGTCTTAAAGAAGTTGGAACTCGCTGTGCAATTTGCAAATAAACATGAGTGCGCGAGGAGCCCAAGAGAGGCTTGGTTGTTTTCAAGAATACTGAGTCAACAAACATTTTGCAGACTTTTTAAATTTTACAGTCTCATAATTTGATAATTTTAATGTGTCTTTAGCCAATAAAGTTGTCAAGATTGCCATTAGTCGGCACTATCTATCGTACTTTGATCATCCCGCCATTATTGACATAATTATTTACATTATCGACGCTTGATGTGCATAATTGACATAATACATGATACAACTGATGTGTAATGCCATTAAGGTGACTGAGTTTTAAAATTTGCATTGCACCCACACAAGACTGCTTTAATTTATGATTAGTTTGGTTCAGAAGCAAAACATTCTGTATGCCGTTTGCTGGCATCTCAACGTAACGCGGAGAAAGTTACATCCAAAAGACAAACCTTGACACGTTGGTAAGAGAATTTTCTCTTTTTATTCCCTTCAAATGATTAGGGTTTGTTTGATTTAAGGTTTGTGTTGTTGGTTAAAGATCATTATGCATTAGCAAAGACGTTTTCCTTTCAAAAACAGTTGTGCACTTTTAAATACTGTCTCGTACTGAGTTTGATCACAGGCTGTGAACGTAGAAGACAAAACTATTTTAATTATAATTTTAAACTCGGAAAAACAATGTTCTATACAACGGGAATAATTATGATATAGTTGATATTAGTATCACTTAACAGGGGCACACAATGAGGAATGTTTAATAAAACGCTTGGAATGTCGTTGAAGAGTTTTCCATAACATTTAAGTGTTTTTAAAGGAGACTGTGTGAAAGCTGATACAGTTTGAGCTTTTCGGTTCTTTTAGCTGAATATTTCAGCAGCAGAACATTTCAGGAAAAGGAATCTCATCCCTTTAATTTACCAGCTGCTTTCACCGTGTTTCACTTTTCCGAAAGCTTATTTCGCACCCAAAATTAAAAAAAAAAAAATTTTAACCCGGCTGACCGAAAACAAACGGCGTTAAATTTTTCGATGTTACGAAAGTTCGGATGCGACATCTTTCTTAAGAACACTATTTTAATCTAATTTATTACGAATTTTTAAAATGACTAAGGTCTTCCGAACAGTTTTACACCGAAATGATTCGTTGGATACTCCTGAGATAATTTGCTCCAGGTAATACAATAGAGGTTTTGCACGGCAGCCATGTTGCATGGCAGGAACAATAGATTCTTTTTCCTATGGGAAAGAATGTTCTTTATTTACATTAGACCTGAAAAGCTATGTGCATTTAGACAAAAATAAGGAAATACTAGGTTAAAATGAGGGTTTTTACCGGTTATAAACATTTTAACATTTTAACATGGTCTAAGTGAGGGAACGCGACACGTACTGTCTACTTATTTTCCAGTAGAACATTTTCTTTAAGACTGGATAAATTATTGTGGCATTAATAGACTAAGTGGTTATAAGGTGCTTAGTTTTAGCACAGTCTTCAAACCAAAACACGAAAAACCCAATGAAAGAGCTATTTTCACTTCTGTCTTTGAAGCGCACGCCCTTGCCAATAGAGATATGCTTTGCCGTCAACACATTTGAGAATATCCATTAATAACAAAACCTTTATTGAACTACCTTGTTCGCTACGTATTTGGACAAAAGTGGTCCTGTTCTTTTTTTATAATTTTGCAACTGAGTTTATGGACAGAGCCGAAGTTACCGACGGAGTCGAAGGCGAGGTCCATAAACTTGCAACAAAAGAACGTGCGAAACCAATATGTTTTTTTTTTCTACACGAACCTCACAATGACATAGGTATTTATCTTTTTAATTTTAGATATGGCGGTGAGACAACTCTTTCGTATATCAGTTATGCTTGTCATTACTCAAATGATTTACAGAGCAGTGACTCAGCAATGCCCTGGCGGTGGATCCGAGGCATCCATTGTGGGTTGGATGTTACAGCGGCACATCTACAAGAGGATGTTGGCAGACCTCCCATTAACCTGCCTCTTTGTTTGTCGCGAAGACGATCGATGCCAAAGTTTCAATTGGGTGTTCTCACGTCTCGTGTGCGAGTTTAATAACAGAACTAAGGAAGCCAGACCTGAGGATTTTGTTCCAAACCCAGAGAGATCTTACTTTAGACGACACAAAAATCGAGGTAAACTGATATAAACAATAAAAGAGAAGAAAAGATGTACTCATATATGATGAACCGACTGTCAAACAAATAATCTGTTTATTTTTCAGTTCCCCTCGGTTCCATTCCTGAACTGCCAGCTGAGACGTGCAACGAAATAAAGATGAGTGAAGGACATGCAGTCAGCGGAAAATACTAGTTTTCTACCATAAAAACTGGCACGTCCGTTCTCGCTCATTGCAATACAGAGACCATTGGTGAGTTCAACAATATATTTGTTTTGATATCAGGCCTACCAAACTCTGGCAATAAAGGGTGGATGAAGAGATTATAGACTATGTGACCAAGATGCTCTGGTTTCTCCCTTCGTGGATAAAATGGCTTGCTTAAATGTTCTTATGAGCACAAATGTCGTTGCCTTAAGGCCACAAAACCGAATACCAGTTACAGTCACTGATGAACAGCAGTGATCTTCCTGAATCAGGGACGTTTCGCAAAGTATTCTAACTTCTAACTTAAATAATAACTTAAAAATTCTAACTTAAATATCTTGAAGACGAAGCTCTCAATACAACCAAACCAGTTTTCTGAGGTGTGTTTTCGATAATGCAGTGTCTGTAAAAGCGGTCCACCGACCGCATTTCGGGTCGGAAAAAAGTTTCCCTCGAACTTTGCCCAGTAAACGATCTTGGGTCATAAGTGAATGAAACAACTTTAGTTTTTGGAAATAAATTAAAATATATTTTTTTGAGATCATAACAATCAAGGCGAAAAAAGGCCTTAATTTTCATGTGACCACTATAAACAATCGAATAAGTTGCTGGCATCCATTGCGCAAGTCCAGACCGGACTACTCTAAATTCGTGGTCAATTCTACTAAAGAGATGGCAGGAATTATAGAAATATGAAAATAATTGCACTTTTTGCTGTCCTTTCGTATAGCGACTTTGCAAATTAGGTTGTTGAGCAAATTCAGATTGCGTTATACAAAACCGTTGTTTATTTTCCGTTTTCATCATGCTTAGTCGACATTAGACTAGAGCACAAATAGAACTTTAAAAGCGTTTAAAGTACTGAAACGGGCGAATTTTCCAGTTAGTTTGGTGCTTTGGGAAAAAGTGTGGCGACTAATCCGAATGTCTGGCAAACTGATCGTCTGCCAAACTTATACCGTCAATTAACTTTTTCAGTTTTCATCATTCTTAGTCGTAAATACAGAAAAGAACACAAATAGAACTTTAAAAGCGTTTAAGGTGTTTCCCCCCTTTTTCCATGCAGCCCCACCGACCATTTTTGAGCGGCCGTTTAACTAACTTTCCTTTATTGAGTTAGAATGAAACTTACACAAAATATTGTACATACTTTGAAGTTTATAACACATTTGGTCAAATTGTATAAGGCCTTTATCCTACCGCATTTTCAGTATTGTTCATCGGTGTGGCATTTCTGCATTGCGCGTAATACCGAGAAATTAGATGCTCTTAATAAAAGGACTCTTAGGTTCACTCTAAATGATGTTGAATCTACATACACTACTTTAATGGACAAAGTCAACTGTGTTTCTCTATACAACAGACGTATACAAAATATGTTAATTTTACTTTACAAAAGTTTTTTTCTAACTAAGTATCCTATCTACATGAGGAATACATGGAATATGTTTACTCTCCGTTAAACGTTTATGGTCGTTTCTTTATAATATGAACAACATTGTCTCGAAGTTTCATCTTGATCGAAACGTTGCAACATGGTCAAATAAAATAATAAAGTTCACCTAAAACGCGATTGAGACTTTGTGTTTTGATTGCACCGTTGAAGGCGCCAAAGAAGCTTTAATTAATTCAGGTGAAGTGTAACGCATTTCTGCATGACCATCATGTTTTGCGACCATCATGTTTTGCGAAGTAACGTTAGGGGCTGTGTTCCACGTTATTTTTACCATTCTCACGATTTGCATAATTCTCAACACGCAGAAATGCGTTACACTTCACCTGAATTAATTAGGGACAGACCATTTAATTTTTGTGGGGTGGGGGAGGGGGGGTTGGGCAATTACGAAAAAAAAATTCCTGCAGAAGAAATTTAAGAGAAAAACATCGTCCACAAGAAAGCACGTAAAAAAATTCAAGCATTTGAGTAAAAAAAATTTTTGCAAATAGTAATGCCAGAAGAAATTGACCAATCGCAATCGCAATCACTCGGAATTTAGACTCAAGTGATTTCAATTTTTCTCGTTTATCTCCGCAATTTTAAATTCGATTTACAAAGTTGTTACACTCTTATAAACTTCAAACTATGTACAATATTTTATATAAGTGTAGCCGCCAAAATCCACAGATTTTTTGCCTTCAGTTTTTTATTACTTTGACGACCACGAGATAATCCTTTTACAGCCAACAATCACTGAACAACTCTTAGGTGTCAAACTCATGCGATTCATTCACTAACCAAACAAGCACGATAGGCACGGTTTCTAAGTGAAAACAAATACAAAAGAGGCAAACTTAGATACAGAAAAAAGGCAAATACAGAAAAATACTTACAAACACGTTTGCTGATGTCGGTTGTCCGATAAAACATGGATAACTAAACTGAACATAAACTATAGAAAGAACGCCCCAAAACATGGCGACCTTCTGCCCACATGTCCCGTTCGCGTGGGCCTGGGCCTAAGTTAAGGTAGTCAACCACTGGACGCAAAATAACAAAAACATATGAACAGAACTGGAACCTACATTCCCCACCCCGTTAAATGTATAGCGGGCAAGCATTTAAACAATGTTCTTAGCGTCTCTCATAGTTTTCCAAATTGTCCACAGCCTGTAGCTGTCCATTTCTCTTCACACAGACTTTAACAGTTTTACAAAAGTAATAAAGCATTAAATTAAGTGTCTCTGGTAAAAGTTCTAGAATTCGCCCTCTCCCGCGGCTTCCAACAGTACACATTTGACAAAAGGGCGTTCCAGGATAGACGTCTTAGTCTTGACTTTCACTCGCCGCACACATCCGGCACTGCCTGGCGTAACTTCGATCACTCTTGCCAATTGCCGGCAGCTCCGTGGGGAAGTGTCATCAACTATCAGAACAATGTCGCCAACAGCTAAATTCCTGCGTAGACAGTTCCACTTCTGTCGCTGCTGCAGCAAAGGAATGTACTCTCGAGACCAGCGTCTCCAGAACTGATCCGCTAAAAACTGCACCTGACGCCACCTCCTTCGGGAATATTTCTCTCCTTTCTGGAAGATTCCTGGTGGAAGACCAGACCCAGCTCGTAGTAGAAGAAAGTGATTCGGAGTGAGGGCTTCTAAGTCTCTGGGGTCTTCCGAAACCTTCGTAATGGGCCGCCCATTTATGATGGCCTCCACTTCACACATAAGAGTCAGCAAACGTTCATCATTCAGGACTTGCTCCTTGAGGAGTGCATTGAGGATCTTTCGTGTGGTTCGTATACACCGCTCCCAAATATCACCATGGTGCGATGCTGCTGGAGGATTAAAGATCCAACGGACATCTTGCTGCAACAGATACTCATGAATACGCTGACTGTTCCACTTCTGAACGCAGGTACGGATTTCTTTCTCGCCACTCACGAAATTGGTACCAACTGTTTCAACTGTTTCAACTGTTTCAACTGTTTATTAATAATCACAAATTTTACATAAAGCAATATCCACTGCCCGCAGTTAGCAGATTAGCTAGTCGAGGCGGGCAGTGGTTACACGTATGTAATACATATACAGACAGAACACAAGAAAGACTAGAGAAAAACAGTAGTTAAATAAATAAACAAATAAATATAAATAAATTCAATTTAATTAAGTTTACAATCATGAACATTGCAAATATAAGAAGGCCAAGTTTTCAGGAAATTTTTGTTATTAAGTCGGGTAACACTAACTAACACTGGCACTCACTAACACTGGCTTGCCTCTTCTCGCGATAAAACGACGTAGTGCGTTTAGGAATGCATCCGTGTCGAGGGAGTGAGCTATCTCAATATGGACGGCCCTGATTGCCAGACAAGTGAAAATGCAGCCATACCTTTTCAATTGACTTCTTCCTTGCTTCACTAGAAATGGACCGAAGAAATCGATCCCAACGTGACTGAATGGCGGTTGACCAGGTGTAACACGTTCTTTGGGTAGATCTGCCATCCTCTGACTACATGCAGGAGCTTGTCGTCGTCGACAATTAAAGCAATTGGAGAGAACCTTACGAACTGCAGAATTTGCTTGAATCACCCAGAACTTGCCCCGAAGAAGCGACAGGACATATTCTCTTCCCGAGTGACCAGATATCATATGATAGTGCCGAACTATCAAGTTTGTAACATGATGATCCTTTGGCAAAATAATTTGATGTTTGGCATCTTGAGGCAGAGAAGCACGACGCAACCGCCCACCGACTGTGAGGATGCCATCAACAAGAATGGGGTCCAAGCCAAATATGTTGCTACTTTTCTTGACTTCTCTTCTCTTGGGTATTTGACTTGGAACTTCTACCGACGAGGCTTGCATCCCCTTAAGGCAGTCAATCTCTTCCTTGAAGTTTCTTGCTTGTACATACTTGACGATACTTCGCTCAGCCTCTCTCATTTCAGCTACAGTCATCGGCTCAAAAGGGGACTTCTCTGTCGGCTTCCCTGACTTTGTCTTGACTTGCGCACAGAATTTGCGAAGTTTGGCTTTGTACCTGAGAAGCCAGGCAACGAATTTCTTTAGATTGTACCATGATGAAAAGTTATTTAACACTTTATAAACTTGAACAGCAACATCTGAAAGCACGGTACCAACCATCGCAACTTTCTTGACCTCCGGATCACCTGTAAAGAGATCTTCTGCATCTGGAAGGCTCGGCCACTTGTCTTCGGTCTCCCACAAAAAAGATGGACCCATCTTCCAACGGGCATTCATGAGTAGGCTGCCAACCTCGAGTCCCCTAGATACATCATCTGCTGGTTCAACTTTGTCGGAACATGTCTCCACTGAGAAGAAGTAGAACTGTCATGGATCTGAGACAATCTGTTTGCCACAAAGGTATGAAATCTCATGTCATCGTTCGCAATGTATTTAAGTACAGATGTACTATCTGTCCAGAAGAACGATTGGTCAACAGTCATTTTCAGCTCCCGTTTCATCATCTTGTCGAGTCTCACTGCCACGGTCGCAGCTGACAATTCCAATCGAGGTATTGTGATGGTCTTCAGAGGAACGAGCCTTGACTTGGACATGAGAAACGCACAGTTAATTCGACCTACTTCATCAACCAAACGAAGGTAGCTGACTGCGCCATAACCGATTTGTGATGCATCACTAAAGCGGTGCAGTTGACAGGAGGTAATGTCTCCAAACCCACTTGGTTTGACGCAGCGATCAATGGAAAACTCTTCAAGTCGTGGAAGTTCCGGAGTTCCGGAGCCATTCCTGCCAGCGCTTTAAGCATTCTCCAGGGACTACATCATCCCAATTCAACCCTCGACGACACAAGTCGCTTGCAGGATAGCCTTGGCAGGTAGCACAAAGGGGCTGGCAAACCCTAGGGGGTCATACACCGAGCTAACTATCGACAACATCCCCCGACGAGTAGGGGGTTTCTCTTTAATCTTCCGTCTGAATCCAAATGTATCTGACTCTAGGTCCCATTTGACTCCAAGTGCTCGTTCAGCAGGCATGTCTCCAAACTTAAGATCCTTTACAGACTTGGCTTTCTCTGATTCGGGAATACTTGCGAGTACCTTTGGGGAATTACACAACCATTTAGTTAGGTGGAATCCTCCCTTCGATAAGAGTTCGTAGAGCTTGGGAACAAGTGCGACAGCAGTTCTTTCGTCTTTGACTGATTTCAAGCAGTCGTCCACGTAAAAGTTTTTATTCACAGTCTCTACAACATCCATGGGAAATGTGCTCTTATTATCTTCGGCTGTCTTTCGTAACGCATACCCAGCACAACTTGGCGATGACACTCTACCGAATAAATGAACTTTCATTCGATACTCTTCGGGCTGTTTTTCCATGTCATTCTCTGGCCACCATAAAAACCTTAGTGCATCACAATGATCTGGAGTGACTTCGACTTGATGAAACATCGATTCAATATCAGACATCAAGGCTATGGGTTCCTCTCTAAACCTTGTTAACACGCCTACCAATGTGTTGTTGAAATTCGGTCCTTGCAACAGGCAGTCATTGAGTGATGTGTTTCTATACTTTGCAGCACAGTCAAATACGACCCTAGTTTTATTGGGTTTCTCCGGATGAAAGACTGGGTGGTGAGGCAGAAACCACACCATACCATCAGAGCGGTTAAGCGAAACATCGGGTACTCTTTCAGCATATCCTTTGTGGAGATGATCATTGATGACCTTCGAGTATTTGATGAACAAATCTGGGTCCCGTTGAAATCTCTTCTTCAGAAGCTTCAATCTATGTTCAGCTAAGGCTTTGTTGTTAGGAAGGGAGGGTGGATAAGACCTCCATGGAAACGCCAATTCGTAATGGCTTCCATTTAGAACGGTTGTCTGCTTCATTATCTCCACCGCTTTCTGGTCATCTCTAGACATCTGCATTGTTGTATCAGCAATAGAGTCACTAAATTCTTGGTCACAAAATCTCTTGAACTGCTTCTGCAATTCAACATCTCCTCTGATAAAGTTAGCAGTGCGGCTAACATTTTTACTCTCACGACCGAGTGGACCAGTCATTGTCCAACCAAAAACAGTTCTAACCGCATAGGGCCCTTCTCCTCTGCTCTGCCTAATCTCCTTTGGCTCCAGTGCTTTTGGGTTGTCATTGCCAATTAGCAAACCGACTTGAGCTCCTACATGTACTTGTGGCATATGAATCCCATGAAGATGAGGCCATCTCTCTACATCCTCCTGTCGCGGGATGTCATCAAGGGCAAGAGGCAAGGTGGGGGTGGAGAAAACTGTTGGTAGATCAACAAATTCGTTCTCTGTTAGATCATAAACCTCCAGACTAACAACACTACATTTGATCCTACTGTTCTCTCTCTCAATTGTGGTCAACGAGAAACTTGTTTCCTTGCCCTCTAGACCCAGCTGGTTTAGGAGTTCCTCTGTACAGAAAGTTGAATTGGAGCCACTATCCAGGAAAGCATAAGTTACCACAGTATTCGCACACCCTCTTGCTGCTACCTTTACAGGCATAACGGGAAGGCCAACAATCGACTTTGACATTCCAGTAAAACTGCAAAGTCCTGCCTCAACTTCAATAAATCCATTGTTGACCTGTGGGATAATATGCTGGGGTTCCTGTGGAGTGGGATTCTCATGATCTCTCTCTCTCTCTCATGTTCTGGCGATCCTTATTCTCATTAACACTAGGTGAAGGTGGGCGATGCAACAATGATGAGTGTTTTCTCCCACAGTCTCTGCAGGCATTTTTCTTTCTGCAATTTTGCACGAAGTGGTAAGGCATTAGGCAATTAAAACAGAGCCGCTTGCTTCGCACAAACTGTTCGCGCTCCTCTTGAGACTTTCTCTTGAATTCGGGACAATCACAAAGGCTATGAACCCGATTACACATCAGACAGTTGTTTTCAGTGTCATTCATTCCACTGGAAGGATTCTTAGACATTGTGTCCTCTCATCTTTGGTTAATGCCACCTTGGGTAGCAAAGCTTTGTCCTTTCGGTCGGTTTGAAATGTCTCCAAAAACAGGATGTGAAGCTGTGCGAGCTTCCTTCTCCACAAATGCAACAATATCATCAAATCTGACCTCTCTGTCTTGCTCTTCTGATATCTTGTCAGCAGTGTTACGCCATTTCTTTCTCATGTCATATGGCAATCTATTAATGACGCCCCTTAAACTGTCGGGGTTCTCGATCTTGCTACTGTAGCCAATACTTTTCAAAGTGTTCCCACAACTTGTGAGCAAGGTAGAAAGGTTTTGCAATCCTTCGCTGTCCTCTGGCTTAATCACTGGACCCTTGGTCACTTTGTCAACATAAGCTGTGGCAATCTTATGATTCTGACCATACCTCTTCTTCAATAATTTACGAGCCTCAGAGTACCCTTCCTCCAGATTAATGACCAAACAACTACGCATCAACTCTTGAACTTCTCCCTTCGTGTATTGTACAAGGTAATACAATCTTGAACTGCAACTTTCTGTCCTAGACTCTATTAGACACTCAAAGGCCTTGATAAAATTACAGTATTCAACAGGGTCTCCACTAAAAATTGGTTTTTCTGGCTTGGGTAGGGTTAAAGTAAGTGCACTCCGATGTTGCTGCGCAACCAGGTCTTCCATACACTTTGCTTGTCTCTCTTGCATTTCAATCATCTTTTGAAGGGTTTCCGCATTCACTGCTGCTATGTCACTGGATCCTTGGGTTTGATCCTCTTCCTTCTTGAGGGTTGTAGGAGACCACTCGGACACCAAAAGGGTTAAGTGAGTTTTCAATCTTCATTGCATCTCTGTCTTCGTGTACTGGCCCCTTGTAATCTGTGTTGGGAAGCAGTTTTCTTGTGGGACTCAACTCCACCATGCTGCCTCGCTCCATTGCATCCGCTTCAGCATAAACCTGTTCTCTAGCTACCGTTTGGACTAAATCTGACTTAATTTTCAACATTTCTTCTTGCCGCTGCAGGTGAAATTTTCTTTCTGCCAATGCTTGCTGCTCTTCAAATAATTTCAGCTTTGCTTCTAAAGCTCTTCGCTTCGCTGATTCGTCTACATACTTTCGCCTCGCAGAGCTGCTACTCATCTCAGATCGACCGACCGAACCTGTCTGACTAATGGAGTCTTCAGGTGTAACATCTAAACCAAGTAGGGGTACATGTACATATCTATGCTCAATTTCTGAAATCCAACAAGCTAACCTTTCTTTCAAACAACTGACAGCATCATACTCGCAATGAAAGTACTCATATGCCTCCTTGATACTCTTAAGCTCAACCAGACTCTTGGTGTACAAATTATGAGCTCCCTTGAAATTCTCAAATGCTTGAGTAAGCACGGATATCTTCTTCTTTAAACAGACAATATCAGTTTCCTTTCCCAGTAATTTAGAAACTTCATTCCTCTTCTTTGTCAGTACCGACTTAAAACCAGCTCTAGTGTTCTTCAGTTGTGAAATTCTTGCAACTCGTTCAGCCTCTTTGTCGAGCGGATCAACCAATTCGTTGCTCGCATAATTTGCACCGGAATCCATGTCGATATCAAGCTCGTGTTTAAACTAATGTAGCCGCCAAAATCCACAGATTTTTTGCCTTCAGTTTTTTATTACTTTGACGAGCACGAGATAATCCTTTTACAGCCAACAATAACTGAACAACTCTTAGGTGTCAAACTCATGCGATTCATTCACTAACCAAACAAGCACGATAGACACGGTTTCTAAGTGAAAACAAATACAAAAGAGGCAAACATAGATACAGAAAAAAGTCAAATACAGAACAGCCTAGAAAAATACTTACAAACACGTTTGCTGATGTCGGTTGTCCGATAAAACATGGATAACTAAACTGAACATAAACTATAGAAAGAACGCCCCAAAACATGGCGACCTTCTGCCCACATGTCCCGTTCGCGTGGGCCTGGGCCTAAGTTAAGGTAGTCAACCGCTGGACGCAAAATAACAAAAAACATATGAACAGAACTGGAACCTACAATATGTTTCATACTACTTCAATAAAGGAAAGTTAGTTAAACGGCCGCTTAGAAATGGCCGGTGTGGCTACACGGAAACTGGAGGGAAACACCTTAAAGGGCTAAAATTGGCCAAGTTTCAGTTTGGTCGATCTATAGATCCTTTAAGAAAAAATGTGGCGAATAATCGAAATGTGACGCAAACCGATTGCGTGCACATGTCAAATTAAATCCGTGAATTTAATTCCACTTTTGAAGTTAAAATAACCCTTTGAAAATTACAGTGTAATTGCGCTCGCATCAAGTTGAAATGTTGATACAATGCCGCAGTATTCTATTTTATCTGGCAGGAACATCATAATAACATTATAGTCCACAGATTTTTCCCTTGGTTCGATTTCCACCGCTTTCTCGCGTCCGGTCTCTGATATATATGAGTCTACCTGAGAAGAACGACGGACGCGTGGGCCACCGATCGTGTCTGTGACGTAAATTCAAAATTTAATTTATGCATCGCTACTGGTCACCGGATATGTCAAACACACGTGATGTAGCGCCAGATCTTGTCAAAATGTCTATATGCATATAAGGGGCGGACCATAAGAAATCTTGGGAGGGGGGTGACAATTACCAAAAAAAAATCCTGCAAAGGAAAATTGTCTCAAAAAAAATTCCTGCAAGCAGTTGACCATAAAAAAATAAAATCCTGCAAGCTAACTGGATATATATATATATATATATATATATATATATATATATATATATATATATATGTATGTATGTATATATATATATATATATATATATATACAAACAAATATATATATATATATATATATATCTATTAAACTGGAACATATGAGAGTATGACATGCTCTCTGGTAGTAAAATTCGTCAAAAATTACCTGCCTCAAAGGTCTATCTGGTACATGTACCAATACCTTAATATAACCAAAACCTTGTTTATGTACATATTTGAAAACACTGTAAACATCATGAAATATGTAACCTGCTCTACTACATGCAAGTATTTTTTTAAAATACATTACAGATTGTCCAACCATCCCGTTTTGGCCAAAATTACCCCGATTTTGCTTGAATATCCCGAATCACGACCAGTGTGTGATCAGGATAGGAAAAATCCTGATTTTGACATCTGTTCTGTCATTTTCGTCAAATTCTCATAATACTTACTATACAAAAAAAAACCAAATTGCGTATACTTAACTCTGATATTCAGATAAACTAAAGAAACAGCAAGAAATATAAAATGAAATCGAGTACTTGAATGTGGAGCCACACAAAGAGACGCAAAGCGACGAGAAGCCACATCAATTTGCCAAACATTTTTGACAGAAATTGTTGACTCAGAACACTAGAAATGGAGTTTCAGAGCATCAAGATTTCAAAATTTTCTGGGGGCATGCACTCAGACCCCCCTAGCGGCTCGCGCCGTCGGCGCTCCGCCAGTCCATCTCAATTCTTATTTCTCCCCATTTTTCATGCAAAGGATCGACATTCTGACTTAAATCTACTCTCCAGCGTTTAATACCAAAAATGGATTGGGCCAAGTATAAAAAAAATTGGAGCTTGCACGCATTTATAAAAAAGATCTGAGAAAAAAAAACCTGCAGGCTTGCACCTCCCAAAAAAAAAAATCCGGCAGGAAACTCAGGCCGAAAAAAAAATTCAAACACTGAAAAATGTTTGACCCCCCTCCCAGGATTTCTAATGGTCCAGCCCTAAGTGTGAAATACAGTGAGCTTCATCCACAGCAATGAGGCAAAATCTCTCTTCATACACTTAACTCGTCAACATCTTCCTGATCCAAAAACAATCTCGCAGTCTCCCCTTTCAACGGTTTTTTTCGCCTCCTCGTCCTTTTGATCTTCCCCAATAAACTTGGCAGCAATGCCTATTGATTTTAGGAATTTTACTTGATCTTCCATTAGCGAAGTCAGGAATGAAATAACGACAGCAATGGACTTAAAACTCCTGTCTTTCACAATATCGAAAATCATCGGTGCGGATTGGAAAATAAGGGACTTTCCTGATCCCGTAGGTTGAATAAAGAACAAATCTTCACCGTCAACCAGCTTTTCCAACGCTTTCCGTTGTAAAACTTTGAGATTTTCAAGTTTAAATTTCTCTACAACACGATCGCACGCCAAATCAAACAACTCCTTTGCATCCCCATTTTTAAATTATGCTCTAGAAAAATAATTTATTCGCCTGCTCGATTTGAGCAGGTAAGCTTCTGATTGGAGAAAATTAACAATAACAAGTTCACGCGTCCAACCGTCTTTTCGAGGGAGGAGCGCGGGCTCGTTTCCCGAACAGTGGCTGGTAGTCGATCCTAATTTTTCCCCGAATCAGTATAAATAACATTAGGGGAACACATTCACTTTACAAAAGGAATGCATGCCAAGTACTACAAAAAGCTGAGCTAATCATTAATCTTGTAACTGGCGACCGACATTTCTAAACCATGATGATAAACAAAATGAAGTGTTCTATTTAGGGGAAAATTAAGGTGAGACATTTGCTGAAAACTATCCAATGCTATCTTTTCGGCAATTTCCAGAATGTCAAGATGCTCTCGGCATGGAAACTGGCGCCATCCCGGATGCACATATTAGAGCTTCTTCTGAGTATGATAGAAATCATGCCGCTGTCCAGGGAAGACTTAACTTTAAAGCACGTGGAAAAAAAAGGGGGGCATGGTCGGCTCGCTCAAATAATGTAAAACAATGGCTCCAGGTTGATCTGGGTAAACACACCCAGGTAACTGGTGTAGCAACGCAAGGCAGAAATGGCTCCGTATTCAACCAATGGGTAACTAAATACAAACTGCAGTACAGTCACGACGGTGTCAAGTTCTTTTACTACAAGGACCATGGACAAAGCGGAACTAAGGTGAGATAGTCTTGCCCGCAGAAAGTTTGATAAACTGTTTTTCCAGGCGTCATTGATTGGAAAACAAATTTTTGAGGCAAAAATAGTTAACTTATATAAGAATTTATGTCCATACCGTAAACTGAAAAAAAGAAAGCATCCCTGAAATATACAAACATGACAATCGATTCAAAAAATTGCCATTAACGCGTTACCTTACAGTGGTGATAAATGAAATTTTGCCAATTCTTGACTCTTTTACTAAAGTTGTCCTGTCTTCTTGATTCAGTCGTTTGTTGGAAATACAGACCAAGACACTGTGGTTTATCACAAACTAGGCAATGCAATCAGAGCACGTTACATCCGTATTCGACCAACAGCTTGGCACAATCACATATCAATAAGAGTGGAACTGTATGGATGTCAAGGTACTGATGTTTTATTTTTCGCTACGAATTTACTCTTATTGTTTTCGTTTTAGTTTGCTGCATAATTTTCCTTCTGCGCAATATTTTTCTAACAGTTAAAATAACTCCAAAGGGGAGTTAAATCAATTCCTTACACTAGAGTTAATTTTTTCCTAGTTATTTCAACTGTAAAGTAGAGTTATTTTAACCCCCAAAAGTAGTTATCTTGCTGTGTAGTAAATTAACTAAATTAGCGGTTGGAGTTATTTTTACCCCAGATTCGGAGTTAAATTTGGAGTTAAAATGACCCCTAAAGAGGGGTTATTTTGAACCTAAACTTTTAACTCCACTGTTGGAGTTAAAATAACAGTGCACGGACACAGAAGAAGACGAAGATTTCTTAGAGGAGTATGCCTGTGATGCAGACGAGGAAAGCTTGATAGAAACAAAGAATGCCGTTTGGGGGAAAATAGGTCTGACCCACCCAATCCTGTACGATGTTTGAATTTGTGCAAGAGGTGGCAAACTTCCACCTTTCAAGGTTAACTCATTTCCGACAACCATATACAAAATAGGTCGAAAAAGACCTATTTCGGTAAAATCCGCGAAATATTTGCGTTACTTCCGATCTACGCCAAATTTGGCGTACAGGAAGTAAACGATTTAAGCCAATTACGTGGCTAGTTTCAGCCCCCGGCCGTGAATAAGTTTCACGCAATGAATTTTTGAAATCTGTGAATTTTATGGCGATCTGCGGGAAGAAGTTATGGCGAAATTTAGACGTGAAGAAATCCTTTTGTCGACTAATTTCGACGGAAGAAGTGTTTTCCTGTGAAAATGGAAGACATTTGAATTGTCAGACTCAAAATAAGAGCGAAAATCTAGGTAAGAGAACACTAATAATTTTAGAGTGCAATTCACCGTGAGGCACACATGTTGTCCAAATTGCGATGAAACGCTTTCCAGTTCGGCTTTTTACTGTCAAAACCTTGCATATTTTCGTGAAATCTATCTTCAAATTCATGTTAACAATTCCAGAAATCGATATTTTGATGAAAAACGAGGAAAAAAAGGCTTTTTGTCGCGTCTCTACCAAGCACAAGGGAGACGCTGAAGCATTGAATTACGTATGCAAATTAGTATTTTACCTCATTAGCATAATCTTATGGCGTCAGAAAAAAAAATAGGTCCGCAATGCGAACATGTGTCTAGTGCAAGGTTGATATGATGTGAATTTGTGTAACCATCTCTGGTGTAGCTTGCATCGCTGGTTAAGTCCAGTGGTTTATAGTTCGTCTGTGATGTAGGCTACCTATTGTGTGGTGTTGTAATTGTATTTAGTGTATGCAGCAGTTATTATAGCATTTTGAATTAACCCTTCTGAAACTGCAGTAAGCGAATAGCGTTCGTGGCCGGAAATAACAACACCACCAACAAATCCACTATTCAAGCGAAGGTTTATTTGATACGAAGACGTGATGCAAAGAACTACCTTAGTTGTACGTGGGTACGTGGGTTGAAACTAAAAACAGTAAAAGAGCAAAAAATTACAAGTTGCGACTAAGGAAATTCGACATAAAGAAACAACGAAACTGCGATAAGCGAGGACTGCGAAAACACACTTACATTGTTACGGCCAGAGAAAACTGCTGCTGTAGCGAACTGCGTAAAACGCGACGAAGGCACTTGGAAGACCAAAGAGAACTGCGCTAAGCGCGAACTAGAATGAACTGCAAAAATTGCACTGCCAACGGCGATGTAAAAATACGGTTAAATATGCAGAATAGAAAACTAAAGAAACCAAAAAAGGCGCTAATAAAGATGCAAAGCAAAGAGACGCTAACGAGGGGGCGCTAAATAACACTAAGAACTAAACACCTAAATGCGCGCAAAGAAACTAAACAAAGGGATGTAATGAACTATAAGCCTGATACGTACGCAACAAAAAGGAAAAACGAATTATGCAAAAAATCTTACGCTTGGATCTTACATACCGGCCCCTTAAGTGGCAAGCACGCGCTAGGCACTTAATTAAATAATAAAAGATCTAAGTGTCTTTCTAAGAGTTTCTAATGTTTTCTTGTCTTGAGTTTAGCAAATCGTACAAAAGTTACTTGAGAAGGTGAGTTCAAGCCTCTATAAGTAGGCAAAGTTTGTCTATTGGCCTCTCCAAAATTGCTCCCCTAACTTTCACTCTGGCGCGGCGAACCAAACCCCTCCTGTCGGCGAAAACTTCTACAACCCTTCCGAGGGGCCATGAATTGCGAGTGCCATGAAGAACGAATCGGTTTCCAAGCTGTGGGCGACATCGAGGTGTACTGCACGGATTGCAAGGCATGTGAAAATAACCCCATATCTTTTCACAAGACTTCGCCCACGGCGTACCTGAAAAGGACCAAAACAATCAATGCCGACGGATGTGAAAGGTGGTTGACAAGGGGTAACACGATCCACGGGTAGGTCAGCCATCTTCTGTTCACAAACTGGGCCTTGACGTCGCCGGCAACTAAAACACTTGGAAAGGACCTTTCTAACAACAGAACTGGCATTTATGATCCAAAACTTCTCGCGCGCAACACTGATAACGTACTCTCTGCCTGAATGTCCGGAGATCTGATGGTAATACTCAACTACAAGGTTGGTCACGTGATCGTTCTTGGGTAGAATAATCTGGTGTTTGGTCCCGAATGCAGTGGACGCTAAACTTAGTCTCCCACCGACACGTAAAACTCCGTTGACTAGGACGGGATCCAGGCTTCGAAGGCAGCTACTCTTCTTGACTTGCGCACCGTTTACAGACTTGCTCAGCAACTCAAGCTCTTCCGGAAAATGAAACTGCTGCACATTCCTAAGGATCTCCAGCTCAGCGATTTCCATCTCTGCAACGGTGATCGGTGGTAAAGAAAGGATGGGGGCGGATTGGATTGGCTCTCTTGATTTCCCGCGTTTACTTAGTCTTCGCAAGTTTCCACGGTACCGTAAGAACCATGCAACTGACTTCTTCAGTCGGTGCCATGAAGACGCTCGTCGAAAGTACTCAACTAAAGGATGGGCAGACTCGGATACTGAGGCCTGACAAACCTTGTAAACCACTTTCACTTCCGGGTCTCCGTCTTGAAAAGTAACGAGCGATGAAGCAGGGTTCCTAGGCCAATCTTCTTCTGGCTTCCATAGAAACTCCGGCCCCATTAACCATCTTTGACAACTCATCAAAGCATCGGCAGTCATTGCTCTTGAAGCGTAATCTCCAGGATTAACTACACCTTCCACAAAGCGCCACTGATCTGGACTTGAACCGTCTCGTAGTATGGCAATTCGCTTGGCAACGAACGTATGAAATCGCGCATTTTCGTTCTTCACATAACGAAGTACTGACATGCTGTCTGTCCAAAACACGGATTCGGAATTAAGAGGCATCTCTAGCTCCCCTTTGAGCATCTTGTCTAGTCGCACAGAAACAGTCGCGGCTGAGAGCTCTAATCGAGGAACCGAAACGGCTTTCAAAGGGGCAACGCGTGATTTACCAAACAGGAAAGAACAATGAACCCGGTCCTCGTCATTAACAAGTCGAAGATAAGTCACTGAACCATAAGCAGCTTCGGATGCGTCGGAGAAGTGATGCAGCTGACTGGATTTAACTTGACCAAAATCCGCTGACTTTAAGCAGCGACTCACAGCAAACTTCGAGAGCTTTGGAAGATCCGTTAACCAATTCTCCCAACGTGTAGTGCATTCAGCTGGGATTTTGTCATCCCATCCAAGCTTGATACGACAGAGATCTTGAAGAATTTCTTTTGCGGTTAGAATGAAGGGTGATAGGAAACCCAACGGGTCGAAAATGGTACTGGCTACAGACAGGATTCCCCTACGCGTTGGTGGACGAGAGTTTATGTTGACTCTGAAGCGAAATGAGTCCGATTCAACGCACCATTGAACTCCGAGGGCTCGCTGAACAGGCAACTCGTCCTTGCGTGCGTCGATGTTCTTGATCTCTTTCGCTCGCTCCTGCTCAGGAATGGCTTCCAGAACATCACGGCTGTTGCTGACCCATTTGGTTAACCTGAAACCACCACGTGCAAGTAAAGTTCGTAAACTGTCAACATGCTCGACGGTTTGCAACTCGGAAGGAAGGGACTTTAGACAATCGTCCACATAAAAATTCCTTTTAACTGTGCTAATGACGTCAGGAAGGAAGCTGTGTCGATTATCTTCTGCTGTCTTACGGAGTGCGAAATTTGCGCAAGCTGGTGACGAAATGGCTCCGAACAGGTGTACGACCATTTGATATTCCTGCAGTTCGCGCGCCATATTGCCATCCTCCCACCAAAGGAACCGCAGAAAGGAACTGTCGGGATCCGGCACTCTAACTTGATAGAACATGGACTCTATATCCGCCATAACTGCTACTCTATCCTCGCGAAACCTTGAAAGGACTCCAACAAGCGAACTGGTTAGGTCTGGGCCCTTGTACAACATGTCGTTGAGAGACTTGCCCATAAACTTGGCTGAACAATCAAACACAACGCGGATTTTTCCCGGCTTGTGAGGATGGTAGACTCCATGGTGTGGTATGTACCAGGCAGTGTCCTTCACGAGACTCTTCTGATCAGGAGAAACTTTGCGTGCGTATCCTTTAGACAGGATGTCTTCCATAAAAGCCTTGTAATCTTGATACAATTTCGAGTCTCTCTCCAACTTCTTATTCAACCAAATGGCGCGCTGCCAGGCCTGAGCTTTGTTGTTTGGTACAGGGGCTTGGCGATCTTTAAACGGTAAAGAGATTTGATAATGCCCATTTCTCAACTCCACAGTCTGTTCGGCGATCTGCATAAATCTACGTTCATCTTGAGACATCTCTGTCTTGCCGTCAACGATGGGATCAGTAAAGTCGCGATTGTAGAAATCTTCTATCATCTGCTGGAACTGGTGATCGACTTTAGCAACGAAACTCGATGGCTGTGACCCATGGCGACGACGGCCAAGGGGACCGTTAACTGCCCAGCCAATGCGCGTTCTTGAAGCATATGGACCACCGTCATGACTGTGCTTAATCTCAAGTGGATCAAGGGCCTTGGGAACATCACTGGCAATCAAAAGGCCAACTTCAGAATGGAGATGCGGCAGGAAGACTCCTTGCAGGTGGGGCCACTGATCAACGTCCTCTTGAGTTGGAATGTCACTGCTGCAAACAGGGATCTCCGGTCTGGTGTAAAGGGTTGGGAGGCTAACCCACTCGTTCTCGTCCAAATCGGACACAAGAAGATCGCGAACTAGGAAGCTGTTGGCGACGCTATTCTTCTTTTCCAGGGTAGACAGCGATATCTTGACCTGCTGACCGCTAATCCCGAGCTGCTTCATCAGTGATTCAGTACAGAAACTGGAGTTGCTGCCGCTATCCAGGAAGGCGTAGGTGATGACCCTCTGATCACTGTTCCTTGCCCTTACTTTAACTGGTATTACGGCCATGCCTGTCCTGTGACTCTCATCCAAGGTCCGGCCGTTGGCACTGGTGCCCATGTTTACCATGTTACTACGAGCCTGAGTGCTAAGGTCGTCCTCCGTGCCAAGACCGACATCCACTGCTGCTTTTTCACGAGGGCTTGTGTGTAGAATAGTGGGATGCTTTCTTTTGCAGTTCGCAATTTTACAAACTTTCCTCTGCGTGCAAAACCTTGAGACATGTTCATTAGATAAACATCCGAAGCACAATTTGTTAGATACCAGGAACTGAATCCTTTCTGGGTAGGGTTTCCACCGTAATGACTGGCAATTCTCAAGGGCGTGGTTTTTGCTACAAAAGAGACACCGAACTTTTCCTTTCGAGGGAGCGGGATCGGTTCCAGATGCCTGATCCTTGCGAGCCTGAGGTCTCTGCTCTCCACCGGCGCACTGACTTGGCTCCTTTGCACCTTGCGGAACTGTCTCACTGGGGGGGCTTTCGCTGCCTTCTACTTGCGCTAAAAGACTGAGATTCTTAGAATTGGATGTCTTGCTACCAGAGGACCGCTGACCAGGCGTCGATCGTACGGTATCGGAGATCTTGCCAAAGACTGGGTTGGCTAGTATTCTAGCTTCACGATCAACAAAAGCAACGAGGTCACTGAAGTGCACTGGCCTTATCTGTCGTTCCATAATGTCATCGGCTGTGCGACGCCATCTCTCCCTCATGTTGTAAGGAAGCTTGAGCACCAACTTTTGGATGTTTCCCGGTTGATCAAATTTGGAGATGTACTGGCTACCTGCCAAAGCGTTCTTACAACTTGCCAGAAAGATTGAAAAACGGTTTAAAGCCACACCATCTTCTGCCTTTATGCTCGGCCAGTCGAGGGCCTTTGTCTCATAAGCGGATGCTATGCGGTAATCATCGCCGTACTTCCTTTTCAAAAGCCTGCGAGCCTCAACATAACCTTCTTCCGGCGGTAAATGATGACAGGATCTTACAAGTTCTTTAACGTCCCCTGCGGTGAATTGCTCCAGATAGTATAGTCTGTCAGTACTACTATATGTTCTGGACTCAATCAAACTCTCAAAAGCGCGAACGAAGGTGCGGTACTCAATGGGGTTTCCGTCAAAGACAGCAACACGGGGCTGTGGAAGTCTGCTTCTATTCTGATTGTGCGCCAACAATTCCACTATTCTATTCTGCTGAAGCTGCAGGACAGTCTGCTGGCGCTGTAAACCAATCGTCTCCTTTCGTAGATCCTTACCGACTGCAAAAGCTGAGTGTTCAGGCGGGTCAACCGGAAGGGAATCCCCAAACGCGCCCTGGACTGCGTGGGGAGCTTCTCTTGGGATCGTTCTTTCTCGCGGGAACAGGTAACTGGCGGATCCTGATCCTGGAACTCTGTTTCCAATTTCAAGGGCTTTAGTTCTGGTAGAGAAGGGGTGGTCATTGCTGCGTAGACCCTCTCCTTTGCTGATGTCTTAACCACTTCAGCTTCAAGCTTAAGGCGGAACTCTTCCTGTTGCAGACGAAACTTTTTCTCTTCGAGAGCCTGACGCTTTTCAAGCATAGAAATTTCGGCTTTTAGCCCAGCAACTCTTGCGGCTTCTTTGGCTCTTGCAGTTGCAACTGATGAAGCACGGCCACCACGGGAACTTGTTCGACTTGAATGTTTCGAAACGTTGGAAGCACGAGAAGGAATCGACGTGCCAGCACAGCTAATTGAATCCTCCGGTTTCACCGCTGAATCCACTTGAAGCGATTCTGCCAACAGTTTGTGCTCAGTCTCAGTGATCCAATCGATGATCTGCTGACGAAAAACACAGAACTTTCTCTCTTTGTTTTCAAGATAGCGCTGACCCTCAGCAATGGCATTCTCATCCGGAATTTCACTGACATAGTCGCGATGGGCCTCTCTAAATCTTTCAAACGCGCTGTCCAAATGAACAAGCTTCTCTTTCACCTCCTAAAGGCTGCGATCGTAAGATAACAAACCAGAGATTTCATTCGAAATGGCGGTAACTGTAGATGCGTGACCCGATCTTGAATTTTTCTTTAAACGAAGTCTTTCCAGGCGAACAGCTTCAAAATCCAACGTACGATTCGACTGTCGCACACGTGTTCCAACTCGCCGGGCGATGGGCTCTGTAAACTGCCAATGGCTTACGCTCATGACGAAAACGACATGTCCTGAACAATTTTCAACGATGAAACTGCAGTAAGCGAATAGCGTTCGTGGCCGGAAATAACAACACCACCAACAAATCCACTATTCAAGCGAAGGTTTATTTGATACGAAGACGTGATGCAAAGAACTACCTTAGTTGTACGTGGGTACGTGGGTTGAAACTAAAAACAGTAAAAGAGCAAAAAATTACAAGTTGCGACTAAGGAAATTCGACATAAAGAAACAACGAAACTGCGATAAGCGAGGACTGCGAAAACACACTTACATTGTTACGGCCAGAGAAAACTGCTGCTGTAGCGAACTGCGTAAAACGCGACGAAGGCACTTGGAAGACCAAAGAGAACTGCGCTAAGCGCGAACTAGAATGAACTGCAAAAATTGCACTGCCAACGGCGATGTAAAAATACGGTTAAATATGCAGAATAGAAAACTAAAGAAACCAAAAAAGGCGCTAATAAAGATGCAAAGCAAAGAGACGCTAACGAGGGGGCGCTAAATAACACTAAGAACTAAACACCTAAATGCGCGCAAAGAAACTAAACAAAGGGATGTAATGAACTATAAGGCCTGATACGTACGCAACAAAAAGGAAAAACGAATTATGCAAAAAATCTTACGCTTGGATCTTACACCTTCCTTGAAAAATGGCAGCCGAGAAATAACTGCTGATTCAAAGAAACGCCGGGTCCACTAGGCCAAGTTTGAAATAAACGCCAGGGGCGTTTAATTGAGAAAATACTGTACATCACATGTAGCAGAAAAAACGTAAAGGACCAGCAGACACGGTTGAATAATTCAAAATTAATGCTTTACTAAAACAAACTGAGGTGTTTAGTTTCACTGATTATCAATGAAGTGTAACAGAACTGGAACAGAATGAGTTATATAATATTAACTGTCATAGAATTACTTACATCTGAACTTGATGTACATCTTACGTAAGATACTTGTTTCAAAAATCTTAAACATATTTTCACATTATATTTACGGTTGAATCACTGATGCTATAAAAAAGCAATGAATTGCAACAAAATTTATAATATAATTGTAAGGGATGCACCATTAGAAACTGATAGGGATGGAGCAAAAGAAAAAAAATCCCAGTAAATTCTTAAGAAAAAAAAACATTCCCACGCATTATTGTAAATGTACCAGCAGAAGTATCAGATACTGTCAATATGTTACTTAAGGTTACCCACTGAAACAGGGACAATTAAGGTGAATTTGAAGAGAAGATTGCAATACAAAAGCACAGCACTGTCTCAACATAAGACCACATAAAGTTGTCCAGGCAGCCAACTGGCTTATCAGCAACAGCAGTCTGTATAGACAAGAAGGAATAACAATTAATCAAGACTGGGGAGTAAAATATAGTGACAACTGTATATTAGATGATGGTACTGTTCAAAATCAAAATGCACAGTCACAAAATACACTTAATGTTAACAGTAGTGGTAATATTGAAACCAATAGTAATTGTGATGAAGTTCTTGAGACTGAAGATCAGTGGAGTGAGGATGAAGGAGAAATACCTGCTGGTGTTTATACTGACACAATGTTCACAGCAAGCCCACAAATATAAAATCTCCTACATCAATGTTGATTATTGCATGGAAAGGTTTCATTTGATTGATGCTTACATGGTTTTCAAACTGGGGACTAATTGTATTTCTAGTATGGGTCTAGTATGACTTTCTCCGTATAAACAGGCCACAGCTTTCGTAGATGTTTGATCGATGAAAGATGTTTTCATTTCAGCGGCGGCTGAGTTTCTATATCTATGAAATACATGAAATACATTTCCCACATGGTCCTTATTTAATTCCTCAACGGGCTTTGTAATCCCCAAACCAAACGGGGCTCGATCATCCCCAAACGGGGCTCATTTGTTCCTTTGAAGGGCTTTTTTTCCCAAATGGGGCTCATGAAGCTTGATTTCTTTCTATAGAAGCACCGGAGTGATCACTTTCAACATTGCAGCATCGTCATTCCGTTGTAGCCGAGTATATACGAGTAAGCTTAAGTTCTTATATCAATTTAAAACTTGAAAGCATCTTTTAAAGCTCTTTGTTCCCCCAGATTGACACATACTTTGAAAGCTGTGGCATATTGGGAAAGTAACTTTAAAGAAATTCATCATAAAAGTGAGAAAGAACTTGGTTGACTCACCAAAATCACCGCCTTTCGCGTCCTTCGCATCATCTTTCTCGTCCTTCGCATCAGGCAAAAAGCAGATGATTTTTTACGAAGATAAGCTTACTCGAGACCTTTCGCTCGGATTCAATTCCCTGGATTCAATTGGTCCCGAATATCCCTTTGCTTGCTCCGCGCCTGCTCCGGTGATCGAGTCTCAATTCCGAATACTCCGACTGTTGTAAACGACAAAATATCGACGTGGTTACATTACGCATTGGTGAAACCATATGAACATTACATCATATCTTACCGTATATGAAGTATTTATCGAATTTCACTCTAACATAGTGTCTACGTGCTACGCACTAGACACAAAAATTGCAGTAAATTCTAAAGCGTTAATTATTTTAAGCAGATTGGCGGTCTGTTTTGTCAAGATTTCAAAGAAAATTTTTTTCTTTTATACTTTTTCCTCAAACCACACAATATTATTGTAATAGTGACGTTTTTATTAAAATGTTTGCATGAATTATGCGGAATTGTGTCATGTAAATTTTTTGGGGGAAATATTATGGGTTTCTAGTGGGTGAAATATTTTTTTTCGAAAGGGTATTCTTTGCCCTTTCAAAAGAGGTATAGCTTGCTATGCTGCTGTAAATACCAGCAGAGATATTAATTTTTCTAAAAAATGTGGTTAATTTTGCAATTTTGGTGCAGTCAGAAATGAGTTAAGATGCTAAGAGAGATGTGTGCACATTTCAATATCCCATTCAAATCCAGATATGCCAAGTGGAGGACTTGATTGTATTTTACATGTATAGTTGTAATACCTAATAGCAGTGTGATTCAAATACGCTGCCAATTAAACGTTAACCGGTTGTTAGTATTCAGTACAATTTCCTGTCCTGTTACCAAGAAAACAGCACTTCACAAGGCTGGTGATTATGCGGTCTCATGAAACCGTGAAACACAATGGAGTTAGAGAAATTCTTACTGAAATCCGAGCCCAGTTTTGTATCATCAAAGGATGGCAAGCTACTGAAGATGTACTTTCTTAAGAGTGTCACTTGTAAGAAGATGCAAGGGAGAGCTTACAGTACTCCACCCACTCCACCGTTACCTTTATTTAGAGTCTCGGATGACCTGGCATGTTCTAAGGTCGGTGTGGACTTTGCTGGACCTTTGTATGTGTAAAACATATCTACCAACCCAATGGACAGACGTGCATGTGTTACATTGCTCTATTTGCATGTGATAGTACAAGAGTTGTACACCTTGAACTCACACCAGACCTATCCGTGAACTCGTTCTTGAGAGTACTAATTAAAAGCGATTCTTCGGTAGAAGAGTATTATCGACTCTTTCTATTTCAGACAACGAAAAATTTTAAGGATGCAAAAAATATATTAAGGAAGTTTACTCTTGATCGCAACATTGACTGGAACTTCAATATGACCACAGCCAGATAGTGGGTGCCAGCTGATGGGGTGAAGTTTTCGAAATTTGCGATAAACTGGTGAAAATGTGGCTTAAGAAAGTACTTGGAAATGCAAAGCTGAGTTATGAAGAACTGGAGTCAGTCTTAAACAAAACGGAAGGAGTTCTAAATTCCAAGCCCTTAACCTATCTCTATGATGAGTTGTCAGAGACTCTTCTCACGCCTTCACATCTTGTGAGCACCTATGAACACACTTGCCAGACGGGAAAGATGTTTCGAAGGTCTCCTCGCCCACTTCAGAAATCGAGAGAGTAAAGGCAGGAATCCGGAATATCAGAAACTCAGTCAAGGGAGAAGAAAAAAGAAGAGTCATTAACCCTATTCAGACTGGGCTTTTTTAGGCAATCTGTGACGGGGGGCGGGGGAGGCTCCTCGGACCCCCCTTCATATCTCTGGAACCAGTAAGGCTAGGACCATGAAATTTTCACACAATGTTCATCTCCATACAAGGAAACCTCACACCCAGTTTTAACCTGCCACACCCAATTATGACGTCACAATGACGTCATTTGTGCTTTTTCAACGTTTCTTTGATATTTTTCCATCCAGATACTTAAAATATCAAATATAACTGTAAGATCATCTTTTTACCATAACATAATAAATACAAACATAATAAATACAAACAAGGACACACTTGTAAAGCGAGAAAAGGCAAAAAAAAGGCGATAAAACTATAATTTTGAAATTATTGTCCGTTATCTTGGATCCGCCATCTTGGATCCGCCATCTTGGATTTCCTATTTTTTCGTTTAAATTGAAATTTAAAAAATTTCTAAAAGAGAAAAGGACCAGAATGTATAAAACACGTATCAAACTAATGTCTATTATCCAAACAATGAACTTAGAAGCGTTATTTAATAAATAATACAAAATTTTTCTCTATAAGTAAAAGTGAGCAAAAATTTGCCTATCCCTCCCCCCAAATATTTGATGTTAAAAATTTTTGATGTCTTTCAAGAACTAGTCCCAAGAAGAAACTATTCTAACAAGAAAATGCACTATAAGTCAAAGAACAAGATCTTAAAATAAAAAATTCACCATATTTTAATATTTTAAAAACCTATGTGTCAAAAACCGGTTTCCATGGCAACACGGTTAATCACACTGACATGTTATGGATACCAAAATGTCCCTAGATAAATTCTAGGAAAAGTCAGAAAATTTCAGCCTCATAGCTATTTCGGTGTAAGAGTTATCACAATTTTACTGGAGGGGGGGTTCGAAACCCCCCCCCCCCAGTCTGAATAGGGTTAACCCTATCCAGACCGGGACGGGGGGGGCTCCAGAACCCCCCCTTGTAACTTATGCTATGGCCACCAAATTTACACGGGATAATGCTGTCTTGAATTCTAGTAACTACAGATAATAATGACGTAACGTGACGTCATTATGACGTCATATAGTCGATTTTATTGGCTAAACAGTCTTTCACCAATATTTCATCAATTTTGAACATATAACAACAAGACTTTAACAGCTACCTATTTGATAAAAGTCTTAGTTTACTAACACAGTTGGTGTTGTTAACAATAGAGCGTATGCACTCACGTGGCAAGCAGCTATGCAAATTTATTGGAACAAAAGAAAGTGTTAACATAAGAAAAGCGTTCAAATCCCACAGGATTGTTTTGGTACACCAACATGGCCGCCGTTCTATTGTTTTGGTACACCAATATGGCCGCCGTGACGTCATGTGCATACGCTCTATAACAGTGGCGTCATTATGACGTCAAATAAAATGAAATAACCAACTGAAAGGTTCTATAAGGCATATCTCTGAAACAAACGGGAGCGTTCATACCCAACGTTCACATATTGATGCAGGAGTAAAAGTTAATGAATTCGCACACTTTGTTGCTATGGTAACAGCATTTGACATCATAGAAGTGATCTGTACATTTTCTTAAAAACTGGAACAGTTAACTTTGCAAATTATGGCTTTTCGTGTACCTAACGAATTCAAAAAAGCTTTCTCAAGTGAAAAGGACATTTTTATGATTTTTTGACAATAAATGTTTAGAGATAATGGAATTACACAGACAGGTAATATACTAGAAATAAATTTCCCATTTTATTGTCCGCCATCTTGGATCCGCCTTCTTGGATCCGCCATCTTGAATTAGTCCAAACGTGTTTATTTCGGTAAAAAACACCGAAAAATAAAGCAAATGGACTGCTAAAGCTTTGTTTATTGTGGGCTATTGTTTTACAATCCAAAATGTGAACCAATAATGACATCATAGAGAGAAACGACCTTCAGTAAAACTTCGATCCGCCATCCTGGATTTTGACAGTTCATTTTCCATATTTTCCTAAAATCACCGTTAATTAACCTTAATTATTATCAATAGACGCGGCCAAATAAGAAACTGCCTTCGAGAAAACACGCGTGAGTGGCGGGCGATATTGAATTTGACGGGCTGCAAACGCATTTACGGCCCTGTTTCTGTTAAACATTTTTTCTTATTAAATGATTTTGTGCGATTTGGCCTTGTGTATTGATAATAATGATAATCACATGACTTTTGGAGGGCATATAGTTTATTTGTGTCCCTCGTAGCATCATTTGCAAATGATGCTACTCGGGCCACAAATAAACTATATGCCCTCCAAAAGTCATGGGATTGTCCTATTAACAAACAATTATACATAATTTGATCAATTATCGCTAAATATTTATTGAATATATTTATTGAAATATATTTATTGAAAATATTTATTGAAAATATTTATTGAATAAGAAAACTTTGAAAAAATCATGATAAAAGCGAAAAATGCTAATTTTGTAAAACATAGGTGTCAAAAAGCGGTTGCTATGGAAACGTCAGTGTTGGTGAACAAAGGACGCTAACATGAAAATGTTTCCAGATAAATTTTAGG
The DNA here is from genome assembly GCA_022457155.1 of Cladopsammia gracilis. NCBI lineage: Eukaryota > Metazoa > Cnidaria > Anthozoa > Scleractinia > Dendrophylliidae > Cladopsammia > Cladopsammia gracilis. The sequence continues at coordinate 214,299 of JAJGOT010000649.1, forward strand.
AAAAGTCACCAAATTTCGTGGTCATTGCGTCGACCGTTTTGAAAGTTCGAGCGGGCTCCAAAAGCCCCCCACCCCCACCCGGTCTGGATAGGGTTAAAGTTGGAGGAATCATGGAGGAATGTGTTGTAAACCAGTAGGAACTGAAAACGAGTCAGAAACGCACGTGATTATCTTTTTATGTAATTTTACGGAACACTTGTGAACAGAACACGCGTACGGCAAAGTGGGATATCGTATTTTGGAATGTCTCTTGGAATATCTATCGGAACATTAGACGTTTTTATCTTTTACGTCCTCTTTTTCGGTATTTGATCACAAGGAATGATTGTCATCATGTAACTTCTGAGTTTATCGACGCATTAAAAAGTTTAGTCGATACAACACCCTGTAAGGGCCTGTTAACATGGAGGGAGGGTGACTCGGGTACCAGGGTCACCCTCCTAGCCGGGCTACCCTGGGAGGGCCAACTTTTCATACATTTCTTTACAAAGCACACTGAAGTGTTTACATGATAGACAGGGTCACCCGCCTACCCGGGTCACCCTGTCTGCTTGCCAGGGTCACCCTCCTAGGCGGGCTATCTTTTCTGCATGTAAACGGTCACCCCAGGGTCGCCCTCCAAGGCGGGCTATCTTTTCTGCATGTAAACGGTCACCCCAGGGTCGCCCTCCAAGGCGGGCTATCTTTTCTGCATGTAAACGGTCACCCCAGGGTCGCCCTCCAAGGCGGGCTATCTTTTCTGCATGTAAACGGTCACCCCAGGGTCACCCTCCAAGGCGGGCTATCTTTTCTGCATGTAAACGGCCACACCAGGGTCACCCTGCTAGGCGGGCTATTTCTTTTGACTTGAAATTACCCGCGAAAATGGCGATAAAAACAGCAAACTCGCCGCTATAGCCTTTCTTCTTGCTGCCATGTTTGTTAATATGTCGTGCTTAATAAAGCTTGCCGTTGCAATAAAAAACGTCCGCCAAAACATGAGCCCGCCAAAAAAAGGATAGCCCGCCCTAATAGCCCTCCCATGTGAAGGCGGGCTATGTTTTAGCCCGAGAATTTGGTTTTATCGACTGAGTCGATAAGGTAAATTAGCCACCGTAAAAAGATTCGAGAAAGCTGACGTTTCGAGCGCTAGCCCTTCGTCGGAGCGAATCAAGGGATTGTGGGTAGTGTGTGGTTTTATATAGTAGGAGGAGCTCCGCCATTGGTGGAAATTTTGTGACGTGAAAAACAAATGTAAATTAGTTGAATGAAAAGCGTTCGTTAATTCCGTGGGGTTTGAGAGTGCCGATTCGAAAGATGATTTTTTGTTCTAAGTTTTTACGGCTTTCTGTGTTGCCCTGGTGTAGGGAAACGCCACAGATTGTCATGTGTTGCTTAGAATGGTTAGCAAGATTGAAATGACGCGCGACTGGTTTGGATGCGTCTTTGTTCATTTTTTTCAACGTCTCGGAGATGTTCTCGAAAACGGTCGCCCAGTCTCCTCCCTGTTTCGCCAATGTATATCTTTTTGCAAAAAGATATACATTGTTTTTCTTTCAGCCAGTAGGCTAGCTATAGGTTTGACTTATAAAACAAAGTGTTCAGCAATTTTGAAACGTTTATTATTAGTTTTTACATTTATTCCAGCTTTCTATTCTTATCATTTTGTTTTTGTTCACCTGTTCATCGCGTTACCGTTTGGACCAGTCTGCCGCTATAGCCTTGTAATATACAGTCGAACCTGTATATAACGCGGGCCCTGTATTAAGCGGCCACCCTCTATTAAACGGCCAGTTTTCAAAGTCCCGATTTTTCGCTCATACAAACGCTGTATTTGTTACCTGTATTAGGCGGCCACCTCTATTAAGCGGCCGCGGCCACCCTGTAGCAGTCCTATGTTTGTCTTTCTTTGTTATTTTTACCTGTATTAAGCGGTCACCCTTGAACGGAAACTAAGCCACATGCCATTTTATGCGGTATTTTATTGTGTTTAAAATGCGATTCATCATCGCTATAAAGAAATAACATGTACAAAGCTACTGTATAAAGCTGATAATAGGCCGTTTAGTACAGACAAAATCACGAACGCAAAAAAAAAATGTTCGTTTTGAATATGCTTCACTCTTTAGCTGGAAATTCCTCTTCAATTAGCTTGTTCTTCAGCCATGTGATGGAGAATGAATCGCCTTCAAACATATACTCGCAAGGTATTTTAACTGCACACTGAACGTTATAACTGCACATTGAACGTAACAACTATGAAATGACGGAATGAGATATATTGTACGTGTGAACTTTAAGTCATAGAAATACAGTACTGTATACGGTAGAAGAAAGGAGGACAATTTATTGCACAGTACTTTTACACAATGTTACGTTAGTTGGCATTGAACTTTGTCTAAAGTATTGATCGCTTAAAAGAGTGTTGATTGTCCTATTGTTTCCTTGCATGAAGTGTTTTTTGTATGATACGCCATTAAAATTAACATTAGACCACGCCCAGTGAGTATTTTGAGTGATCCTGTATTAAGCGGCCACCTGTATTAAGCGGCCAGTTCCTCAGTCCCGAGGGTGGCCGTTAAATACAGGTTCGATTCGGGATTACGATAGAAGTATATTAATCTTTAACTTTCTTTACAGCGTTTATTGCAAAGTCTTGCAGCGATTTGAAGATGCTTGTCCCAACAGCAGAAAGTGGAAATTACATCATTGATCCAGACGACGAAGGGAATTTGCCAGCATTTAAAGTTTATTGTAACATGACTGATTGGAATGGAGTTGGCGTGACCGTCATCAGTCACGACAGTGAGAGCAGAACACTGGTGGATGGATACGAAGAAGCAGGGTCTTACTCACGTGACATTCATTACACGGGAGCGAGTCTGTCTCAGTTGGCGAGTCTTACCAGAGTGTCCTCGTACTGTGAGCAGTCTATCAGTTACGAGTGCTTTCAATCTGCACTTCTCAGAAATAGAGCGGCCTGGTGGGTGTCACGTGATTCTACTAATATGACTTACTGGGGCGGAGCAATACCTGGCAGTGGTAAATGCGCATGCGGGATGAACAATTTGTGTGCCAACCCCAGTTATGGCTGCAACTGCGATAAGAATGATGCTGTGTGGCGTAAAGACAGCGGTCTCCTCTCTGACAAAAATCATCTCCCAGTAAAACAACTCAGGTTTGGGGATACCGGCACATACGGCGATCATGATGAGAAGGGTTACCACACACTGGGAAAATTGAGGTGTCATGGCATAGCATAAACATAGACCCCCGTTACTTTAGAATTTAGCAAGGCCAAAGGGTTTGAATTTAAAAGGTGTACTATATTTCGGCTGGCCAAACCAGCCTTCTTCAGGTACAATGAGGTAAAATTTACATTGGCTTTTTATATATAGTTGACATGTATACGTAACAACGGAAATACGTAGGGCTACGCCTAGAAAAATAAAAATGATAGGTAGAAATAAAAATAGCTGATAATGATAAATATACAGAAACAATGAAAGGAAACTAATACAAAAGTGAATAATTAGTATATTTCTTCGCGAATGTTGAGGCCGTGAGGAACAAGTGTTCTGCCTTTTGAAATTAAAAAAGCTTCTTTGGCCTTACGTATTGAGTCTCGGTTAGAGAAAATTTTCATACAGTAAACTGAGGTCTATCTCCCTGTAAACAAACATAATATTCCGGTTATAAGCCTCCGGGATATAAGCCCCCGGATATAAGCCTCCCGGATATAAACACCCCCGGATATAAGCCGCCCCCGGACATAAACCCCCGAATATAAGCCACCCCGGATATAAGCAAACCTCACAGCATATCGGATATGCTGAAAAACACAGCATATCCGATATCCTGTGTTTCTTTCAGAATGGTTTTATGGTGTTTGAATGTTTACATTTTCTTGCCATGTACATTCAGTCTTTGCGAGACACCATTGTGACATCTTGGGACAGCTTGTTCCCCGCAACACGTGATGTGGCACTCGCGATGCGGGTGACAAGTTGGTTCCAAGGTGCGGAACTGGATATTGTGAACGGGTCATTGTGCAATCTACTTACGTCTACATTCTTGTAGTCGTTTCCAGTTTGCTACAAGCTACACGTACCGCGCTGACGAGCTCCAACAGAGCGAAACGGCTGTCCGCGGTTGCTACCCAGGCTATATCGGTTTCTGTCGTATTGGTGTCTCGCAAAGTCTACTTTTTTACGTAGTCAGATCAGCCTTGCAGTTTGTCGAGTATATTTGTTCATTTTTTTTTGGCTGATGAAGTCTTTCGTAGATCCTACGTGTCGTTTACAGCATTATCGTTTGTGGTCTTTTGGAGATTTGAGTTCTATTTTGATCTATTATGGGACCGTAGGTCTTTACTAGATGAGATATGCTGTGTTTTCTTTAAGCGTGGTTTTGTCCATACGTTTGAATGTTTACATTGGCTTACCATGTACATTTAGTCTTTGCGAGACACTATTGTGACATCTTGGGACGGCTTGTTTCCCGCAACACGTGATGTGGCACGCGTGATGCGGGTGACAAGTTGGTTCCAAGGCACGGAACTTGACATTGTGAACGGGTCATTGTGCAATCTATTTACGTCTACATTCTTATAGTCGTTTCCAGTTTGCTACAAGCTACACGTACCGCGCTGACGAGCTCCAACAGAGCGAAACAGCTGTCCGCGGTTGCTACCCCGGCTATATCGGTTTCTGTCGTATTGGTGTCTCTCAAAGTCTACTTTTTTACGTAGTCAGATCAGCCTAGCAGTCCCCTGGATATAAGCCTCCCAGATATAACCCCCTCGGATATAAGCCGCCAAATATAACACACCCCGGATATAAGCCCTGCTCTACTTTTCCTTGCTTCCTTAACTTAATATAAACATTTTCACAGAGCACTGTAAAGTTAAAACTGTATGTTAGTCTCAGCTACAATAATAATCAATCAATACCACAGGTTTACCACACTCTATATTAGTGGTGTCCTGTGCTTTTCTTTATTACTCATGCATAAGTCAGACTAATCAATTTAAAAAAACGTTGTTGCAATCCTTAGTTTGGCAATTGTCAATCACAATAAAACAAAGGAGTTGAGTGTTTATTTCATTTTATTCAGTTCAGCCCGAGACACAGTGTATTAAAAGGAATTGTTTGATAAAAGATACAACCATTTGAAAGCACAGAGTACCAATCAAAAGAAAATGGTAACTCTGTGGTTTAGACAATCTTAATCAGTTTTGAAGAACATTTAGTGCAAGACAAAATGTCTCCAATATGTTAGCTTGAACAGTTACTCAAGTTAAAATGTAAATATTCTTTGTGTCTTTACCAGTCCGAAAGGGCGAAGGTTATGTTACCGGTAGCTAGCAATTTAAAGTGCCTATTACCCCTAGAAAGTTAATTTCAGAATCAACTCTATGTACATTAAATAGTTGAATGGTAAAATATTTCTTGTTTTGAACGTCGCGTTTGTGAGTTATAGAGATTTGAATTTACAAAATGGTAATTAGATGACGTCAACCCGGGAATTTGCCATTATTTCTACGCCAATTTACAATGCGCAGATTACAGTTTGAGGATAATTAATTTAATAAATACTAAAAATAAACTGTGGATAGTCAATTGATTCGTAAAAAATATTATTTGGAGGTGAAAACAAGTAGTTGTATAATAAATGATTCCCGGGTTGACGTCATCTAATTAGCATTTTGTACATTCAAACCTCTATAACTCACTAACACGACGTTCAAAACAAGAAATATTATACCATTTAACTATTCAATGTACATAGAGTTGATTTTGAAAATATCTTTCTATGGGTGATAGGCACTTTAAAGTCACACATATGATAAAAACAAACAAAAAAATAACAAAATAAGAAAACAGAAGAAAAAACTATAAAACTAAGAGCATAACTGTAGTATCATTATTGTACATTTTATATGCCATAAAAATCTATTTGCATAGTTTGTTGTAAATGAACTGACTGCATTTTAAATATCACCTATTAAACACTACGAAGACTGCATGTATACTTAGAAAATTGTGATTTCCCGACATAATGAATTGAGAACTTTCATAAATGGATAGAAATTTAATATCTTTACAGTTTAAAGCAACGGGTGTTCTAACTCGGAAAAGGTCTACGTTTTGTCTTGTGGTTATGAAACATCAACTCATAGCTAAAGTCTTGTGACCTGTCAGCTGGTATCATCATTGTTGTTGTTATCGTGAAAATTATCGTCATAATATTATCTTCTGTCCCTCATCCCTCTCTTCTGTGCCATATAGGGCGCGGATCTAATTGACAGCTGAGAAATTAACATCATTTTTACTCAGAACATAATAAGAGTTAATCACCCATTCAGATAGTGTTACTGCTATTGATGTATATCTTGCAGTCTAATTTAACTTTGCTTTTTGGTAGTGTGCTATTAATAAACTTGCTGGTGCTTTTAACTGAACTTGTTGTCTTTATTGGCGTGACATATTTGTCCCACATACGAAGGCATCGCAGCAGACAAACTGACTTGAAACAGTGGAGGAAGTGCTACTTGGGGGATCAACTGCAAATTCCATTTGCAATAAGTCTACGGTCAAGGTTAATGGTACATGTAGTACAATATCAGAATCTGAATCGAACAAAGTGACTCACTGGGGCCACAACGTGCATTCGCATGTCTTCCCCTACATGCAAGGTTAGTTTTTTTTCCAGCTTTTCCACTTAATTAAAGAATGACAACTTGATCTTGACAACACCCAAGACAATTTAGTCGAAATTAAAAGATTTGGGCGTTAACTACCCGAGATCTAATCATCGTGCAAAATCGATCGTGCAACCATTTTTTCTTTCCATGTATGTTTTGTACTATCCCTGGGGAATATCAACATCAAAGAGTGGCGGGAGAAGATCCTTTTATGATATTACAATAATCGGCAGTATCACAGTTATTTAACTAAAAATCGATACAATAAACACACAAATAAAAGAAACAGTGGATTAAGAACCTACAGGCTGAAATTTGGCCAATAGATCACCTAATATAGAAGAACCAATGCAGCCTGACAAATGAAGCAGGCTCCTATACGAAAAATAACTAAAGATTAGACAACACTGGGGCAGATCCAAGTATGTGTGCTGGACCATTACAAACACACAGTGTGTAGTTTTAGAAAATATCCATACGTCCCCCTCACAAAAGGAGCCAAATTTTCCAGGGGGGGGGGGAATTTGCCCAATGCCAATAATTATTTAATTTAATTTATTCATTATACAGTAGTTTGATTAAAAAGTGTTTGATGTGATAATTAGACCTGTCAGAGTCAATCATTCACTTTAGAGTTAAGGCAAATTTTCAGTAGATACTGTACAACATTTCCTGAAACAATTTTAAGAACCTCTCTAGGCTGATTTATCACTACGCATCCTATGTATAAGAAACGCATCAGCCTGAAACAGAAATTGTAGGTTCTTTTATGTGGGTGTTTACTGTCAACCCCCGGGAAAGCCAATGATAAGTGCATAACTGTCGTATAATAAACAATTTCTTTAACGAAAAGTTCTGTAATACAACTGGATATTTCTAAAGACGGCAACAAAAATGACTTCATCGTCCAGAAATAAATGGTAACGTAGCTACAATGCCGGACAAATGATCTTGGGATACTTAAGAAAATCCTACGCAATGACAAAGTCTTTCGAAGGGAAACTATCGTAACATTTCCTCCTCCCAACCCTACTTCCACTCGGAGGCGGTTTGCGTCCCAAAATTCCATCCGATCGGCGATTTTTCCAGCCAAAGTTAAAGCACTATGTCCCTTCCACCATAAAACATGTCTGGTTTCCGAAAATTATCGCACGTTGCGCTGATTCCAAGATCGCTTCTTTGGACGCATGCCTGTGATGGCTTGCTCGCTCACGACCGTTGGAGAGCATTGGGTAGAAGGTGAAATTTCTCTCTACCTACACTGTTAGTAGGGTGGTAGATCAGGCGAACTATGTTCAGTCCTTGCCCCATCCCCATTAAAGCGAATCGAATAGCTCCTTTGTCTCGATTAACCAATGGCGTAGATACAATTAAAAAAAATTGCGGTTATTCTTTTCAAAAATAAAAAAAAATGTTACAATATTTTACTTACCGGAATTTCAATGCGGTGAGAATAAAATAAAACAGTTTCCAACAGATGGTCAAAATCCACCTGTCAACTGGCCAATATGCACATTATCGCATACAAAGCACAGACTTATCTGTTGACGTCTGTTTTTGAGTAAGGAGAAAAGTTATTAAGAGTGGAAGGGAAATCATGAATCGAATCGCCGAATTCGATTCATACGTCGATCTTTACACGAGCCGAACCTAATGCATATATTATGAATATATTAAATTAATATTTTTTTCCCATAATTTTGTTTTTATTTTTTTCGACTCAATTAAGTTTCAAAGTCTGAATCAACTGTCGGACTTAATTATTTCGGTCGACCCAAATAGGTATTAGGTTCGGCACATGTAAAGCTTGACGTTTGAACCGGGCCTTACTAAATTATAACGGTAGATCTGTCGTAATATCAATACTTGCACTTTCGGCTCGATTTCCACGTCAGCATCGCGCGTAATTAAAGCCCACACTATTCAAAATTTGTCGATCAACATATGTTGCAACTGCTGTTCAACAAACGTTAAACAGTGTTTCATGTATTGTGATATAGCTGGAGTTTTTTCTCAATGCAACACACGCGTTGATTGGTTGATTCATGGTCACATGACTTCTAACAGACAAACTGTTTTCCGCCAAATGTCATAAGCGGTCAAAATTGGCGAAAGGGGGCAACAAACGTTAATTTGAATATTTTACGGAGTTTTCTTCGAGGCTAGCTGTTAAAATCAAACCGTGTTCTCCATTAGCTTAAAGGAAAAATAAGGGAAATCATGTTGTGTTAGCCATAAAAAGAACATTATCAAACTTTGAAATTAGAGTCAGGAAGAATTTTATAATTATGGTTATTTTTTTCTGTAATCATTTTACCTAAGGAAAATACTAGAATTAAAGTTAGTAAAGGAAGATAGATAGATAGATAGTAAACAGGTGCACCCTTTGAAAAATTTGCGGTTTTATAATTTGGCTGACAGCGTTGGTCCAAATTCTGTATTTTCCATTAGCCGGCCCATTCAAAACCATAATTACCCTCCCACATAGTGACAAAACTTGAGAACATTATCGCCGACAAACGAATTGCCCTTAATAGGACTTCGTGTGTACACCAGCTGATACGGTTTAAAAAGTGTACAGGTTCTCATCACCCCATTTTTCGTGAAAGTGGCGGCTGGTCGGTGAAAAAAAAGGGAATATAGTAAAGAGTATGAGCTTGAATCATAGATTTATCTCGAATAAAATTACTCCATACAGGTTTTTGGAGAAGTTTACGAATTCCATTGTGATTTCTGAATTATTGTAATTTAGGATAGGAACAATGGTCCTTTTTACACTAGAGACGCATGGTCGGTTGAGGACACTTGGGCAAACATTCGTAGCTCCTCCAGTGAATCGTCCTTAAGTTCGTCTAACATAAGGTCGGGCTATCTTCTGTGGTGCGTCTTTAACAACAAACTACAAAAACAATAGAAACTTCAAGAAATATTTAACAAGTGGTCAATTAATACGTTAGCAGTCAGAATGTGATGATAACGACGATATGAAAAATCGGTAACATTTCTATCAGGATGAATTATTTCTTTCTCGAACACTCAAAAATAGTAATGAGGAAAAGACCAATTTTGCTTTTTCGCTAGCTTTTGATGTACCTTCATGGACAGTTCACGCCATCCCAGTTAAGGCATCTACCGATTGGGGTCACCTCGGAGAGTCTGCGGTTTTATAATTGCAGTTCTGTTGTTAGTGCCTAGATTGCGGTTCCCATTAGAGTTCCATTAGCCAGCTAGATTCATTTGAATTTTTTATGATCTGGTAATCAACTTCACAAAAAGCATAATTTTCGCATGGCGTGCCAAAACTAGTGGATATTGTTGCCCACTGTAGTTGTCCTTTCAGTTCGTGTTTTTATACTGTAAACGAGGTGACAAAACGGTCTGGTTTATATTCGGTAGTATTTGAAAGACAAATTTCAAGACATTGGTAAGTTGAAGCAGATATATTTGTTGTTTAGATATCAATGTTTATTTTTTTTTTAATATTTAAGATATACTGTAGTTTGATAACCGTGTTTTCCTTTTGTCATGTTATAGTTATCTTTCTGAATTTGGGGTTTTATTTATTATTTTCGTAATTTAATATGTATTGTAGATGATATCAATGTTTTCTAGCTTTAATTTATGATTAAGAAATGCTAAAAGAGAACCAAAAAACATTTTAAAAATCAATAGTCAAAGTACGAATTTTCTTGTAGATTTGTTTTATCCTTTGATGATGACGTGAAAAAATATAACAAAGTAAAATCTCCCGAAACAATACACAAATAGGACGAATGTGAAAAAGGTGCAAAAAATTGCTTATGTTATCACTGCATCGGCTTCTTGCAATGTCGTTTCTAGGCGAAACACTCCGAATTTTCGGAAATTTTTATAGGGTTGTGTCAAAAGTTTCGTTGTCTTCCGATTTTATATATTCGATTATTGAAATGAGCAAATTCACCCAAGGCGAACTTCTGTCAACTAGCAATGAGCAGCGACAAAAGAATGAGATAAGTATTTGGGCTAGTTGAAAGCCGCGAGTGAGAAAAAAATATATATTAAACTTATAAGCTTTCATGAATATCTTACTTGTTATTAAAACGAAATGAAAAGGCGGTATCATGCCACCTTACTACTACTGCAATAACACTCCAATGCAATCTCTTTTTTATGACATCGCCAGAATGCGGCATGTGAAAATTGAATTTAATCTCCCAATACGTATTTCTTTGGGCTTGGATAAAGCCTTTACTTGTTAACCAAACTACGTAGATTTGAGACAGGTTCATTTTTTATTTACTAGACTAGTGTTTGTCAGAGTTAGTTTGCGATAATATTAATTAGCTAGGTTCTTCGCATTTTTTTTTCTTTTGGTTCACTGTTTTACTTGGCACTGTTTATCTTGTGTCTCTAAAAAATTAAACCTCTCTTTTCTTGTTAGGAAAATTAAGTGCAAAAGCAAAACTGCAGTTTAGAACAAGTAAAAACAAGCAAAGGCCGCTTATATTTTGTATAATTTAGATATGGTTTGACGCAGCTTCAAACCTGCTTATAAGAAAACTTTGTTTTCGTCTGTGCCATTTGCCATGTTGACATTGTTTGTGGTCAATTGCTGCGATTTTAGGGATTGGCCAGACTGAAATCGACTGATTAGGCCACGGTTTTGTTAAACCCCGTCACAACGTATTTAGAGGCGCAGAGAAAACTACTTCTAATCTTAAGGTCAACGTCTTTTACCGTCTCGCGCAATAACCTTAAAGCGCTTAGTTTAAAAACGTATTACCCAAACCTACATATCAACCAAAAGCTTACAAAAGGAAGAAACACGTTTTAGTTTTCTGCAGGCGTTGCCTGGGCTAAAAAAAACCTAACAAGTGCACCTATCTCATCATCTGCAGAGCAGTTATCGGACAAGAGAAAGTCCTCTAAGAAATAAATGCTGTATTGTCCGCAGAAAAGAAAAACACTGAACAAAGAGTAAAATTATGAAAGAGAATATAAGGCAAGAGTGCAGATCTGCGTTGGCCGGTCCCGTGGCCTACTGCCAGCTTATTTAAAGGACGCTACTTGATTGGTCAGTGAAAAGAAAGACGTGTAATTTAATATCTGGCGAGATTGTTGTTCCTACAACAAACTTTACGTGAAAGAAGTGAGAAGTTTGCTACCATTTTATTTCAATTTTCTTTTAGATCTGAAAAGCTATGTGCATTTAGGCAACAATAAGGAAATGCAAGGTTAAATGAAGGGGTTTTACCGGTTTTGATCTGAGTGAGAGAACTCGACACGTGCTGAATTCCATGGACAATTTGAGACCAGAAGTCTACTTGTTTTCCAGTAGAACACTGTCTTGAGACTTATATTCTGAATAAATTATTGTGGCATTGATAGACTAAGTACATAATGTGCTTAGTTTTAGCACAAGAAAATCCCAATGTAAAAGCTATTTTCACTTCTGTCTATGAAGCGCACGCCCTTGCCAATAAAGATATGCTTCGCCGTCAACTGGCATTTGGGAATAACCATTAATAACAAAACCTTCATTGGACTACCATGTTCGCTCCGTACTGGGAAAAAGGTGGTCCTGTACATGCATTTGAGTATATGGACAGAGCCGAAGTTATCGACTGAGCCGAAGGCGAGGTCCATAAAGGCTGGTTCTCATATAGTCGTCCCGGTCGTCCCGGTCGTCCCGGTCGTCCCGGTCAACCCGGTCGTCCGAGTCGTTTCAAAAAGGCTAGTGCGCGGACGACCGGTACGATTATATGAGAACACTTCTAAGACGACCCGGGACGATCGCAAACGACCCGGACGACTGGGACGATCGCGGTCGCTTGGATAGAACTGTGTTCTATCCGGACGACTGGGACGATCGTGAATAATCGGGGACGATATATGAGAACTACTCTCAGGCGACCGGGACGACTGAGGCGATCGAGGCAACCCAAATCTACCCCAGAATACAATATTATTGCCCAAAACATGCTGTCGGACACAGTTTACGACTGCGTTAGTGACGTTCGAGACGACCGAGACGACCATATGAGAACCCAAATCGCTTGAGTCGTCCCGATCGTCTGAGTCGTTTGTCGTTTGCAAAAACACTTTTAAAACGACTCGGACGACCGGGACGACCGGGACGATTATATGAGAACCAGCCTTAAACTTGGGACAAAAGAACGTGCCAAGCCAATATGTTTTGTTTTGTTTTGTTTTGTTTTTTTCTACACGGACCTCACAATGACATAAGTATTAATCTTTTTTTAATTTTAGATATGGAGGGGAGACAACTCTTACGTATCTCAGTCATGCTTTTCATGACTCAAACGCTGTACAAAGCAGTGGCTCAGCAATGCCCTGGCGGTAGATCCGAGGCATCCATTGTGGGTTGGATGTTACAGGGGCACATCTACAAGACGATGTTGGCAGAACTCCCATTTACCTGCTTATTTGTTTGTCGCGAAGACGATCGATGCCAAAGTTTCAATTGGGTGCTCTCACGTCTCCTGTGCGAGTTTAATAACAGAACTAAAGAAGCCAGACCTGAGGATTTTGTTCCAAACCCAGAGAGATCTTACTTTAGACGAGACAAAAACCGAGGTAAACTGATATAAACATCAACAGAGGAGAACTGATTTACTTATATATAACGATCCGACTGTCGAACAAATAATCTGTTTATTTTTTTCAGTCCCCCTCGGTTCCATTCCTGAACTGCCAGCAGAGACGTGCAACGAAATAAAGATGAGTGAAGGACATGCAGTCAGCGGAAAATACTGGTTATCTACCATAAAAACTGGCACGTCTGTTCTCGTCCATTGCAATACAGAGACCATTGGTGAGTTCAACAATATATATATTTTTTTATTAGGCCTACCAAACTCTGGAAATAAAGGGTGCATGAAGGGAGAGGGTGGGAATCGGAGTGACGTATAGCTACGTGTGGGTGAAAGAAATTCCTTATTAGACTAAGGAGGCTGTCCTCTTGAAAAGAATATACGCATTCACTCTTACCTTAGATGATGACAAGATGATTTTAGAGAATCGTTCACATTGGTATGTACTGTCTCCTGTAATTGTTTCCCTAATCTCAGACCATGTCATCCATCCCCGCTCAGCTAACAGTGCTTTGTACATGCAGGACCAACAGATTATAGACTATGTGACCAAGATGTTCTGGTTTCTCCCTTCATCGATGAAACGGCTTGCTTATGAGCACAAATGTCATTGCCTTAGGGCCACAAAACCGAATACCAGTTACAGTCGTGAACAGCAGTTATCTTCCTGAATCAGGGACATTTCGCAAAATATTCTAACTTCGTCATAAATATCTTGAAGACGGAGTTCTCAATACACCAAACCAATTTTCTGTGGTGTGTTTTAGATAATGCTTGATTAATAGGCAGTGTCTGTAAAAGAGGTCCACGTCCACATTTCGGGTCGGAAAAAAGTTTTCTCACAAACTTTGCTCGGTAAACGACCTTAGGTCATAAGTAGTCTATTCCGGATGACTAGACGAATTTTATTCATATATACAGCAGCCCTGAGTTAATGAGGTTGGCTCTGTACAAACCGGTTTTGAATGGTTAGGTTAGGAGATAATGACATGCAAGCCGTATAGGTACGGGAGGAGATTAATGAGATGCAGACCGTGTAAGTGAGGTCATTAAGGATGCATGAATTGAAAGGGAGTACACTTATATTTTATTGAATATTAATAAAGTGTTTAAGAGAGAAGTGAATGGTGCGATGTAGTGTTACGTGTCCGCCCAACCATCCGGGTAGTGGTTTCAATTTAAAGGCAAAAGAACAAAGGACGGGTGATGAACCAATGAGAATCCACTGACGTCATGGTCAAACCGGTTCAAACCAGTTTGTCTGGGTGTATATTATTAAAAATGCCCACTCTCTAGAAAAACGAGTCAAACCGGTTTTGTTCACCCTTATTTAGTTTTCAAAATGGCACTCTGAACGATGTTTCCACAAAATGAATACAACACAATGTTTGATGTTGTAAAAAAATTATTTTATTGAGAAAACAAAAACAATGATTACAATCAGTTCTGCTTTGTTACAAAGAGTGTGATGTTTATGTTTATTTTACAAACCATCTGCAATTAATTGTCCAAGATCTCTTTGACATTTTGATTTATCTATTCTGCTAAATTGTCTCTGAAGTGTAGGTAGTTTGATCTTGTCTTGATTTTTAATGACCACGTTCGCTACAGTTGAAGGCACTGTTTGTTTTGTTCACTTAAAAGTAAACACGAAATGTGTCCTTGCAATGCGCTTGGCTTAAACACTAAATAACCGTAAGCGGTTCTTTTAAAGAAAAAGGTAAACAAAGTTCAATTTGTGAGTGCATTTACTTTGCTAATAAACAAAATATAAACTCAAGCATGGCACACGCTTAAGTCAAGCAACACGAGCGAAGTCAAATAATCGAGTTTAGCGCGCTGCATTCCTTAGCGCGGTTTTTCTTTGACCAAGCGATTTGACGCTACTCAAATTGAGTGAATTTCTGGTCAAAACAAATAGAGACTTTGAATTTAACTTGCAACCTAACAGAAAATACCTTACGCTTAAGTCAAACAACGAGCGAAGCTAATCGAGTTGAGCGCCGCGACTGCCTTACTTTAAGCGGGGTTTTTTCTTTGACCAAGCGATAAAAATTTACTTACGAGTCAAAACGAATGGCGATTTGGAATTTAACTCACAATCCAACTACATTACAGATACAATGTAAGAAATACTTTTCTCTTTAGTTAAACAAGAAGGAATACTTAATTACAGAGAAACGTAGCGCACTGCAATTCGTAGCGAGGGTTTCTTTGACCAGTAAATAGAAACAAAACTCCAAAACTCAACTGGACAAGGCGGCAGCGCTCAGCTTTAACCGATTGTTTTAGTTGTTCAATACTTCGATTAATATAACATTAACGAACATTTCTTTCAAGCATTTGCATTCAAGTGTGTTCTTTAATATAAATGACTTAAATCTTTTGAAGAAACACTCTTAAGAAACAATAAATGTAATTACCTTTTGTTAACACTCACTCAACCGCGAGCGTAGCGTAATTCAAACTTGAACGTACTGTAATATTAATTGAAGAAACTGATCACATCAAAAGAAAAATACGGTGAAAATCTTTTCAGCAACTGACACTTTAAAGTAATGTTTGCTTTTCAAACGCGAAAATACGCTTATCTAGAAAGCAAAATGCCGCATAAACGTTTCTTTAACTTCGAATCATAGTGAGCGTTAAAGACTTTAAAATTCAAGTCGGAACGAATAGAGATTTTAAATTTAACTTGCAATCTACTGATACACAGAAATACCTTACGTTTAAATCAAACAATGAGCGAAGCTATTCGATCAAATAAAGCGCGCGTATAGTGCGAAAGTGCTCCGGCAATATTGCCTTTAATATAAATTCACAAGATCTAACGAAACGTTTCTGTCATTTGAATTTAAGTTATAAAAACACAATTCAATGAACTTAAACAAATTTTTGTTTGAGCAAAGTGGATACGTAAGCGTCGCTTCAAAACATAGCGAAAGCATGTTCGCATGGAATGAAAAAATATAACTTAGTGATATTTCACGTAGCAAAACCTAGCGAGCGCTCTGTGTATTTGTGGAACTTCTTTCTTAAACACAAGAAAGACAAGTTAACCAATGAAGTTGAGAGCCTTTGTTACCAATTACCAACTTCGATCGTGACTTAGATGCAGAGGAAACTTTTTAGGAAACGCCAGGAAAGTACAACAAATCTTTTTTGGTTTCACAGTGAGACATTTTCTTAAGAAACTGATTGATCATAACAACATCAACATTAGTAATTGAGCGAACGCGAAA
Source organism: Cladopsammia gracilis (assembly GCA_022457155.1). Classification (NCBI taxonomy): domain Eukaryota; kingdom Metazoa; phylum Cnidaria; class Anthozoa; order Scleractinia; family Dendrophylliidae; genus Cladopsammia; species Cladopsammia gracilis. The sequence continues at coordinate 230,819 of JAJGOT010000649.1, forward strand.
ATGTTCTTTTATTAATAAGTTTTAATATGCACTGAAATAAAGTTAGCGGATATCTCGATTTGACAACGACTAATACGGCGATTTTCAGGTCTCAACACAAATGAAACTAAAACAATCCATTCAGACCATGCATTCATCATACAAAAAGTCTACTTTCGAACTAAAAGCCTTTTCTGCGGTATGATTATTAGAAAATCAAAAAAAAAAAACAAAAAAAAATTGCATGTCCAAACGAATAACACAACAATTTAACAGTGTACTTGCTTTATAATTTATCAACATACACATCACAAGTTTACCTTACGAGAAAGAAAAGTAACTGGGCTGCGATTCTTTTAAACGGTATAACGAATTAAGGGTCAATTAATGATAACAGTTTAGGAACGAATTAACAATACTTTTCTAAAAGTCAAGGATTGTTTGGATGCGCAGCGCTATTCGCATACTAAAGAGAGAAACGACACGAGTTCAAATTACTCTTTTTTAATTACAATTAAGTTGTCTCAAAGGTAATTGAACTACATTCATTTGTATTTATTTGCATACTGTCGAAAACATGAGATTGTAATAAGACATTATGTAATGTTTGTGTTAACATATGTGATTTTGTCCGTTTTACCCTATGACACTAAATGTTTGCGGGTTCTAATTTTTGTGATGCGTTTCTGCCAATTATGGCTACAGCCAGTAACCATGCAGCACTTGGTACGAGTAACATCGTTTTTCACTGATCATTTTATTGGACAGAAGAGTCTAGTGCACCTCAAAGAAAAACCCACTGAAATTATGTTTTACAGAGAGACTCTTATTTTCTTAGCGACTGAATGGACTAAGCGTTCGTTATTTAAAAGTTACTGAAACGATAATCGAACGATAAACAATAGATTAAAGTCATTCGGGGATTCAAGAGCAATTTAGACCGACCCCTTGGAGTACCTCATTGTAACTCAAAGTCACTCAGAGCATTTGGAGTGAGTGAGAAACTCGTAGCACTTGAGCGAGCAACTAAGAGCATTTGAGTGAGCAACTCGGAGCAGTTGAGTGCCTGGCCAACTTAGAACAACACAGAGTAACACAGAACAACTCAGAGCAACTCAGAGTATTAACTCGGAGCAACTCAGAGCAACTCAGAGCAACTCGGTGCAACTCGGAGTAATAACTCAGAGCAACTCAGAACAACTCGGAGCAACTCGGAGTATTAACTCAGAGCAACTCAGAGTATTAACTCAGAGCAACTCAGAGCAACTCAGAGCAACTCGGTGCAACTCGGAGTATTAACTCAGAGCAACTCAGAACAACTCGGAGCAACTCGGAGTATTAACTCAGAGCAACTGAGAGCAACTTAGAGCAACTCGGAGCAACTCGGAGCAACACGGAGCAACTCGGAGTATTAACTCAGAGCAATTCAGAGCAACTCGATCGGAGCAACTCAGAGCAACTCAGAGAAACTCGGAGCAACTCGGAGCAACTCAGAGTATTAACTCAGAGCAACTTACGCGATCGTGTTATAGGGTCGATAACAGATGCTTCTTGTCGATCTGTGTCTAGTCAGTTTGACATAAGGCCAATCACAACAGAGGTCAAAAACTAAAATACTTAATATTTAAAGAATGTCATTTATTATTGACAATTGCAAAATAATACATTACAGAAAATCCACTCGCATTCTAATTCATTTTCCAAGGAATTGATCACGGTGTATAAAAACTATCGTAATATTTTCTCTTTCTTGCTGTGTAAGTCAAGTCTTCATCTTCATTCGACGTTTCTTTCGGCAGGTCCTACTGGTCAAACAGTCTGTTCAATAAATATTTTCGTGTATTGACTGCTGCTTCAGCGGCCTCCGCATAATCCATGTCATCATCTTGCATAAAGCTATGCAATGTTTTCATGACCTTTTTTATGCAGTGGGTCAGTTCTAAGATCACGATACCACTTTAGATAGTGCAGATACAACCCTCGTAGCCTCTTTCTGTAAACAGGGAGTAAAAGATTGGATGCTTGAACCTCCGCAACGTCTTGTGGCAAACCCTGTTCAAACGTCTTTGAATCTCAGTCCTTGTAACGCCTTGTCCAATTGTTGGATGTCCTGATCCAAACAAAAGGTTCTTCGAAAGAGATCTCTTAGCTCTTGCTTAATATTTTCTCCAATGAAACGGGGACCAATTATGGCACTGGATTTATGTAGGGTTGGATAACCATGTAGCGGTTGAAATCCAAATTCTTTTACCAAACGACCTTCACCATTCCAGCGAAAGAAAAAGGGTTGGTATCACTTCTTACTAGGAATGTCGTAGACATATACCTCTTCGTTTAAATCCAATGCCAATTGGACAGACCATCCCGTTCCACCTTTGACTTGATTTTTTTCTGCATTCAACTCGCCAAATGCATACACGATGCGAACATCCTTGACAATAAAAAAGTTTCTTTGAAAAAGTTCTCGCGCGTAACTGTTGTCTGTCATGTTGAATCGTCTATCGAGTGATTTGCAGGCATGATATAAATAAGGGTTCGCTTGGATCAACGTTTCTCTCGGTAACGGTGAGATAGTTTTGGGCCTGAGATGACGTGGCCCTATCTTGACCTCTACTTGAAAACCATACTTTCGACCCAATTCTTCCGCCAAAAGATCTAATCCACCGCAACCACCAGTGTATAACACATAGCCTGTTCCGATGGGACAGTCCATGGGTTCTTCCCCCATCTTTGGTGAAAATAAAATGAAACAACACACTCTATTTATCTAAACTAAGAACCAATCAGAAGATTGTGCAAACCAGTTTGATCGAGTCATCTTACCACAAGACAGTTAGAGAACCGGATTTAGTCACATACTTATCCTGTTATTTTAACAAAAACCAGTTTGACCGCGTCCTATTATCTTTTTTTATCATTGCTTGGTCAGATTTTGTAATGAAACGTGATTGGTTCACGTAGAACACATAACAAGTGAAGCGACTCTCAATTTGTGGATTCAGGGGAAAGATGGAACAGTCCAAAGTTGATCACGCTACGAAGAGAAAGCCCACTCGTCCAGCCAAGGTTCCGTCAGGAACCAAACCTAAAAAGAGAAAAACAGACAAACATATCGTGAACTTTGGTGACACTATTCATACTGTCTGTGAAGGCAAATGTGAAGGAGTCCACTTCAATGAGGATGACGATCCCAACTTTATAGAGATAGAAAAGCAGGGTCTTGATTATATAGTACCTTTCAAACTTGATAACAGCTTGGAAAAAACAGATATCGAAGTCCTCGAAACAGGAGAGATTGTGACTCAAGAAGAAGAACAAGCTGTAGACGATTTATTGCGCGAGCTGAGGTTCATGAATCAAGCCACCCAGACAGATCCTCTTCACCCATTTGAAATGCAACCAGGAGAATTCCATCCTGTGGTGTCTCAAATTGATAGTAAATGCCTTACACCCAAGCAAAGAGAGCAATGTCTTGACAAGGAACTGAAAACAAGAAATGCTGAACAAGCGACCAAACCCCTCACACTGCATCCGTTTCCACCTCGTTGGAACCCAAATTTCTTCAATGGGAGTTTAGAAGAAAACATTCAGAAAAGACATTCCAAAACCGTGGAGCAGCCTGATTCCATTAAATTTGACCGTCCAGGAGAATACTCCAAGTCTGGCAGGCAATACGTCGTCATCGACCCCAACAATATCATCATAACCCCTTCTCAGTTGAAAGGGCATGTTTATGATGATGCGATGGTACGCAGTTGGTTGAAAGACCATCCTGATGAAGCCACCTTCAAACCTGGCTGGGTGAACTTTTGAACAGTATTGACCCATCCGTTGCTTGTTAATAGCTTTCTTGCATTTTTATTATAAATGTTTGTAAACATTAATTATTAAAAATGTTTGACATACCTAGCATCATGTGTGATAATATGTAGAAATGTGTACGATGGGAATTGATCTTTTATTTTTATTTTGTGGAGACGTCTCTAAGCACAACGTTGATTTCTGGAAAACGTTTACTGTCCTGTATCAAGACCATTTCGTATAAAATTAATCTCGTTAAATCGTTAATGGTTAGTTGTAACTATAGGAAATCTATCAGATCAGTAAATAAGATAGTGGCAGCTATACCTTTGAAAGCTTTTGTCTATGTATTTTTTGGGACGAGTTGCACAGGTTTTACTTGTTTGGTATAAGGTTTCACAATTTTTATTTTAGGCTAAGGTAAAGTACAATTGACCTCTTTTGTAACAAAGGGATATACTAAATTGACAAAAGCCCCTTTGAGTGACTCAGCTGTATAAATGAGCAAGGCGATCTGTCTGTACTCATTTTACAACAAGTCAACATCGAGTAACCATCGTGGATCAGTATGCATTCTTGTCAATTCTGTGAAAGAGTATTTAGCCGAAAATACAACAGAGATAGGCATGAGAAGCAATGTTGTAATAAACGTTCAGAGCAACAACAAGAAGAGATGACCAGTCAGTATAGAATGGGAGAGAATTCACCAGATACTTGTTACGATGAAAACCCATTTGAGGAATATGAAAAGGCAATGCGTCGGATGGAGAAAGAAGAAGAAGAAGAAGAAGAAGAAGAAGAAGAAGAGAAAGATGGTGATGATTCTGATGACGATGCTGATGTTGATGGTGATGATGATGATGATGATGATGATGATGGTGGTGGTGATGATGGTGATGGTGATAATGACGAAGACGAAGACCAGAAAAGCATAGCTAGTGACGCCGAAAATGATGATACTGATCCTTGGGATAAGTTACGTGAGGAAGTTATTAATGATCTTAGCACAACCTGGGAAGAGCAGGTGAAAGAAAACACGATGGAGGGTTTGCCACAAGACCTTGCGGAGGTTCAAGCATCCAATCTTTTACTCCCTGTTTACAGAAGGAGGCTACGAGGGTTGTATCTGCACTATCTAAAGTGGTATCGTGATCTTAGAACTGACCCACTGCATAAAAAGGTCATGAAAACATTGCATAGCTTTATGCAAGATGATGACATGGATTATGCGGAGGCCGCTGAAGCAGCAGTCAATACACGAAAATATTTATTGAACAGACTGTTTGACCAGTAGGACCTGCCGAAAGAAACGTCGAATATAGATGAAGACTTGACTTACACAGCAAGAAAGAGAAAATATTACGATAGTTTTTATACACCGTGATCAATTCCTTGGAAAATGAATTAGAATGCGAGTGGATTTTCTGTAATGTATTATTTTGCAATTGTCAATAATAAATGACATTCTTTAAATATTAAGTATTGTAGTTTTTGACCTCTGTTGTGATTGGCCTTATGTCAAACTGACTAGACACAGATCGACAAGAAGCATCTGTTATCGACCCTGTAACACGATCGCGTAAGTTGCTCTGAGTTAATACTCTGAGTTGCTCCAAGTTGCTCTGAGTTGCTCCGAGTTTCTCTGAGTTGCTCTGAGTTGCTCCGAGTTGCTCCGAGTTGCTCTAAGTTGCTCTGAGTTGCTCTGAGTTAATACTCCGAGTTGCTCCGAGTTGCTCCGAGTTGCTCTAAGTTGCTCTGAGTTGCTCTGAGTTAATACTCCGAGTTGCTCCGAGTTGTTCTGAGTTGCTCTGAGTTAATACTCCGAGTTGCACCGAGTTGCTCTGAGTTGCTCTGAGTTGCTCTGAGTTGCTCTGAGTTAATACTCTGAGTTGCTCTGAGTTAATACTCTGAGTTGTTCCGAATTGTTCTGAGTTGCTCTGAGTTGCTCCGAGTTAATACTCTGAGTTGCTCTGAGTTGTTCTGTGTTACTCTGTGTTGTTCTAAGTTGGCCGGGCACTCAACTGCTCCGAGTTGCTCACTCAAATGCTCTTAGTTGCTCGCTCAAGTGCTACGAGTTTCTCACTCACTCCAAATGCTCTGAGTGACTTTGAGTTACAATGAGGTACTCCAAGGGGTCGGTCTAAATTGCTCTTGAATCCCCGAATGACTTTAATCTATTGTTTATCGTTCGATTATCGTTTCAGTAACTTTTAAATAACGAACGCTTAGTCCATTCAGTCGCTAAGAAAATAAGAGTCTCTCTGTAAAACATAATTTCAGTGGGTTTTTCTTTGAGGTGCACTAGACTCTTCTGTCCAATAAAATGATCAGTGAAAAACGATGTTACTCGTACCAAGTGCTGCATGGTTACTGGCTGTAGCCATAATTGGCAGAAACGCATCACAAAAATTAGAACCCGCAAACATTTAGTGTCATAGGGTAAAACGGACAAAATCACATATGTTAACACAAACATTACATAATGTCTTATTACAATCTCATGTTTTCGACAGTATGCAAATAAATACAAATGAATGTAGTTCAATTACCTTTGAGACAACTTAATTGTAATTAAAAAAGAGTAATTTGAACTCGTGTCGTTTCTCTCTTTAGTATGCGAATAGCGCTGCGCATCCAAACAATCCTTGACTTTTAGAAAAGTATTGTTAATTCGTTCCTAAACTGTTATCATTAATTGACCCTTAATTCGTTATACCGTTTAAAAGAATCGCAGCCCAGTTACTTTTCTTTCTCGTAAGGTAAACTTGTGATGTGTATGTTGATAAATTATAAAGCAAGTACACTGTTAGTTTGTTGTGTTATTCGTTTGGACATGCAATTATGTTTTGTTTTTTTGTTTTTTTGATTTTCTAATAATCATACCGCAGAAAAGGCTTTTAGTTCGAAAGTAGACTTTTCGTATGATGAATGGTCTGAATGGATTGTTTTAGTTTCATTTGTGTTGAGACCTGAAAATCGCCGTATTAGTCGTTGTCAAATCGAGATATCCGCTAACTTTATTTCAGTGCATATTAAAACTTATTAATAAAAGAACATTTTCGCGTTCGCTCAATTACTAATGTTGATGTTGTTATGATCAATCAGTTTCTAAAGAAAATGTCTCACTGTGAAACCAAAAAAGATTTGTTGTACTTTCCTGGCGTTTCCTTAAACGTTTCCTCTGCATCTAAGTCACGATCGAAGTTGGTAATTGGTAACAAAGGCTCTCAACTTCATTGGTTAACTTGTCTTTCTTGTGTTTAAGAAAGAAGTTCCACAAATACACAGAGCGCTCGCTAGGTTTTGCTACGTGAAATATCACTAAGTTATATTTTTTCATTCCATGCGAACATGCTTTCGCTATGTTTTGAAGCGACGCTTACGTATCCACTTTGCTCAAACAAAAATTTGTTTAAGTTCATTGAATTGTGTTTTTATAACTTAAATTCAAATGACAGAAACGTTTCGTTAGATCTTGTGAATTTATATTAAAGGCGATATTGCCGGAGCACTTTCGCACTATACGCTCGCTTTATTTGATCGAATAGCTTCGCTCATTGTTTGATTTAAACGTAAGGTATTTCTGTGTATCAGTAGATTGCGAGTTAAATTTAAAATCTCTATTCGTTCCGACTTGAATTTTAAAGTCTTTAACGCTCACTATGATTCGAAGTACTAAAACAATTGCTAAACAACTCAGCGCAAGTTTAATTGTGTTTTCAACTAAACATTAGCATAGTAGATTCTCTGATTTTTCGGTTTGACATTCAGTAAGTTTAAAGAAACGTTTATGCGGCATTTTGCTTTCTAGATAAGCGTATTTTCGCGTTTGAAAAGCAAACATTACTTTAAAGTGTCAGTTGCTGAAAAGATTTTCACCGTATTTTTCTTTTGATGTGATCAGTTTCTTCAATTAATATTACAGTACGTTCAAGTTTGAATTACGCTACGCTCGCGGTTGAGTGAGTGTTAACAAAAGGTAATTACATTTATTGTTTCTTAAGAGTGTTTCTTCAAAAGATTTAAGTCATTTATATTCAAGAACACACTTGAATGCAAATGCTTGAAAGAAATGTTCGTTAATGTTATATTAATCGAAGTATTGAACAACTAAAACAATCGGTTAAAGCTGAGCGCTGCCGCCTTGTCCAGTTGAGTTTTGGAGTTTTGTTTCTATTTACTGGTCAAAGAAACCCTCGCTACGAATTGCAGTGCGCTACGTTTCTCTGTAATTAAGTATTCCTTCTTGTTTAACTAAAGAGAAAAGTATTTCTTACATTGTATCTGTAATGTAGTTGGATTGTGAGTTAAATTCCAAATCGCCATTCGTTTTGACTCGTAAGTAAATTTTTATCGCTTGGTCAAAGAAAAAACCCCGCTTAAAGTAAGGCAGCCGCGGCGCTCAACTCGATTAGCTTCGCTCGTTGTTTGACTTAAGCGTAAGGTATTTTCTGTTAGGTTGCAAGTTAAATTCAAAGTCTCTATTTGTTTTGACCAGAAATTCACTCAATTTGAGTAGCGTCAAATCGCTTGGTCAAAGAAAAACCGCGCTAAGGAATGCAGCGCGCTAAACTCGATTATTTGACTTCGCTCGTGTTGCTTGACTTAAGCGTGTGCCATGCTTGAGTTTATATTTTGTTTATTAGCAAAGTAAATGCACTCACAAATTGAATTTTGTTTTCCTTTTTCTTTAAAAGAACCGCTTACGGTTATTTAGTGTTTAAGCCAAGCGCATTGCAAGGACACATTTCGTGTTTACTTTTAAGTGAACAAAACAAACAGTGCTTTCAACTGTAGCGAACGTGGTCATTAAGGTTACAGTGTACCTTCGGGGGTGTCTTCAGTATAACAGCTCTAGCGTCTTAAGATTACACTTAATATACTCAAACCCAGATATCAAATTACAGCTTATAGAGCTGGCTATCTAAATATGGAAACCATTTGGTAATAAAATGAATTGTCGAATTTTTTACGACGTCTAAATTCGAAAGTCCGAATCAGCTTTAAAACGCTATAACTCAAAGCGATTATTATATTTTGCTAATTTGATTTGTTCTCGGATTTCCGGACACGAAGCGCTAAAAAAACGTGTCGGCGATTTTCCTTTTTCAATTGCAGTGAAAAGTTACAGAATATTTTCGAAAAGGGTAGAAAAAAAATTGGAATGATCGCACGGAAATGCCTCTTGACGAAAAAGTTTTCGGAATTAAGAAATTCGCCGACACGTTTTTGTTGATTATATGTTAACCTAGCTTCTGTCCAAATTTAAGGAAAATCGAACAAATTCCCTTTGAGTTGTAGCTCTTTAAAGTGTCCTCAACAAGCGAAAAATTAACTTTGAGAAAACGGCGCTTAAAAAATCATATCGCTTAATAAACAAACTCCGCCCACAAAAGTTATACGGTCATTTCTCCGTCAATTTTCACTATTTTTCGATACTTTCTTTTTTGGATGAAAGTTCATTCTGTAAACTTTATTTTAACGCCAAAAAATTTTTTTCAATAAATTTTCGATCTGAAGGTACACTGTAACCTTAAAAATCAAGACAAGATCAAACTACCTACACTTCAGAGACAATTTAGCAGAATAGATAAATCAAAATGTCAAAGAGATCTTGGACAATTAATTGCAGATGGTTTGTAAAATAAACATAAACATCACACTCTTTGTAACAAAGCAGAACTGATTGTAATCATTGTTTTTGTTTTCTCAATAAAATAATTTTTTTACAACATCAAACATTGTGTTGTATTCATTTTGAGGAAACATCGTTCAGAGTGCCATTTTGAAAACTAAATAAGGGTGAACAAAACCGGTTTGACTCGTTTTTATCTCGTTAAAGCGCATGCGCGCATAACGAGATATAGGAGTCACTAGAATATGGGGACAAAAGTTGTTAACAAATTTTTGTGGACTTTTGTCCGGGGGGGTTAGTTGTTTCTTCTTTATAGAAGCTATATTAGGGCATCGAGGATATGGTTGGTTAAACCGGTTAGGATTTCAAGAAGGGCATCACATACTGCTCCTAAAATTTTTGGGGAGCACCCCCGGAACTATTGTTAATTTCCCTTGGGTATCGGGATGTCAAAACTTGTGACGAACTTGTCATATCTTACATTACGTTACCGCAAAGGTATTAAGTTCTTCTTAAGTTTCGATATCTCACGTTACCTATCAGTTTCAATCATTTGTCGTAAAGCCATTAAAGCTGCATTGCGTTTTTTTTTTGGCAAACGCAGTTTGAGAATTTCACGGTGTATTTTTACGAATGGAGACGTTTTAAGAAAGTTAAATGGGACGGGAAAGTTTGTGTTTTAATATGAGCGATATGGCAGAGCAAAATTGCGTTTGTTCTATTTTGATTCATTGCTATTACGGTTTGATTATGCAATAGTATGGGAACGACGTCATAGTTTTGTTTATTTAGCTACCGTGCACAAGGATATTATGCGGATTGTGCGACTGAATTTGTTTTGCGGGAGGATATTTTTGCGGGTCGCGGAAACAGCTAAAATTTGCTGGAAGGAAATGCTTGCGGATTTCTGGGCAAGTATAAATAAAATCCAAGGCATCGGTATTAAACTGCAATTTTACTTCCTGACCGGAGGTTTGTATAGTTCCCATAGTTATGGTTGCTGTTCTGGCGCCAATATGAACATAAACAACGAGAAAACTAGTGAGTGAATTATTGTACGTTGTTGTAAAAACGTATCAGTATTATGATAACAGTCTCTGGTTCGTTTAAGGACGTGTCTGGAGTTGAATCAGGAATACAAATGACTGTTGTGCCGGTCGTCTAGGAGTTCACTGTTATGAGAATTATGAGTTATGAGAGTTCACCGTTCTGTAAAACGCGGACCGGATGGCGGCAGATGGCGGATGGCGGACGGCGGACGGCGGACGGCGGACGGCGGACGGCGGATAATAAAATGCGGATAACAAAATGCGGATGATAAAATGCGGATGAAAAAAACAACAGAAAAATAATTCCTTACGATTTTTACAAAAAAAAACAAAGAAAGAAAAGCAGAAATAACTTTAAAATGGCACGAAACAAAAACACGAAACAGTAACTTTATTGTCCAAACTGTCTTCAAGTTCCACTTCATGCCTCACTCAAACCTAGTTGGAAAATATATGAATGTTGCGTTTCGAGCCCCTCCCCTAGGTTTGACCGATTGTGCAGTCTGCACGTGTTTGAGGATGGAGTCCGACGAGTGTGACGATTACGGGCTTTTAAAATCTGTGTTTAGGAAACGGTAAGTTAGTAGAGTTCTTAAATTCGATTTAACTTCACCTGTTACTTTGCTTCACAAACAATCTTTGCTGACTTTTTATTCGTGTTTGTATCTGGTTCGTTGAAGAGTCAGGAAGGTGATGCAGTTGAGTGTTTTTATCATAGATATGTTAAAAGGGTTAATTACTACACTAGTTTCCGTTATGGATATCTTTGGAATGCATGTATTCAGATAAGACCTTTTTGAGTGTTCCACTGTCACGATCATTCATTCCTGTGTTATCCTTTGTGAAAGCAAGAGCAACACTACAATGGTGTCTCAGTGATTCCGATCGCCATTACTGTGTCCGATCCAGAACTGTTGGCATGTGATGCTTGTCTTGATGCTTGTGGTGCAGTGTGTTTTGGGGAATTCTTCCATGCCAAGTTTCCTCCTTTTATTGCTAGTCAACATTTGAACATTAACCAGCTCGAACTGCTTACAATCAGGTCAGCGTATACGCACTGAACAATCAACGTTCAACGAACGCCTTCATGCAGCGTTGTCTACGTGAACTTTGGTTGTTGCTGTCTCTTAACAATATCCGTTTATCTGCGCGTTACATTAGCGGGAAGTCTAACGTTTTAGCGGATGCGTTGAGTCGTTCTCACTTAGACTCCTCGAACTCAGAATATGTGCAGCATGCCGTAGCTACCTTGAACATTACCCAAGTATTTCCTAGCGACTCTAAGTTCGTTTTTAATGTATATTAAGTAGCTACTTCTATTTATTTTCATAAATCCTTATTAAGTTTATTGATTTTTTTTCTTTCTGTTTTTCAATTTAATCTCGCAGATCACATCGACGCTTTGCAGCGCTAGCAGTATTTAGGAACTATTCAGGTCCATGCTTTTTGCGACTACACAAAGCGCTCTATGAGATGCTATATGCGAACATATTTATTGTTTTGCCAATATTTCGATTTCTTACCTTTTCCAGTTTCCAAATCCGTTTATTTGCTTTATTTAGTTTTTTTTTGTCACGTTCTTTAACGTCATACCGTTCGATCGCTAATTATTTGGGCATTATTTCACATATTAACCGCTCGTGTGGTGCCAGTTTTGCCTTTCTTCACGATAATGACGTTTATCTTGCCAAACGAGCGGTGCGTCGGATCTTGGGTGATTGTGTCGCACGAAAAGAACCGATCACTGTTGAGATCCTTTTACAATTGTCCCGTATTTTCGATTTAGATAATCATTTGCACGTCTGCATGCGTGCTTTATTTTTAGTAGCCTTATTTTCTTTTTTACGTATCTCTAATTTAGTACCGTATAAGTTGTCTGAAATTGGCGATTCCCAGGCGTATTTTTTGACGCTATCTAGCGTGACTTTCACACCGCAAGGGGTTTTGTTGCGCATCACGCGCACGGAGACACTCCAGTTTCGGGAGCGGGTTTTAGAAATTCCCTTGCCGTTTATTCCCGGTTCGCCCCTTTGTCCTGTCACCGCGCTTAGGCAGTATTTAGCTAGTGTACAATTGTCGCCCTCCACCATTATTCGTTTGTCAATCTCGGGGATCGAACAAGCCTATCTTGGCTCACCAGTATAACGCTTTTATTAAGAAGTCACTTTCAGCCATTGGGTTTAATCCCGCACAGTATTCCTCGCACAGTTTTCGTCGCGGGGGCGCTACATTTGCTTTTTGTAATCGAGCGCCTACAGCTTTTATTAAATCGCATGGCGATTGGAAGAGTGACGCATATTTAGTCTATCTCACTCTTTCCAACGAAAATAAGTTTAAAATTCTCCATTCTATCACAACCAGACTTTCTCCCACATCGTAACTTCTTCTTCTCAAACCCTTATTTCATTCTTTTTTCCCCTTTGGGTTTGGCGGTCTAGGGTGTTGTCTCTTGTGCAGTATCAATTTTGAATAAACATCCGTTTAACCCCATCTACTGAGTCTGTTTGTAGTAGTAATTGCAAAACAGTGTCTATCCATATCAAATACCCTTGCATTGCATGACAATCCGAGTTTTATGACCTCAATAAACAAAATTTTAGAAACCTTCCAAGGCATATCAGATACAAATACTCTTTTCGTGGAAAATAGTCAGAAATCCATGAAAATTTTCTTTAATAGAATTATTAATAATATAGAATCAGAATCTAAGGTACATCAGATGAAGCTTGTTCAACTAAACATCAAGCTTAATTTTTATTCTAAATTCACAAATGACACAGGAAGTTCTAGTAACTGTTATGACGTAATAAAAAATATGAAACACAGACGAACACTGGCTAAGTTTCGAACAGCAAGTCATTGCCTACGTGTTGAAACGGGTAGACATGCAAAACCAAAAATTCCAAGAGATTTGAGGCACTGCGAATGCTGCTTACCAAATGACGTTGAAGAAGAAATTCATTTCTCTTTCGACTGTGTTTCATATTCTGACCTAAGAAATTCACTACATTGTAAAAGTTTTTTGAACCTACAAAATACATATAGAATTAATTTCTTTTTTAACAATGTTGACACAGGTGGGTCACTTTATATATGAAGCTTCAGAGAGACTAAACACTCTGTTAGCAAAGACTGCAATCACTATATTCTAGTTTAATCTGTTAGTGTAATAGGCAATACCATGTATGTAAATGGGAATGCTAATAAACTTTTGATTTGATTTGTAATTGAGTGTTTTTATCATAGATATGTTAAAAGGGTTAATTACTACACTAGTTTCCGTTATGGATATCTTTGGAATGCATGTGTATTCAGATATTAAAGACCTTTTTGAGTGTTCCACTGGCACGATCATTCATTCCTGTGTTATTTATAATCGCCAAAACGGGAATCTGAATAACTGGTTATATTATATTTAAAGTTAACTTCGTCAGGGGTGAAAGAGTTTTGTTTCCTAAGTACTAGAAAATCATACTTTTCATACTTTTCGCGTTTTTTAAATTTGGCTTTCTTTACATGTAGTATTTTATCTATTAAACATACGATACATATATTAATTTGAGAATATCAGTATTATAAAAGTGACAGGCCAAACACGACTCCCGCTAGTTGCAAAATGTATAAAGAAACCTCTAGAATAGCTTTGACAAATGCTCGATGTATTGTATGACTCTTTGATCTTTGGGATATAAATCTCTTTAATGACAGGAGGTCAGTTTACATGCTGTGCACACTCACTGCCATTTATAGAATTATTGTTTCTCTATGCCTTCGTTATGCTAGCTCTCTTGGCATATGTTGGGGCGTCTTTGGCTAACTTTTGTTGCAAGATAAGTAGTGATCGGCTGCAGTTTTTGTTAATTTTTATGAATATGCTTGGATCAGTCAATTTCTCAGCCGGTGATTTAGTGTCTAAGTCTGCGGTGTGCAAGACTTGTGAGAAAGTGGATCTTTATCACGGATGTAAGTGTCTAAGATCAAAGTCTGAAGCTGCCGTATCTCTACTGGAATAATGACGTCTTGCAGTTTATGTTTTAGCTCCTTGTTTTATTCTGTTTTTGAGTAGTGTTTCTTGTAGCTTGAAGAACCTCCTGATCCGTTGTTTCATAATGGCGTTCGGGATTGCATCCCGACAATGGCTTGTACAGATGTAGTGATCTGTTTTGAAAATCTCACGGATGCTAGTGAATTCTTACGTTTTTCCACAGCTTATTTTTTAGTATTTATCAAATTATTATCCTAAAGCTGTAAACTGCGCATTGTAAATTGGCGTAGAAATAATGGCAAAGTCCCGGGTTGGCGTCATCTAATTACCATTTTGTAAATTCAAATCTCTAAAAATAAACTCACAAACGCGACCGGTTGAAAACAAGAAATATTTTACCATTCAACTATTCAATGTACATAGAGTTAATTCTGAAAATATATTTCTAGGGGTGAGGTACCGTGTATACGGTAAACACCGTGAGTTACGTTCGTGTTGCAGTTACAGTTTTGAACATGACGAGCCGCATGGGCTTAATCCAATTAAGAAAATGATCGACGGTTGCTAGCCAAAACGTGTCATCGCTCAAGATGATCTGTCAATGGCTGCTTATTGATTTTCAGTCAGTTATGCAATCTTCCTTCGCTTCATTGAATTGCTGAATCTGGCCATAGTGAACATCATTTCTTCTTCTCAGAACAAAATGAGGTAACAAAATGATTATTTACGACCACGGATAGGTCTAGCTTAGACCAGTTATCTTTCTGACTCCGAAAATGAAGAAATAGTCGATTACATTGAGGGTTATCTTATTTACGCGCCAATATTTTAATTTTGGCGCGATCGGGAAATCTACCTATATCCCTCACGTTCGAAAAAAAACTGCGCATGCAAGCTTATTTCTATAATGGTTTTAAAATAAATGATTGAAGTTGCCACACTACACATATGCTGCCTAAGCGACCGAGAAGGTAAGTGCCTTTTCCATATTTATTAGGATTTCAATTTTCAGTGGAGATCAGTAAATATACTAATTCCACGAACTGTGTGCGACCAAATTCAAGCGAATAAATTGCGTTATTTCTCAGTGGATCACTTTTCTCTTGAATTGGCCTGGTTTCCGATTAATTTCAAACAAAAGTAGGCAGAGTTGGTTCACATGTTGTGGCTGGTGTGTCGCCGGTGAAAACGAGCAATCGGGTGCGTCGCCTTTGCTTTGTGAGGGTCCCCCAGGGGGGGTCTGTGTTCCCGTGTTCCCTTCAAAATTTTAACTCTGTTCCCTTGTTCCCGTCCAAAATTTCACCTTGTTCCCTTGTTACCCTTTCAAGATTAAATTTTATCTCTTATTCTTTGCATATACGTAATTTATCTCTTATTCTTTGCATATACGTCCTAATTAACCAAACTGAACAAAACAAAATAACTGATTGTAGGTCTACAGTGTTGCTGATAAATTTTGATCATTATTTCTGTGATATTTTTGACTTTGTGAAAGAATTTCGTAACAAAATTTAAAACAAATCGTTGTAATTACATCAACTTTTTCCAACAAATGAAGATAATGCTTGGGAAATACTAAGAATCCTGACCTCGCCTTTTCAGTCGTCATAATACAGAAAATCGTCCGTATGTGGCCTCTTTCTCGCACGTGATGCACGTCTTGGCCTCGCGTCCTCTGCACGATCTCGGTCAGTATCCAGGCCCTCACTGATTTCCCTCGCCTCTTCAATAGTCACTGCATCCACGCATTCAATCATTCTTGACTGATACCTTATAAACTCATTTTCTGTCAGTTCAATGTTTCCATCTCCTCTAACAGTTTCTTCCAATGGGCCACCTATGTCCTTAACATTGATCTCGACAACACCTTCTGTATAAAATATCAGAGGATTGAATGGGTCACCTTCAAATAACCTGGCCTTTGCTTTCTTTGTCGAGGCAGTGATGCTTTCTTCTAGTACGTATACCACTGTCCGCCGAGATGTGGCGTCAGATGCAAGATAAACAACATCTCCCGAGGTATAAAGGAGTTCGTGTGAGTTGTCATGATGAGCAGTTGTTCTGGCACCATCTTGTCCATCTGCGATCTTCGAGAAATCCAAAGGCGTTATTGTAGGCTGTACCTGGGCATAAAGATTTATCGGCAGAGTACCCGGATTATCTTTGGTGCTCATGTTGCGCACAGTCTTCTGTGGTAAACTTTGACCATACTTCATGCGCCAGTCTCTCATTTGCTGAACTTGTTGCTTTGTCAACTGTGCTGTAGAAGGGGGCGACATCTTAGGTAGGGCTGAATATTTCAAGTCAGTTTTGACCCTTGGGTAATGAGACGTCGCACTTATGTAGTATGAAAACCTGGTTGTGCACATCTGCTTTAAATGTTCCTTCATTGCTCGACTGAAGCGGAAATCAAATTGCAACTGCATTGGCATGTCAGATGCACCTGCCCTCATCTCGGAGAAAAAGTTCTCCACTACCAGCGTCAAAAGGCTTTTAAGTTTGAACACATCCAAAAGCTGTGGGGCATACTTTCGAAAAAGATCTCTAATTTCTCCCAGCTCACAGTGCAAGCAAGATCCTTCTTTCGTCCTCCACAACGACTGACGAAACGGTTCCCTGCGGACCTTGAGTCTGGGCTTCTGTCCCAAGAAAGGCTTCGACTCGATCTATACACTGGCAATCAAAGTCATATACTTCTTGGATTCTGGCAATTGCTGTGTCGATAGTGAACGACTTTGACATTTGTTTCTTCTGGTGCAAGCCAAATGTCACAGCAAATGTCTAAAGATTACTCAGATACTTGACCAAAGGAAGCACTTCACTTGTCATTCTCAAGCAGCCTGTTGAAGAGTCGACCACAAAGACTGTTTTCCTTTCAGCAAATACACCCGTTGGCTGGACATATTGGCCACATTTGCCATACCTCGTTCCTTTGCCATTTCCGGAAAACGTGCTGCATTCACGGGTTGCAGGGTTCCATACATTCAATGAATGGTTGCCAACATCGCTGAAAAGAATCTTATCGTCATAAACTGTTAGACTGTGTACTTTAGAGCACTCTGTCCCGTTTCCAATAACCTTCTCAAATGTCCTGTCTTCAAGATTAACAGTAAAGATTCCACCATCATCGTCGTGCGAGGCTGTGTACAGCTCATCATTGAGAATAGCCATTCCGTAGAGAAGGCCACAATCTAATGTAATTTGAGCAATAACTTTCCCTTTCAAGCTCACAAGATCAGACTCCACTTTGACCTTGAATACTGTCCCTTGCTTTGTAGATGCATACAAATACCCTCCTGCAAATAGCCATCTTTGTCAAAGACCAAAGCTAAAGGATTCTGTATGTCGTGATTTATTTGAAGCTTGTTTGAACACGCCGTACCTCTTCTTGACATTCTCTCTTTGAGGACTCTTTGCAGCTTCTCTTTCAATGGTTTCTTCGTTTTCCTTTTGTCACCTTCCTCCCAAGCACCTGTTTCCTTTAGTTTCTCTCGTAACTGCGGAACTGTTAACTTGTTTGGATCAACAATAGTTTGGTCAGTAAGGTCTTTGAACATGATGCTACTCTTTCTAGACTCTGCAATGTAAAGCACATTGTTATGTAAAGCAATGCCAACGGGACAGTCCAGAGAATCTACTTCAACCGTGATGTTTGCTGGATAGTGTGAGACCCTGACTTTCAAAACTTTACCAGTTCCGATGTCACTTAAGAACATATTGCCAAGAGGGCCCATGGCAATAGCAACAGGACTCTTGAGTACACCTTGCTTGTTGTCGTCTGTGATTCTATACTTTTCTGGCACAACTGTATGTGTAACATGTACTGCATTGGTATTCAAAACATCAGTTACAGCTGGATCCGAGATTTGGAGAACTGAGTCGACATCTTGTCGATCCCTGTTCCTTGCAGCACTGAGTGGCTTTTGATAAAGACTTGGATCATTCCTGAGCACGCGAAGCTGTACTAGATTTATTCTGACATCGTCAACCCACAAGAACCAGTTGCTAAAGCCTTGCCGTTTACGCTTGCTAACATGTGGAGCATCTGCAATTGTCGAGACAATGTTCAGACTAGGATTTTCACTTTTCTCTTCCATCAAGAGTTTTTGACCGCCCGAATTTCGAGACTCAGAATCCTGGGTAACAACAATGACTGCAACTTTGTTGCACTTTTCTTCGTTCTTCAGACAATAGTCGCAAGCACGAAGTTGGGGCTCAATATTCGCGTGTCCTTTTCTTTCACAGTCAGCGCAAACTTTCTTGTTTTCTATACAGTCAGTACAACGGCTATTTCCCTTTGTGTGATCTTTTATCACTCCATTTCTTGTCTCAATTAGTTTCTGTTCTAAATGCAGTTGGCAGACATTCATCTCATTCATCTCTCGCTTGATGGTATCAGCTGATTCAGTTGAATCTAATCCTTTAGCAAGATGATTGACTCCGATTTCCAAGGATATCTTTGAGTCAATGGTAGTGAGACATGAGACTTCTGCCTCTTGAACCATGCAACTCTTTAGCATTTCTTTGTCTGGCTCCGGATGGTCTTTTACAAACTTGTAGTCAATATTTATAGTACTGCCGACAAGCTTGCCTTGCCTCGAGTCAAACAGTAATCCAGGTTTCAGCTGCATAGCATCCTTGGCCAATACCGCAGGAAGAACTTTCACATGATCGTCCTCGTACAATGGAGGTGTCTCTTCCTTGATGCAAGTGAGAATAAAGGATTGCAGCAATGACGCACGTGTACCACTCTCCGTTGAGTACCCTTCATACTGCTTGTCCCGTGTGGTCTTTCCTGGCAGTGGCCAATTCCACTTTCTCCAGTCAAATGAGTCAATGCCCCCGCCACCTTCTCCTGCATGCCCTTCGCCTCTGAGCAGGTTAACCACTCTCCTGCCACCATAATATTCAAGGGTTTCAAGGAATTGAAGAACTTCATTGTCCCACCTAAATTGTACTGAATGATTCATTTGTCTTTCGTTTAGCCAGTGGACATAGTCAATAGAATTTTCCAGCAGCCCATAAAACATACTGTCTTTCGACAAGACATCACTGTCGAGAAAGTTCTGCAGCTTCTCTGTAACAGAATCGAGAAATTTCACTCTCTTTATACCTGGAGCAGCTTCATTTGCGAATAGATCATCAGATTCATCGGATTCATTATCACTGTCTAATTTAAAAGAGGAGGGATACGAGTCATCTGAGACATTTGAGATAGTCGAGTCAGTATCTTCAATTGGCAACTCTGGTGACACGGTGAGTAGCTCGTCTAGAGGTGGCTCATCCAGTAACATATTGTAAAAGTTCGAAGAGCTGTCTATATCTCTGCATGGCAACTGAAATAAATATATGTCAAAATGTATTTCAGCACATATATGAATCATTAGTGGGTCATTAGTCAAGTCATGATTTATGTTATGTACTCTTGGACAAGTTCATTAACAAATATTTATTTGACTCAAAGAAAAGCAGCAATAATCAGCTATTCATAGTATATACAATTACATTATAGAAGAAATGAAATTTTAAACACTAAAGACGTACTAAATTTACATTTACAGGGGTTTACAGGTATAAACACTATTACTTGAACGTCGATTGTTACATTAATGTTGAGATGGTTACAGTTTAATTAAAAGGTTAATTCATTGAAATGTCTAAAATACAGTGAGGACCAGTGAGGTGTCGTGTTCCGAAAGATATCCGCTCAAAAACACATTTCGCCCTTACTCGTCAATATCTATTCCAGTATCTTCCATCATATCAATGGCATCGATGTCAAAAGAGGAACCTGCAGAAGTTGTTGTTTCTTCTCTTGTCTCTCTTGAAAGTGTTTGCATAAGAGTCATTTGCTTGGTTTTCTTTAAGTCATGAACCTTTGCCTTACATTTGACCCAGTGTCCTGTATTAAAAAGAGAGAAAAAGAAATAATGAGCTCATATCAGCAGGCATTCAACAATGTGCATTGCAATGATAAGAAAAAAAAATCTAAAATACTTACTATTGCCAAAGAATTTCAAAGCTCTAGGCTTGTTCAGCATAACTGCTGTTCCGCACTTACAAACAATCCACCTCTCATTATTGGCACAGGAACCAGGGTATATTCTTTCGATATCTGGTATTAAAATGAATTGTGTTAGAATAAACAACTACTGGGATTACCGTTAATTCTAATATGTAAATAATAATTAATATGTATTAATTTACTCTTTTCAATTTTTGTGACAGTCAGAAAAGGCAAATTTCAAAAAAACTCAGATTTCTTCAATACTTTAATTGTATTTTAGTGAATTTACTGACTATGATAACTTTATGTGCACACAATAAGTGCCTGATAACCGTCTCGAACTTATGGTAGACGACAAAAAAAATAGGAGCTTTATTTAACCTTTTGACTCCTGAGAGCGCCATTTGGCGCGCTTCCAAATAAGGCGTATATTTGGCCCCAAAAAAGGTACTCAAAGGTCCCATATTGCACCTAAGGACACTATATGTCTCTTATATGAAGTTGTTTACACTCTAGTTTCACTTTCGGTGAGTATTCGCCATTTTAGACCGAATTTCTTCGAGTTTCTTTTCGATCTATTCTTCTGAGTGCCTTTAAAAATGGCGTCTTTCTTGATGAAATGATGGAACTGCCGCGATTATATTTAATATGCTTCACATTATTGACCATTGTTTTAATCCACATCCCTACCAGCTTTAAATCGTTCCCATTTTTGTTCCTGCCATTCTGTCCTAGCAACCTCAGTCACGAGCTTGTTAGTCAGAGATCTGTACAATTTTTCGTCAAACTGCCGGTGGGTATCCTCTGTTTTGCGGCGTTTTGTTGGTCTGTCAGGGGGAGCTGTTTCGGTAGACGCGGCCGATGCCGCGTTTGTGGTGTTGAGGGTTGCATACGCAGAAATTAGATCAATTTCATAAACTTTCACTGAAATAGAAATAAAAAATATGTTAGCAAAATGACAGTTTCGATCCGATCCGATCACACGATCATAGGCATCACAGACTCCAAGAACATTGAAAACATTCGCATTAGGGACATCAGGCGAAACCATTTTTTCCCCTTGTTTTACAAACCCGCCGGTCTGATTTATGCCGAAATGCAAAACCTTGTAAGTCATGTGAATATAAGTGACAACATCGTCTAGGTGTAAAACGTAGGCAGTCAATTATATCAAAACAATCCCAGTTTAGCTTTCTGTATCAGTCAACCAATATTGGAAAATATAAAACAAATAATGCTTTTCAAGTCCTTTGAAAATTGCCGTACTTTTAATAAGTAGCTATAAGTTAATGCACAGCACTTATCTATTAATTCTCGCTCTCTGTTCACGAGGTATTTCAATGCAGTCTGCCACTGTTCTTCGCCTTTTGTTCAGTCGTCCTTTTGGGAATTCTGGCGTAACTTTGAAGTCTTTGGTACTCAGTGAGACTTTGAATTTGCGTATTGTAAGTTCCGAGCAACGCTCTGCAATTCCAAATCCTCCTCTTAATCTTTGAAGGAATCCATGCAACTTTTGGTCGCTAATGGCGCCAATCGCCATTTCAAATGTCCAGCGCATTGCTGGCTTCTCCACTCCATTTTGGTAAATCGCTGCAGTCACTGGCAGCAACATACGGTCAACGTTTCTACCACGATCGACCACATCCATCCTCAGGACTTTCGAATTCACCAGCTGCACATGTGCTGTCAAAATTGACAAAATTGACCAGGTCTGACCTGGTATCGGTTGCACGTTTTCCCGCGCTTGGCATCGGTTGCATGTTTTCCCGCGCTTGGCACTAGTTATACGCTTTCCCGCGCTTAGCACTTGTTTCCTTTTTTCCCGCAATCTTCTATCACCCCCATGTTTATGTAAAAAACGTAGGGCCTTGTAATTTTTTGTGTTTGTTCCCCTGCTCCCTAACCTATTTGATGTTCCCTTGTTCCCTACGATTTTTTTGCTTTGTTCCCGTGTTCCCATAGCCAAATTTCTCGTGTTCCCTTGTTCCCCAAAAACCCCTGGGAGACCCTCCTTTGTGAGCAGACTCTGACCCCAGTGGGTTTTTCTAACACCGCATGGCAGTCCTTTTCTCGGGTGTTTCGCCTGTTAAGGAAATTGATCGGGTGTGTCGCCTTCGATCGTCATGCTAGATGAGCTTGCTGGTTTCTGTGAATCCTTCGCATGTTTTTCTTTGTTTTGATCAAATATTATTAAAACGAAACATTTGGTCGTACGCAGTTTATTGTCGTCGAACGTGGATTGTTAACCGATACCCGATTATCATCAGATATTCTATAGCTTCGAAACCAAGTTTAAGCAAGGTTTCAGTATAATAACTATTTAAATTATTTTTGCAAAGATGTTAAATAGAACTTCAATAAGGACATGTCGGAAATATTAGCTCCTCTTGTCCATTTGAGCCATCACTGTTGCGTGATTCGAACCCGACTTATCACATCCAGACATCTTCGAAAATGGTTTCCGCTTGTCAACGGTGTACTCTTGTCTGATCGTGAAACAATAGATTTATTCATTTGAGTGACAACCTTAAATGCTGTAGAGTCCAATATGGCGCCCGTTTCTAAGCCATGCGGCTGGTCATGTTGTTTTCGTACATTGGAATGAATATCCCGGGGGGGGGGGGGGTACTCCCTATAATGGGCTATACGGGGATGCTCCGCCCGAAAGGGGTACCTTTTTGAGGCTAGAGGTATATGAAAGGGTCAGGATTTCACGAGTTGAAGTATATGAAAGGGTAGGGATTTTACGAAGAATAGGAAAGGGAAGCGAAGCCACGCCGTTGAAGCATAAAAAAGGTAGGGAAAACTGCCATTTAACTATTATAAAAATGGCCTTTCAAAATATCTCAAACAGACACACTTAAAGGCTCTCAAAGGGGTACCATTTTTATTGAAAGGTATATGAAAGGGGTACCATTTTCAATGAAAGGTATATGAAAGGGGTACCTTTTCTGTCAAAATCGGTATATGAAAGGGTAAGGGTTTGAACCTCGGGGCGGAGCATCCCCGTACGAAACTTTGCTGAGTACCCCCCCGGGATGAATATTGACTTATTGTGACCCGTACGAACTTTTTACGACTGATACCATAAGTTATATAAGGCAATGTAAAAACAAGGAGTAACGGTAATCAATGTATTTTAAAGTTAATGTTTGCACGCTTACGTGAGTTCGAGCCAGTTGATTACGCGGCTTTGCTGGTCATGAATGTGTGTGTGTGTGTGTTGTGTGTGTGGGAAATGGGATTTGTGATCCCGGGTTATGGACCCTTCACGCTCAGGTAACTAGTATAGGGTGAAGTAGAAAATGCTTTATCTGAGAACATGAAAGGCGAATGCAAGTTAAAATTTAATTCTTCATTACTTGTTAAATACTTTAAGACATGCAGTTTCAACAATAACTATTTCTTTTTTTTGTAAAAGTCATAAGAAGGGTCGCACGGAGGTTCATTTTTTATTTTGTAGTGCAAATTAGGGCCTTTGTTGTTTAAACCTCACTGGGATTACAAAATTTAAATAAGAAAAGAAAAACGAAATGAGTTCTGGTAGTTGTAGTCAAATGACGCTATCGTGCAAATGGCCTATTGTGGTTACAGGGGGAGTGTCGTTGCTGGTTGCTGTAGTGGGGGCCGGGGGGCCTCTGGTGTCCACCCCCCCTCCCCACCTCCGGGCGCTGGAGCCTCGCGGTTCGCCTCGCGGCGTTTCGCCTTCGGGGAGTCTTTAACAACGAGCTCGGAAGACTGGCACCGGTAGCATAGTATTGGCTGGCCCGTGTACTTAAAAAATAGTTCGAGCCCTTGAGTGACTATTATTATTTGCGTGACACTGCCTTTTGTAAACGTGTAAATTCTACGACACGGATGCTGTTCTCGATGTGCTTGTAGCCCGTGGCTTTGAAGCAAAGCCGGCGGACTGCTCGAGCTTTGAGGTCGCCGTATTGTTCCACGAGTTGTAGCAGGTTTTCATCGGGGAATTCAACGGGAATGAAGCATGACACGTGTAGTGCTTTTTGCCCTAAAAGGCGTAAAGGGATAACGCGGCTTTCGCAGTCAAAGACCGATGCCGCGAACCGCGTGGCCGATTCTGTAGATCGGAGGCTAATGTCGAAGCACTTTCCTCCGTAGAGGGGTACAATCCCAACGATTTCTTCCTTAAAGTTCGGTAACGACTGCGCTATACTGAGCGAGTCAAGATCCAGGTTTTCCTCCGCTATCAAGCGGACAGTAAGAACGGCTGGTGTGCGGGACTCGCGGCCATCTCCACGTAACGCGAGGGCGAGAAAACTCGTGAGACCAAAACCAAAACCACAAAATTGAAAAGCACGCACTCACCAAAGCGAAGACAGATAGTTACCAGACGCTTTCTTGCTTGTGGTGAAAAAACGGCACCAAATCTTGTGAAAAAAAGCTCTCCTTAGTCGTCGAAGTTTAGGACTATTCTGGCTTTTGGTCTTGAAAAAGTGGGGCACTGATGAGAACAGATCCCCCAATGCTGTATAGAGAAGTTGTTAGCAGAGGGGCACGGGTTCCCCTCCTTTTGCCAAAAAAAATAAATAAATAAATAATAATAATAATAATAATAATAATAATGATAAGGCCCAGCCTATAACATTTTCTAAACACGTCTATTGTATAACCAAATAATAGGACCCCATTTTAGTCACTAGCGTGAAAATGTAAATAACTTCTGTAAAAATGCAAGGACCACTAGAACAAACAGTAGCAATATATAGTTGGACCGTTACTTGTTTATTAGCCTATCGTGTGCCAGCAATTTATCTTAGCCCATTTTAAATATTGTAACCGTTTGTTTCCATCTTCACTAAGCATTCCTAGCCCCTGATGAAGGTTAGTTTTGTCTAACCGAAATATCGGGCATATCTTATTAAAATAAATCGAACAAATTTGCTGTCTGATCAGCCTTGCATGTTAAAGTTGTTTTTTTTTTTTTTGAAAATGTAAACTACGCCCATTTCGTGAACATAAATTTCTATTGACTGATTTGCATCATGTGATGTTTTCATGTACGTATTTTAAGTAGACTTATTCTAAAGGTGCGCTACAACGGCATCTTTACCATATTCACTATCAATTCTTCTATTTTGTTTTTATTAACCTCACGTTCTAACGCTTTAACGAGATGGCTTTAAGAGCCCTTTGATTCTAGAGAGTGGGCATTTTTAATAATATACACCCAGGCAAACTGGTTTGAACCGGTTTGACCATGACGTCAGTGGATTCTCATTGGTTCATCACCCGTCCTTTGTTCTTTTGCCTTTAAATTGAAACCACTACCCGGATGGTTGGGCGGACACGTAACACTACATCGCACCATACACTTCTCTCTTAAACACTTTATTAATATTCAATAAAATATAAGTGTACTCCCTTTCAATTCATGCATCCTTAATGACCTCACTTACACGGTCTGCATCTCATTAATCCCCTCCCGTACCTATACGGCTTGCATGTCATTATCTCCTAACCTAACCATTCAAAACCGGTTTGTACAGAGCCAACCTCATTAACTCAGGGCTGCTGTATATATGAATAAAATTCGTCTAGTCATCCGGAATAGACTACTGTCATAAGTAAATTTAACGACTTTGGTTTTTGGAAATACATTCAAATATACATTTTTAGATATCACAACAATCAAAGCGAGAAAATTAAGGACTTAATTTTCATGTGGCCACTATCAAAAATCGCGCAAGTTGACGAGCTCGCTGCCCTAAAACCACCAAATGCGAAAAAAAAAAGCATTATTGCTTTTAAGCTTAGTGGTCTATTAATAGTGTAAATCGCACGCAAATTTTGATATGCTTCAGTCTGGCCGGACTACTTTAAATTCCTAGTGAATTCTACTAAAGAGATGATAGAAAGCAAAGAAATATAAAAATACATTGCGCTTTTTGCTCTCCTTTCGCATATCGACTTCGAACTTTTGGTGCGTTTTCAAATGTTGTCAGGCGTTATTTATGAAAATTAGGTTGTTCAGCAAATTCAGATTGTGTTATACAAAACCGTTGTTTATTTTTAGTTTTAATCATTCTTAGTCCTAAATACAGACAAGAACACAAATAAAACTTTAAAAGCGTTTAAAGTGCTAAAACGGACGAATTTTCCACTTAGTTTGGTGCTTTGTGAAAAAGTGTGTGGCGAATAATCCGAATGTCACGCAAATTGATCGTCTGCCAAACTTAGACCGTCAATTAACTTTTTTAGTTTTCTTAGTCGTAAATACGGAAAAGAACACAAATGGAACTTTAGAAGCGTTTAAAGAGCTAGAATCGACGAAGTTTCAGTTTGGTCGATCAATGGATGCTTTAAGAAAATATCGATCGCGTGTACATGTCAAACAAGAGGCTCCAAGCAGCCTTTACTCATGCGCATGCGTAAGAAAATTTTATAATATATTTTAAACATGATAAGAAGATGTCCGACCTGGAGATAAGTTACTCCTTTCATTCAGTCATCGTTCCTGCAAACCACGTTGTTTACTGCTGATTGTTTTGGAAATGAAGGCTGTACCACAATGAAGCCAGTGATTCTTCTGTGTCATATATACCAAACGTGAACATTACCAATGTAAGTAGGGTTGTAGAAGACGCTGTCGTGACACTTAAGTTACGCTCTTTTACCGGAAGTGAGAATAGCCGGAAGTCACTAAACAGGAAGTATAGTGGCAAAGCAATGAACCGGAAGTGCATTATTTAAAATATGCGTGCATAAATTTGCATGCAAAATCGTGACACAAAAAATAAAAATAATAATAATAAAAATAATAACAAGAAAAACGGAGCCGAAGCCTTACCTCATGCCGCTTTGCGCATGAGTAATTAAATCCGTGGATTTAATTCCACTTTTGAAGTTAAAACAAGAGGCTCCAAGCAGCATTTACTCATGCGCATGCGTAAAAAATTTTATGACATATTTTAAACATGATAAGAAGATGTCCGACCTGGAGATAACTTACTCCTTTCATTCAGTCATCGTTCCTGCAAACCACGTTGTTTACTATTGAATGTTTTGGAAATGAAGGCTGTACCACAATGAAGCCAGTGATTTTTCTAAGTCATATATACCAAACGTGAACACAGTAATGTATATAGGGTTGTAGGAGATGCTGTCGTGACACGTAAGTAACGCTCTTTTACCGGAAGTGACAGTAACCGGAAGTCACTAAACAGGAAGTGTAAATGGCGAAGACATGAACCGGAAGTACACAATTTAAAATATGCGTGCATACATTTGCATGCAAAATCGTGACACAAAAAATAAAAATAATAATAATAAAAATAATAACAAGAAAAACGGAGCCGAAACCTTACCTCATGCCGCTTCGCGCATGAGTAATTACAGTGTGAAATCTTGCGCTCGCATCAAGTTGAAATATTGATACAATGCCGCAGTATTCTATTAATTTTTATCTCGCAAGAAGATCAGTAATCTCCGCAAACATTATAATCTTACAGATTTTACCCCGAATCAGTGTAAATAACATTAGGGGAACACATTCACTTTACAAAAGGAATGCAAGTACTACAACATTTCTAAACCATGATTATAAACAAAATAAAGTGTTCTATCTAGGAAAAAATCAAGGTGAGACATTTGCTGAAAACTATCCAATGCTATCTTTTCGGCAATTTCCAGAATGTCAAGATGCTCTCGGCATGGAAACTGGCGCCATCCCGGATGCACATATTAGAGCTTCTTCTGAGTATGGTAGAAATCATGCCGCTGTCCAGGGAAGACTTAACTTTAAAGCACGTGAAGACAAAAGGAGGGCATGGTCGGCTCACTCAAATGATGTAAACCAATGGCTCCAGGTTGATCTGGGTAATCGACACACTCAGGTAACTGGTGTAGCAATGCAAGGCAGAAATGGCTCTGTATACGACCAATGGGTAACTAAATACAAACTGCAGTACAGTCACGACGGTGTCAAGTTCTTTTACTACAAGGACCATGGACAAAGCGGAACTAAGGTGAGATAGTCTTGCCCACAGAAAGTTTGATAAACTATTTTTCCAGGCGACGCTAATTGTAAAACAAATTTTTGAGATAAAAATAGTTAACTTATGTAAGAATTTGTGTCCATACCGTAAACTGAAAAAAAGAAAGCATCCCTGAAATATACAAACATGACAATCGATTCAAAAAATTGCCATTAACGCGTTACCTTACAGTTGTGATAAATGAAATTTTGCCAATTCTTGACTCTTTTACTAAAGTTGTCCTGTCTTCTTGATTCAGTCGTTTGTTGGAAATACAGACAAGGACATTGTGGTTTATCACAAACTAGGCAATGCAATCAGAGCACGTTACATCCGTATTCGACCAACAGCTTGGCACAATCACATATCAATAAGAGTGGAACTGTATGGATGTCAAGGTACTGATGTTTTATTTTTCGCTTCGAATTTACTCTTATTGTTTTCGTTTTAGTTTGCTGCATAATTTTCCTTCTGCGCAATATTTTTTTTTTCTAAGAGTTAAAATAACTCCAAAGGGGAGTTAAATCAATTCCTTACACTAAAGTTAATTTTTTCCTAGTTATTTCAACTGTAAAGTAGAGTTATTTTAACCCCCAAAAGTAGTTATCTTGCTGTGTAGTAAATTAACTCCATTAGCGGTTGGAGTTATTTTTACCCCAGATTCGGAGTTAAATTTGGAGTTAAAATGACCCCTAAAGAGGGGTTATTTTGAACCTAAATTTTTAACTCCACTGTTGGAGTTAAAATAACAGTGCACGGACACAGAAGAAGACGAAGATTTGTTAGAGGAGTATGCCTGTGATGCAGACGAGGAACGCTTGATA
Organism: Cladopsammia gracilis; assembly: GCA_022457155.1. NCBI lineage: Eukaryota > Metazoa > Cnidaria > Anthozoa > Scleractinia > Dendrophylliidae > Cladopsammia > Cladopsammia gracilis. Next base: position 260,096 of record JAJGOT010000649.1, read on the forward strand.
GAAAGAAAGAATGCCGTTTGGGGGAAAATAGGTCTGACCCACCCAATCTGTACGATGTTTGAATTTGTGCAAGGGAGGGCAGACGTCCAGTTTTCAAGGTTAAGATGCTTGAAGAGATGCGCGCACATTTCGATATCCCATTCAAATCCAGAGATGCCAAGTGGAGGACTTGATTGTAGGGTGTAGTTGTAATACCTAATAGCCGTGTGATTCAAATACTCTGGCAATTAAACGTTAACCGGTAGTAAGTATTCAGTACAATTCCCTGTCCTGTTACCAAGAAAACAGCACTTTACAAGGCTGGTGATTATGCGATCTCATGAAACCGTGAAACACAATGGAGTTTAAAGAAACTCTAACTGAAATCCGTGCCCAGTTTTGTATCATCAAAGGATGGCAAGCTACTGAAGATTAACTTTCTTAAGAGTGTCACTTGTAAGAAGATGCAAGGGAGAGCTTACAGTACTCCACCCACTCCACCGTTACCTTCATTTAGAGTCTCGGATGACCCGGCATGTTCTCAGGTCGGTGTGGACTTTGCTGGACCTTTGTATGTAAAACATATTTACCAACCCAATGGACAGATGTACAAGTGTACTGTTACATTGCTCTATTTGCATGTGATAGTACAAGAGTTGTACACCTTGAACTCACCCCAGACCTATCGGTGAACTCGTTCTTGAGAGTACTAAAAGCGATTCTTCGGTAGAAGAGTATTACCGACCCTTTCCATTTCAGACAGACAAAAAACTTTTAAGAATGCAAAAAATGTTAAGGAAGTTTACTCTTGATCGGAACATTGACTGGAACTTCAATGTGAACACAGCCAGATAGTAGGTGCCAGCTGCAATGAACTGGTTTAAATGTGGCTTAAGAAAGTACTTGGAAATGCAAAGCTGAGTTATGAAGAACTGGAGTCAGTCTTAAACGAAACCGAAGGAGTTTTAAATTCAATGCCCTTAACCTATGTCTATGATGAGTTGTCAGAGGCTATTCTCACGCCTTCACATCTTGTGGTTGGTCGGCGACTGTTTAAGACCAATCTCCTGCTGCCAAAGCATCTATGAACACACTTGCTAGACGGGAAAGATATCTGGAAGGTCTCCTCGCCCACTTCAGAAATCGAAGGAGGAAAGACAGGAATTTGAGAATACCAGAAACTCAAGGGAAAAGAACAAAGAAGAGTCATTAAAGTTGGAGATGTTGTACACTTCTATGCAGACAAGACACCCAGGCAGCAGTGGAGAATGGGGAAGGTAGAGAAGCTGTTACGAGGAAGAGACCACGAAGTAAGAGCAGCAGAATTGGTTACAGTTGACAAATCTCTCAGCAAGGTACTCCTCAAACGTCCAATTCAGAAGTTTTACATCCTTCAAGTCAATGCACATTAGGAGAGTCCTACAACTGTTGGAGCTGTAGATTATGGAAGTAGTGTAAGGAATATTCAGGTGGTCAGAGACGATGACACTCCAGTGGTGGTAACTGTCATAAACAGTTATCAAATTTTATCGTAACACCATAAACTGTCTGACCAAACATTTGAACATTGAACTGAATCAAAGTCTCTTTGTTTCACATTATGATGGACTCCGCAATCATGAGGGAAATTGTTGTAAACGGGTAGGTGCTGGAAACGAGTCAGAAGCGCACGTGATTATTTTTATTTAAACTAGTACTGAGCTTTGGACTCTGAACACTTTTGAAGAGAACACGGCAGAACTAGGATATGGTATTTTGGAATATCTCGGAAAGTTAAGGAAATTGATCTTTAACGTCGTCTTTTTCGGTATTTGATCTCAAGGAATGATTATCATGTAACTTCAGCGTTTATCTACGTATTAAAAAGTATGCCGATACAACACCCTGTAAGCTTTTCTTTGATAGCGCGTTTAGTGTTTATAATACCGAATTTAAGACATCAATTTAGGCCGTTTTGCCTTTCCCAACGCGAAAATCGATGTCCTTGTTTTTCTTCAAACAGAAGTGCTTCTGGCAGAAACAAACTATATCCGGCATTATTATATCCTTACTACTTTTTAAACACCAGCAGTGTATGCAGATTTTGCAAAAAAGTGCTCGGTATTTAAGGGAAGTCGCTCTTGACACTGCAGACTAATCCCAACGTCCACCAACGGCAACGCGAAGACAAAAAACAGAAACAGACAAAGAAAATTTCAACTGGAATGAACATTTCAAACTTGTTTTCGATACTTCGGACTTACAAAGCTTTCACATTTAACGGCGTTTGTAATCATTTAGGTTTATCTACAAAGTGTTGAGAAATTTTGAAACGTTTATTATACGATTTAACATTTATTCTAGCTTTCTATTTTTATCATTTTGTCTTTGTTCATCTGTTCTTCGCGTTGCTATTTGGATCAGTGTGCCGTTATTGCCTTGTAATATTTCATTGAAGATTCGGGATTGCGATAGAGGTATTAATCGTTAACTTTTTTCACAGCGTTTATTGCAAAGTCTTGCAGCGATTTGAAGATGCTCGTCCCAACAGCAGAAAGTGGAAATTACATCATTGATCCAGACGACGAAGGGAATTTGCCAGCATTTAAAGTTTATTGTAACATGACTGATTGGAAAGGAGTTGGCGTGACCGTCATCAGTCACGACAGTGAGAGCAGAACACTGGTGGATGGATACGAAGAAGCAGGGTCTTACTCACGTGTCATTCATTACAAAGGAGCGAGTCTGTCTCAGTTGGCGAGTCTTACCAAAGTGTCCTCGTACTGTGAACAGTTCATCAGTTACGAGTGCTTTGGTTCAAAGATGCTCATACAAGGAGATGCCTGGTGGGTGTCACGTACCGCGTGTTTCTACTAAGATGACTTACTGGGGCGGAGCATTACCTGGCAGTGGTAAATGCGCATGCGGGATGAACAAATCGTGTGTCAACCTCAATGATGTCTGCAACTGCGATAAGAATGAGTATGTGTGGCGTAATGACAGCGGTCTCCTCTCTGACAAATCTCATCTCCCAGTAATACAACTCAGGTTTGGGGATACCGGGATTGCAGGGCAATTCGGCCAATATGATGAGAAGGGTTACCACACACTGGGAAAATTGAGGTGTCATGGTATAGCATAAACATTTACACTCGTTTCTTTGGAAATTAAGGCTCGGTTCAAACGTCGAACTTTACATGTGCCGAACCTAATACCGATTTAGGTCGACCCAAACTATTAAGTTCGACTGTCGATTCAGACGGTCGAACTTTACATGTGCCGAACCTAATTCGTAGCGAAAAGAAATATCATCCTTACTGCTTAAAATAGGGAAATAAGCCGAAAAAGGTAAAATTCACCAAGCCTGGAAATTCTTGTTTTGATTTTAGTGTGCTTTGTGTTCTGTTATGGCAAGGAGACAGCTGAGGAGATCGTGATCGTCATATTTGGACAATAAATTTTAAAATACATTACGATTTCTTTATGGATATGAAGAAAAGCAACTTTTTAGAAGACCGATTTCAGTCTAAAAATCTACAACGTGAATGCTGGTAACCGTCGTTACGCTTCTGTAAGTTCTGTCTGCAAAGGCGCGAAAACCCACTAAATTAGCCAATCAGAAGCGCGGTTATATTGAAAAAAATACGTTAACATAATTTTTGCATTAGGTTCGGCACAAGTGAAGTTCGACGTATGAATCGAAGTCGATCTTTTGCCGTTCTATTCGACAAGCTCAGTCGAATAGAACAGCAGAGTCGACCCAAATACAAAAGTGCCGTTCCTAATTGATTCATATGTCGAACTTTACATGTGCCGAACCTAATTATTAGGTTCGGCACATGTAAAGTTCGACGTTTGGACCGGGCCTAAGGCCCAGTTCAAACGTCGAACTTCACATGTGCCGAACCTAATGCAAATTAGCAATAACAATAGATTTTGCTCATTTGCATTAGGTTCGGCACATGTGAAGTTCGTCGTTTGAACTGGGCCTAAGTCTCAAGCTGTTGCAGTGCTATATTTTTCTGACTTTTTGTCTTTTCGCGACAAAATTATCAACAAAAACAAAGGATATTTATTTAACAAATAAATGATTTTATGCACTGTAGCAGTGAATCTGTTCTGCGGCTTCCGGTCACACTATATCAAGGTGCGGATGGTTCATTTGGCCCTCTTTGGCCTAAAACATCCAACTGAGTACTGTGCTACGTCCATCATTCAAGGGAATCTCTCTATTCCATGCAAACAGAGCGCAACCAAGGCAACAATACTAGCAGTTTAATAAAATTAATTACTATGGCAATGGGGCATAAGGAACTCAAACCTCTTAAAAGTAATCAAAGTTCGTTTAGAAATGCCAAGCGATTCCCAAAATTATTTTGATTTTCCAGTTGACGAAATATCCAAGCTTCGGCATACTATAAGATCGCTATGTTCACGAAACTTAGGACATTTCTGCAGACTGCCGGTCACGGTCTGAAATAGACTAAATGCCCGGCAGTGAGAAATTTTCAATGAAATTTTCACTGAAAGGCTCTTTCAAACCTTTTGAGAGTATTCGATGTTCGTTTAGAAATGTCAAGCGATTCCCCAAATTATTTTGCTTTTTCAGTTGACGAAATATCCAAACTTGGGTATACCATAAAAATCATCCTGTTTACGAAACTCAAAAAATTTTCTGTTCAGACTGCCGGGCACGGCCTCAAATAGACTAAATACCCGGCAGTTTAAAATGCTGATTTCAGAGAATTTTTAAGGCCGGTTTTCCGTAAAATCAACTCCAATATTAACAGGATTGATCTATCGTCGTGTGTTGTTGCCTATTTTCCAGCAGGGTGTTTTAAAAGGCTTTGTACGACATGTACACAGGCTATATCTGCAGGCTGTATAATAAGCTATAATAGTGTTCGTGACAGTCGTCAGTATGGTGGCGTTACAACTGTAGCCAAGTACTACCGCAGGCCGCTAAACCAGCGTGACGGGACGACATTTCACGTTGCTGTAAAAACTGGCGGAAATATCAACACGTGAGGATATAAACTGTCTAGAAAGCGACTGGTTACGATGAAGAAGAGAGGATTTTCTGGAGAAGAGGTTTGAGTGAGACATTCAGTCGAAATTCTGTGTCAATTTCTGATTGCCGGGCATTTAGTCTATTTGAGGCCGTGCCCGGCAGTCTGCAGAAATTTTTGTGTTATGAACTTAGCGATCTTATAGTATATTATATGCCGAAGCTTGAATATTCCGTCAACTAGAAAAGCAAAATAATTTTTGGAAGCGCTTGACATTTCTAAACGAACATCGAATACTCTCAAAAGCTTTGAAAGAGCCTTTCAGTGAAAATTCTATGAAAATTTCTCACTGCCGGGCATGTAGTCTATTCAGACCGTGACCGGCAGTCTGCAGAAATTTTCTAAGTTTCGTGAACATAGCGATCTTATAGTATGCCGAAGCTTGGATATTTCGTCAACTGGAAAATCAAAATAATTTTGGGAATCGCTTGGCATTTCTAAACGAACTTTGATTGCTCTTAAGAGGTTCGAGTGAGACGTTCAGTCGAAATTCTGTGAAAATTTCTGACTGCGAGTCTCAGCAGAAATTTTCTAAGTGTCCAGAACATAGCGATCTTATGGTATGCCCAAGCTTGGATATTTCGTCAACTGGAAAAGCAAAATAATTTTTGGAAGCGCTTTACATTTCTAAACGAACTTCGAATATTCTCAAAAGGTTTGAAAGAACCATTCAGTGAAAATTTTGTGAAAATTTCTGACTGCCGGGCATTTAGTCTATTTGAGACCGTGCCCGGCTGCCGGGCATTTAGGCACGGCGTATAACGCCATAAGGCGGTCCAGAACATAGCGATCTTATGGTATGCCCAAGCTTGGATATTTCGTCAACTGGAAAAGCAAAATAATTTTTGGAAGCGCTTGACATTTCTTAACGAACATCGAATACTCTCAAAAGGTTTGAAAGAGCCATTCAGTGAAAATTTTGTGAAAATTTCTGACTGCCGGTCATTTAGTCTATTTGAAACCGTGCCCGGCTGCCGGACATTTAGACACGGCGTTTTCTTAAAGTCTGAATTCTGTTTCTGCAGATCGGCTACGTTTACACTGTTTTTCTTTACAATGTTTCTCCAGCATACTCTCAGATCGCTTATAAAATGGTTGTTAAAATGCTTGCTTTGTCATTCAATTCAGAACAACAAAATTTTACTTGTATACGAATAGAACTGTAGAGAGAATTGCAGCAAACAAGAAATAGTTTGACTAAATCTGCAAAATCACGAGGCTCCTTGCATACTATTGCATATTAAAAATCAAAGCGCAATTTTTATCACCATCAATACATTCTACCACGTACCATGGCAAAGTCCATACTGCCTTTTCGTTCGCGTGATCGGTAATTTAAGATCAAAAGTTCATCAAATGATAACAAACCAGACATACCATGAGAACTGAAAGCCATTCATTACTAATTACTGCTTTCCTCATATCTTGCCATGAGAACTCAAAGCCATTCATTTCATAAATTGAACTTACTTATTACTGCTTCCCTAAAGAATCACGACAAAATTATCAACACAAGCAAAGAAACTTTTGATAACTCAGACGTCAGATGTGGATGGGCTGAAATATCTGTTTTCCGCTTAGTTGTCAATGCTTGTTAAAGGAAATATTTCACGCAGTTGTATGTTGTTATCGATATCGATGTGAAATGTTTTGGAAAGTGAAGCGGAAATTGATTTTTCTTTTGTGGAGAGTTGAAAAAGAAATGGGTGCATAAGTTAATGTTATAAATGAATGGGTTATTTGCGAATATATAGTAGTTCTGTCTTTTTTTATTCGAAAGTCGAGAGTTTTCTATTTCCGGTATCATGTGTTTAGTAACTATTAGGGATTAAGTGGGTCTGCTATAAACCTCAAAATATAGTGTTGACAGTGTCTTCTTAACGACCCCCGGGGTCACGACCGCAGTAAAATTTCGTAAAATATTCTATTAAGATCCAAGTCTTATACAATAGTCATATATTGCAATCGTTTTTTAATAGCTCCTCAGAGTTTATTCCGCGTGTAAGTAATGTAATGTGTTTCTCGTAGCTAGGCAGTATCTCCATTGTCAGAAGTATAGCATCATTACATCCGGTTTGAAATATTTGAATCTCCAGCATGATAGCTGTACACTCTTTATCAAGTTTCTCGGAAAGTGACATCATGAAACTTAGCGCCCCAATTTCTCAAATTATAAAATTTGTACTATCATAACTCCGAGGCGACCGGCACAACAGTCATCTGTATTCCCGATTCAACTCCACACACGTCCTCAAAGGAACCAGAGACTGTTATCATAATAGTGATACATGTTTACAACAACGTACAATAATTCACTCACTAGTTTTCTCGTTGTTTATGTTCATATTGGCGCCAGAACAGCAACCATATAACTAGGAGAACTATACAAACCTCCGGTCAGGAAGTAAAATTGTTTAATACCGATGCCTTGGATTTTATTTATACTTGACCAGAAATCCGCAAACATTTCCTCCCAGCAGAAATTTTAGCTGTCCCGACGCGCAAAAATTTCCTCCCGCAAAACAAATTCAGTCGGACAATCCTCAAAATTTTCTTGTGCACGGTAGCTAAACCAATAAAACTATGACGTCTTTCCCATACTATTGCATACAAAAGCAAAGTTCATGCTATTTTGCTCTGCCATATCGCTCATATTAAAACACAAACTTTCCCGTCCAATTTAACTTTCTTAAAACGTCTCCATTCGTTAAAATAGACCGTGAAATTCTCAATTTTTACCATTCTATTAAAAAAAGCAGCTTGAATGGCTTTACGACAAATGATTGAAAATTTTAAATATTGATACGTAACGTGAGATATCGAAACTAAGAACTTTAATATCTTTGCGGTGACGTAATGTGAAATATGACAAGTTCATGACAAGTTCTGACATCCCAATACCCTAGGGAAATTAACAATAGGACCGGGGGTGTTCCTCAAATATTTTAATGACGGTATGTGACGCCCTTCTTGAAATCCTAACCGCTTTAACCAACCATATCCTCAATGCCCTAATGTAGCTTCTATAAAAAAGAAAGAAGAAACCTTCCCCCGGACAAAAGTCCACAAAAATTTGTTAACAACTTTTGCCCCTTTTTATCTCGTTTAATTCCGAAATCTCGCTTAATGCGCATGCGCATTAACGAGATAAAAACGGCAAACTGATCTTTACGGCAGAAAAACAGAAGCAGAAGCAGAAGCAAATAAAATAAAATAAAAGTGGAATATAATAGTGCCCAATATTTCGCTTTGCAAAACAAAGCTTCTTCAGGGGCTAGCACTATAAATGATTACAACTGTAAAACCGTTATACAAGTGGTTTTGAAAAAACTAAAGAATAACAAAAACAATGAATATGATTGGTGAAGGGTTTGACGGGTGATAAACTAAACTGACTAGTGATGAGAAAGTTAATGAAGTTCGTCGCGTCTGTTGATTCCAAGTGGTTCTAACGTCTTTGCTTTGTCTATGAGAAATGCTTCACGCGTCTATTAGGGTTTTCCGATTTAGCGGAAACGGAAAGACTTTTTCCGCCTTGCTAGCTAATTGACCCATGATTGAAAATGCGTTGTTGGGTCAATTTGCACAATGCATTTTCAGTTATTCATTGTCTATTTTCTGTTGAGATATTGGACAATAGAAAAGACTTTCTAAAGCAAATATAATAGGTTGTCGTAATTTCAAAACAATTAAAGCCCACAAACCTAACAGATCGATAATACGTCACGTGCACTGACTTTATATCTGATAAAAACATTCATATTTTAAACTAGCAGTAATCACAGCTTATGGAGACGCGTTCGAAGGAATTTCCGGCGGAAATGAGCCCCTGAAAAAAACGATAGGGGCAGTTATTTGGAAGACCGTCTACCAAAAAATCTCAGATTTTACTGCACATAAACAACGAAACAACCAACACGAAATTAGGATTACGTTCTTTGAACGCGATTAGTATGTGGTGTTTTATTAGATATAAAGTCACTGCACCTGACGTATTAATATTAATTATCAAAATCTCAACTGACACAACAAATGGTGACTGAATCTTTAATATTCTTTCAACAAACTTTGAACTTCACATGTGCCGCATCTAATGCAAATGAGAAAACTCCGTTGTTCTTGCTCATTTACATTAGATTCGGCACATGTGAAGTTCAAAGTTTGAACCGGGCCTAATTCGATTGCATTACACAGTGGATTTCCTTTTGCGTAAAATTAACGTTAATGTACCTTTTCAGTAGTCATTGAACGGCAAATATCAACAAGGAACGTAACTAAACAAAAGTGAAGCGACTATGTAACCAGTATCCAAGTGTTGAATTTTTGCGTTCAGCTGAAAACACGTGAGTTCATCGCAGGAATTCTGTGACGCTAAACAGCAAAAATCATACACCACTTACTAAGCGAGTTGTCTTTAGAATAGCTCTGTTTGGCAGGTTCCTCTTTTCATCTTCAGAATTTTCGGCTCTCAAAACGTACGACAACAACAAACAATGTTTACTCGTTGAGCCAGAGCTAGTATGAGACAAAAGCTGTTTTTTTCGTATGTTAATTTCTTTCTTACGCAACGGATTTTTTCAATTTCGTCTGTTTTCAGCACGAACTGCACGTGCTATGCTTCAACTTCCTGGCAATTTGCATACGGTGCACATTTGTATACGAACACACAATGCTACTTCCTAGCGTTCCTACATGTACTCTGAATTCCATTGTGCCATTCTAACAAAGGAGACTTGAATAATCACATCCCGGTGAGGCTGAGCCTGCACGTAAAAGATTATTGCCATGGTATTTTTCATTGTTTCTGGAGTGCGCGATTTTTTTTCATGCGACCTTTCGACTCCGACGGAGTTGATTTAACCTTCATACGTTCTTTTTTCTACGTCCACCTTGATTATCATGCCCCGTGAGAACATTGTCAAGTACCAGACCAGTTAGATAAAACCTTAGTAGCGCTCTCTCGAGAAAACAAGGCATCAGTTCCTAAACCGACAACTTATTCAGATTAAAATTATTATTTCAACAGTCAAAAAACTTCAGTCGAAATGCCGACCGAGTATATGATAGAAATCTGCATCCCTGCAAAGCTCTGACTGCAGCGACTTCTTCAGTATCCTCAGAGGTATTGAGATACCTAAGCCGCGAAACCGGGAACGGAAACAATACTACAAATTCATGATACAATTTAAAATTGCCTGCAGCCTAAAATGAAGTCAGCATACAGCTATGCAAACTGTCAAGCAAAACAAAAACGGTACGTTTTTGAAATTAAGAATACCAGTACATTTAGCAGTGCCCGGTCAATACTATATACTCGTGTGTTTGGCTTTGTTTACAAAAAGGTAACTCTAGCTGTCGAGAAAAAGCTACGCCGGGCTTACAGGTCTTTACAGGCAAATTCACCGCCAAAAATAACTTCAAGCATCACGCTTTAGTGAATGTGCCGACACCTATAGAACAAATTGAATTTCATTGTAATAATATAATGGTTAATTGTATCACTTATAGGCCGTGTTTTCACGAGCGAGCAAACCAGGTCGCTTAAGGTCGCGGGGGACAGGTTCCGCTCATCAGTATGCATTTATGGAAAGAGTATGCACGAAGTGCGACGGCTGATACCGAAAATGCGCGAAATATTCACGAACAGGCTGTGTCATGTTTCTGCATCAATAATTGCACGTGCAAAGCGCTGTCTGGTAAAATACACTAATTTTCAACGCATTGTTCTTTCTGCATGAAGTGTTGACAATAGCCCGTGGATTAAAATTAGCACAATTACCATAAATATATATTTTTTTGCATTCGTGTTTGCTCGGGAAGCCTTCGGAAGCGTAAAAACAAGCAATTTTGTGTCCAAGAATTCAGCGCGAATAGAGAATTTCATGAGTTGACACTGCAAGGAGGTAAACTAGGTGTATTGTAGATTGTCATATCTGACTCAAAATTTTTAAATAGGCTTTCAAAGGGAAAATATGAGGCTTTAAATTCTAACATGGACAATTTTACTCCTTTAAAAGCAAATAACTTTTAATTAAAGTTGAAATCAAAAAATCGGAGTCAGATATGACACAATAGACGTTTTGACGGATCAGTGAGTGGGGAAATCATCTTGCTTTGTGTTCTTCTCGAGGAGCAAACTTGGACACAAAACCACGTTTTAAGAAAAGATAACTTTAGTCGCTTACAGCATTGCCGCAAAGCACGATCCCTTCAATATAAAACACTCCTTACGCACTTCCATTACTCGTTAATATCTCTGTTAATTTTTAGCAAAATCGGCTTTCAAACGTTCACGATATAACGTTTTTCAAAGTGACAACCCTGCCAAAATTTTGCCTTATGAATTTATTCATGGCCAGGTATCCCCCGCGACCTTAAGCTTGTCGGCAATTAAACAACAAAGAAGGGCATTGTATTGTCGTTCTTTTGTGTTCTAATTTTCTATTGTCTTAACAAAAGAAAATATATCTACAGGAATGTTAAGCGAGAAACACCGCCTCGTGAAAACACAGCCATATATCCGGAAAAAATCCTTCCGTTTCCGCGTTATTTCCGCTAAATCGGAAAACCCTATTGTACCGGGTCAAATTCGCACATTAAGATTTAAACAATAGGTCTTTTGTTTTAAGTGACACTGCCGAAACCACGCCGAAAAGTTCGTGCATGATCGCAAAATCTTCGGCTTGACAATCTGAGCGCGTGCATCTTTCGAAAATAGACTCATAAAACTGGTTCGGTCTAAGATTTTCGTTTTCATTTCGGTAGAATGTGCGCTCATACAAGTGACTTTAGCGCAAAGGTGTGACTTTCAGGGAGGTGTTATCTTTTTTGCTTCAAAACGCAATGTGCATTCATGAATAAAGATAAAAACACATATTTACATAAACAATAATTTTCCGCGGCGTGAGATTTAAATGCTTTCACCTCGGAACTTACCCTGGGTGCCAGAGGTTTTTATTTTTTAGTGAAAACGGCGAGTTTGAGCGGCGAAGCCGCGACTACGAGGCGCAACGCGCCGAGAAAAAATAAAAACCTCTGGGCACTCGAGTACACAACCTCATTTCCATGCGATTTGTGGATCGGATATCTCACCAAACCGGTTTTAAGCCTTGGGGACCAACGCGTGTCTGTTTGTTTACATTAAATCTGGTGACAATATTCCGCGGTCGAGACAGAAATATTAAATCAAATCCACGCCAGTGGAAAAGATACATCGATGACATTTTTTCACTGTAGAGTGTTCAGAAAAAGGAGATAGAAGATTTTATTGTCCTTGCAAACAAACATTAATCTCAGACAAAGAAGTAAACTTTCTGGATACAACCGTGATTTAACAAAGAATCCTTGATATCCGCACGCAATTAATCCAGTACACCTATTTCTCTTCCTGTCACCAACCAGTGGCCAGCGAAATCGTTCAGCGAGAATACCTGCAGCTCCAAAGCACGCCACCGTGCTAGAGATAAAAATTAAATAGAGATAAAAATTTTCCTCGTTCAAACAAAACTCTAAAGGTCACATTCCATGATAACACGAATTAATAAGTCGTGTCTGGCCTGTCAACTCTTTTCAAGACATCCTTGCGATGAATAAATTTCAACAGTGCTTCTTTCTGAACTGGCTTTAGTTCTCTGATATTTTGAAAATTTGGATACTAAAGAGTAATCCACAGCGTTTCTTAAAGATCGCAAAAAGCCGCAATCTCTATCTACGTCCGCCATTGTTGTTTGTGTGGCTTCACTTTGGGAAACCGGTTTTTCACGTGCCCGTGGCGAATTGTTTTGGTCCAGCCAATCGAAGTTGCTGTTGCATCATTAACTCCGGGTAGAGTCTGGAAACAAGTAGGAGTAACCAATCAGCGACCTAGTTCAGATTCTGAACTAGATCCTCGCATGGAAATGAGGTTGTATATTCGAGTGACCAGAGGTCCGTCTCGCGAGCTTCTTCTAACCGTTTATGCGGTTTATTGCTCGTGATATTCAGAGAACGGACCTCTGGATCCAGGGTGCTCGGAACTAAAAGCCGTAGTAAAACAAAAATCCAAAATAAAACGAGTTATAGCTCTGTACCTCCCTCACGGAGGAGCTTGCCACTTAGCTCGGGCCCGCCGAAGATTCATCGGAAATTTTGAATTTCCCTCGCTTGTTATAAGCCATTGTTTCACCGTTGATCGTTTTTGCCCTTACATGGACAAAAACGATCAAGAATACAATAGCTATTGTTGTCGAATTTGACCCACTTTTCTTGATACGAATAGATTAAAAAGAGTGAAACCCGTACGAAAAATTATAGCCGAAATGACATAGCGAGAATGAGACAAATACGCCTAAAACGAGCCATTCTTCTCGGTCTTGTCTCGGCGACAATCTAGCCTGCATAACAGGCGTTATTGGGGGCGCTCAAGCGGGTTTTGGGGCGTGAGCGCGTAGCGCGAGACACGAGCGCGAAGCGCGAGAACAAAGATGTCTCGATTCTGCAGAGAAGAGAGTTTCTACACTAGATAGAGCAGCCTAAATTAGTGGAAAACTTTCTGCTTTGTAATACATGCAGAATTTGGGAAAGTATTCCCTCAATTTTGTTGGATCATATTGATCATTTGCAATCTGATATTTCAACGAATTATGCTGATGGGACCGTTTCCAATAACCAAGGGTAGACATCTGCCGTTGGGATCTCTAGTCTGTTGGGATAAAAAGGATGGTTTATGTGATAACATAACGCCCCGAAGAGTGAGAAGAGAGAATTTGAGGTGAGCAATTACATTGTACATGAAACATTAATGAAACGTGATTTTCTTCTATCGTTCATTGTTCTTTCAGTGATACGATTTGCTGCTAAAAGCATAATAAATTTTGAATGACACAGGCTGGAATACTTCAATTTTAATTAAATGAGAACATGATGTTATATGTCAACAATCACTTTGACCGAGGTCATGTCAAGGATGCTTATAGTTGAGATAACTTGTAATGCATTTGTTAAAGATGTTATGGCTTACATGTTATAAGCTTATTTAGTATTTTGTGAAAGAAGGGGTGCGTGACTCAGACAAAGTTTGCCGTCAGCTCAAAGGCTTTGTATGAGCGTGATCCGGCGCGAGGGGGGGGGGGGGGGGGGGGGGTGGAGTACTCCCTTATATGACCTATACGGGGACGTGCCGCTGGACAGGGTGTGGTTTTTGGCATTTTTGTCCTGAACAGGGTATATAATTTAACGCGAGTCTGTCCTAAACAGGGTATGGTTCCAGTTAACGTAGCGCTTGTGGTGACTTCCCTTGTCGTGATTAGCATATTCATGCGAAGGTGAAGTCGTTTTCGTTTCAGATCCGTCTACTATTTTTTTAAAGCTCAGATTAATAACCACGCACGAGTCGTGTCCTGGACAGGGTCCTAAAATAGAGGGTGTTGTTTTACACAGGGTAGGTATTTTCGTTTCTTTTTTGTCCTAAACAGGGTCAGGGTCTCAGACCCTCAGCGGCACCCCTATACCCAAATATTGGTGATGATGATTTGAACGCTTTGTGCGCTTCAAATACAATAAATACAAGGCAATGTTACATTAGGAAGTGAAAAACTGATTCAAGAAATGTAAATTTTGACTTAAAATTCAACAAATTATGTGACGAGGCTGCACGGTGAAATCCGATCATCGGACTTCCAATCTATTAGCCCTTCAGCGATAAGAAAACATTTCATGACTTGTGGTCTTGTGCCCAGAGGCAAAGAGAAAAGTTTTTCTTTTTGTATCCTTCTTATATGACTAAGATGTTTGCATCGCTAGCTTGAAAAGAGATGCGTAAATTGGTTCCAAATGATCTGTATTATCCCAAATTAACTGCCGTGTACCCAAATTTTAACTTTATACTAATTAGCAGTAGCTAAAAAAATCCGGGGGGGTCTCCCATATATAAGCTATACGGGTATGTGCCGCTGGATGGGGTCGGGTTTTTGACCTTCTGGGTCTGAGATGGGGTCTTAGTTTTTCCCACTAAGTCTGAGATGGGGTATACTTTTCCGTTCAATTTTCGAATTAAGTGTTTTGTCATTTTTTTCCGGTACATTTTTCATCTGGAACCGTGCCTGTAGAAGTCGATTCAATGAGCGTGTATGGGTTTGACGCCTAATTCTGTCAATTTGTGTAAACAAACCCTTTTTTTGTATAAAGAGCCTTTTACCAAATGTAACTGTATGGTCTGAGATGGGGGTAGCAAAAATAGAAATTTTAGGTCTGAGATGGGGTAGAGGTTCTTAGGTCCCAGCGAAACACCCCCGCCACCGACGCCCGGGGGGAGACTCCCATATGAAAGGGGCGGGGATGCCCGTCGGAAATTTTAAATTAAACCCCTAAAGGAGACCAATCCTGGTGTGGCTCAAGCTTTTGTTGACCCCTAAAAGAGACCATTTTAAAACACAGAGAAATGTATTATATTAATGTTTCTTCGCGTGCAACCCTAAACGAAACTGACGGCAAAATATAATGGCGTTTTGCCCAGAACACCCTAAGCGAGACCAAAATCCGAAATTTACACCTCTAAGCGAGACGACTAGCATCCCCGCCCCTTTCATATGGGAGTCCCCCCGGGTTTCGACGGTGATCGGGAGACTAAAATTGATGGTTTTTGAGAGGCGCGCTACGTAGAAACATCCATTATGTTGCGTCCGTTTTTTCACATGGTTTGGCCATGTTCTCGCTGGCAGATAGTTTTGCAACAGTGGCATGATTTTCTCAACTGTTTTGTTCATTGTGTATGGCATAAGCTGTACACGTGGACAGGGTCATATCCGTTGTTTAAAACCAAGTGGACATTTTTGAAAGTGCTAACTCAGTCAGGTTAGTTACTCGAACTTGTTGCTACACTGTGCTGACGATCCGCAATAACGGCGAAATACCTATCCGCAGTTGCATTTAAACTTTCGGTTTGGTCTCAATCATGCCATTGTTGCGTTACTTTTTCAACGCAGTTGTCAGCCCTTGCTTCTTATAGTGCCGTCGAAAGGGCCGAGACGGCCTGAATTCGTTTCTTGCTTGTAGCAGGGCGAAAATAAAGAATTTGAAAAAAAAAAGAATTGTGTATTTCAAACATGTGTACCAAAGCCTTTTGACCAGCAAAAATAAAGGAAAACTATTTTTGGTCGCGAAATCGAGCGGACCGCTTTTAGCGGGACTGCCACTTAACGCTAACAGACGTACTACTAATCGAAAAACGGAAAACAGAGATATTTCAGCCGATCCACATCTGAATAAATTACAAGAAAAATATTAAACATCAAACAACATTTAACAGACCGGGCCCTATGGAATATATGAATGATCGATGTTTTAAAATATATTAAAGTGAAGTCGCTTAGCGAGTAACAACCGGACATCTCGTGAAAAGTTGCTTAAAGTTAAGGCAGGAAAGTGAGTCGGCAATTAATTTTAGCCAATGAGAAGCCAGTTGTGGTCATTTATCCGACAAGGCTGTTAAATCGGAGATAAAGCACGCGTTCTTGTTCATGCCTTTCTCGTCGCATATTTGCGTCTTGTTGTACCAGATGTGGTCGATTAGCAAGTGACAACCGAAAATTTCGTGAAAAGAGTTGCTTTTCAACTCGCGTCGCTTAAAGTTATTAAAGCGAGTCAGCTCAATTGAATTGAACTCTCGTTAAATTTAAGGCACGAAAGCAGGTAGCTTAAGCGATGTGGCAATTAATTTTAGCCAATGAGAAGCCAGTTGTGGTCATTTATCAGACAAGGCTGTCAAATTGGAAATAAAAAGCGTTCTATTTTCATGCCTCTCTCGTCGCATATTTGTGTCTTGTTGTACTAAATGTGGTCCAACCAAATTGCAAAGAAACTGGAACGGTTGCATCTAAATATAAATATAAATAGCTCAAGACGTCTTTATTATGGCTTTGCATGCGTGGGGCCAACGCTCACGGTTTCTTTCGGTGACTATGGCTCCTGGCAAAATATGTTGTTGTTGCTCATTTATATTAGATTCGGCATATGTGGAGGGGCCTAATTTGATTGCATTATACAATGGATTTACTTTTGCGCAGAATTAACGTTAATGTCCCTTTTTTAGTAGTCATTGGAATACTGAATCATTGCTATTACGGTTTGATTTATGAAAGAGTTATTTCAATTTTAAATGGGTATTAAATGTTGAGGTGTCATGATTATGTAATAGTATGTTAGAAGTATGTTATAGTATAGAATAGTATGTTAAAAGAAAAGTTAGGGAAAGTAGTTCTGAAAGTTTATTTAATGAACTTGGTTGGATTCCTTTAACTGAAAGGTGGGCTTTTCATAAATGTTTAACTGTTTTTCGTTGCCTTAATGGTTTCTGCCCATCTTACTTACTGAAATTATTTTGTCTTAATTCTGAAGTACATAATTATAACACTAGAAGATGTTATGATATCCATTTGTGTAAAATATCCTCTAAATCTGGACATAGAAGTTTTTCGTTTTCAGCTGCCAAACTTTTTAATGATTTAGATGATAGTGTAAAATGTTCGAAATCTGTGAGAAGTTTTGTTAAAAATTATTGGTTACATTACGGTTAGGCTTTAGATTGTATTAGGTTTTAGGATTTATATTGATCATATAATTACTTATGTATATTTTAGATTTTATTATTTCCTATTATTTATTAGCTTTTAGTATTATATTATTAGGCACAGCTTCAGTGTAAATAAGTGTAAACTTTCTGAATTATGTGTGAAAAAAAGTTATTATTATTATTGTTATTATTGTTATTATTGTTATTATTATTATTATTATTATTGTTATTATTATTATTATTATTATTATTATTATTATTATTAAAGGTAAGATTTTGCCGATTAAGCTAACTAAAAAACTTTCGGCTTGATTATGCAAAAGTATGGATTTGGCTTTTGTTCTGTCGGTTTTGGAATATTGAATCATTGCCATATGAAGCACTCATCAGTCAAATATTCATAGTTCATTAGCATTCCTGTGACGTCATTTAGCATTATATAAACCAAGCAGAATTAATTAGGAGTGTCAGTTGCTGCGAACGTTGCTCAAAGTCAGAGCGAAGCACAATTTTCCAATGCCGCTCCCGACCGTCGATGGCCAGCAAAAGGACTCGGTTGTTGCTGCCTTACAGCCGGGTCTGGCAGCTCAAACTCCAGCTCAAATTCCAGTTTCTGCGTCTTCACCTGTTTCTGCGCCAGCTGCGGCTGTTGGAAACGCTTTACCGCCGTCAGAGCATACCACGCCGGCAACAGTTGCAGCCTGTTCTTCGCAGGAACCGGGGAAAGAATCTTTAGGTAACTTTTTTTAGTATGGACATTTTCCGCTGCTGTTGTACGGGCGTGTCATTGCATTATTCGCGCGTCCGAGCGTTCGTCATTTCGAGTTCTTTTTTTTTTCGCTTCATTGTTTTACGTTTTATGCTCAAGGACGCTTGTGTTTTTCGGTGACGTGGTATCTTTCTCGTGGTTCGCCTATTGCTCATACACAGCATTCGTCTTATTTTTTTTTACCTTTTTATTTTACTTTTTATTTGTCTGGTTATTGCACGTTTTCATATCAGGTTAATTTGTTATGCAGATTAGCGGGGCCTGATTCCGTGTTGGTCCCAAGGGGCTTGGCCGGTATTTAATGTTGTTCTTTTGTCGAGTCCCTGGGGTCCCGGGCAGTTTAGATAGTAAACTATCCAACACTGCATCCATTGTCGAACCGCAATAAGATATGGGGATAAATTTGGCTCTCGTCCCTTTGTGTCATCCAGTGTCCTTCTGTTACCAAACCAACGATGGACTCCTCCCCAATACTAATAACTAACTAAGGAGGCCATCGTTACAACCTAGTCATAACTCCCCAAAACTAAACCCAAACCTAACCTGATAGCCCTGGTGGTAGAGATTGTCCATCTTGACTCACATACGTTCCTTCTCATGAGGTGTCTTTCCAAGGCTGTCCGGACGTATATATACAAACCGTTTCAACTTGTTAATGTTTTCCATGTACTGGTAGGCTCTGTGCTGCATTTCTATGGGGTTCCTATGCGACAAAAATGGTCCGGATCCCGGAACATTAATTCTTCAAGCTGTCCAATAGCCTCTCCCTTTTTCTACTAGTCGAGCCATTTTCAAGCCGGTCATTTCCTGCCCTCTCACCGCTGACCCCTACGGGGTTTCCCCCGGTATTGACCCACTGAGTCGCATTTGTGCAATCACCGGCATTATTGATGGAGGTATTAAATCGTCATGCTTTTCCCATGACCAGTGTATCGCCTGAAGCGAAAAACAAAGACCAAAAAAAAAAAAAAAAGGCGAAATACGCGTGTGAAAAACCCCGTAGAAGTCAACAGAGAGAGGACAGTCATGACCCAGTATGACCGGGAGGGTTTTGAGGTACCCTGGTTTCAAGACTCTCGACTCCCTGTGACTACAGGCAGAAGGTAAAATAGGGAAAAAGAAAACTTACAGCACTCGCGGATCAAAGGGAGGGCATAGGGGTGGATCTGAGGAAATATATAAGCATTTTTAAAATATTTACGTCACCCTTTCGACATATATTTACTTTATTTGCGGTAAAATTCGCGTTTTTCGTCCTGATCGTCTCAAACATGAAACTGTCATCACATTCAAATATCATTGAATTCTCAATACGCTCTCATTTTTTTTCCCTGCTGTCTCACCCCCATTTGTTTGTTTTTTGGTGAATTCTCACACCATTTCTTTTTCTCTTTTCCATGGTGAACTCTCACCCCATTCCTCTTCTTTCCTTTGGGGAACTCTCACCCCATTCCTCCTCTTGTCTTTGGTTAAGTCTAACCCAATTTTTTTTTCTTTTTCCCTTGGTGAACTCTTACCCGCCTTTGTTATTCCTTTGGTGAACTCTCACCCCATTTTTTTTTCCTTGGTGAACTCTCATCCCATTTTTTTTCTTTCGTTTCCTTGGTGAACACTCACCCCATTCCTTTTCTTTTCTTCGGTGAACTCTCACCCACATTTGTTATTCCTTTGGTGAACTCTCACCCCATTTTTTTTCCTTGGTGAACTCTCACCCCATTTTTTTTTCTCACTTCCTTGGTGACCTCTCACCCCATTTTTTTTCTCTTTTCCTTGGTGACCTCTCACCTCATTTTTTTTTCTTTCCTTGGTGACGTCTCACCCCATTTATTTTTCTTTTTTTTTTTTTTTTTCCTTTTCTTTGGTGAACTCTCACCCATTTTTTTTTCTTGGTGAACTCTCACCCTTTTTTTTCTTTTCTTTGGTGACCTCTCACCCCATTTGTTTTCTTTTCTTTGGTGACCTCTCACCCCATTTTTTTTACTCTTCTTTGGTGAACACTCTCAACCCATTTTTTTCTCTTTTCCTTGGTGACCTCTCACCCCATTTTTTTTACTCTTTTCTTTGGTGAACTCTCACCCCATTTTTTTTTCTTTTCCTTGGTGACCTCTCACCCCATTTTTTTCTCTTTTCCTTGGTGACCTCTCGCCTCATTTTTTTTTTCTTTGGTGAACTCTCACCCCTTTTTTTTCGGTGAACTCTCACCCCATTTTATTTGATTTGTTTTGACTACACTCTGCTTTAGTGGTGTAAAACACATAGCTGCGGTGAACTCACCTGTTCCACTCTACTTCTAACTCCAAAAACAAATAGCCATGCAGAGTCGCCCATTCATCCATTGTATTCGCAACATTATGAAGTATTCCATCCATGTTAATTACACATACCAAACCTACAATTGACAGAGGTGCCTTGCGATGATAAAAGGCAGCTAAAAAATGTGTACACCGCCGAACATTACGTGAACATTTAAATAAGTATCCCAGACTGTATAGAATGTAGACCGCTCGTGCAGAAAGGCTCGTAGCACACTGGAGCTACCCGATGAATTAATAAGCTAACACATTGACTGTAATGCAAAACAAATGAAGCGTGGAACCAAAACAAGTAAACTCGTACAACGCAATAAGCAGAGTAAAACACACAGAAAAGGAGGGTTGCAGCCCTTTCCCCCGCGCACAATTCATATCTACACATATCTTTAAAAGAGAAAAACAGCTATACTTTATCTCTAGCTCTCCCTGTTAAGCTTGTCCCGATGCATGTTGGACTCCTTGTCCCGCGTCTGGTTAAACTCTCTGAGCTGCATTTTCCGCAGCAGGATGAACACCTTGAACTCCTTGTTCCGCGGCTGGTAGAACTCTTTGAGGTCTCTGTCTCACGGCTGCATGGTTGAACAACCTAAGCCGCATGTCCCACGGCTGGTTGAATTCCTCGAGCTCCTTGTTCCGCGGCTGGCTGAACTCCCTGAACTGCTTGTCCCACTGCATGTTGAACTCCTTGACCTCCTCGTCCATGTACTGGATATTATACGTCCGCTATCAGAAAATAGAAGAGGGGAACGAAGAAGCAAAAGAAATCCTTCGACGCGTCAGCGCACAACCACGCCGCACTGCAGTTGAGCCAAAGTGATAATTTATTCATATGTACTAATCTTATATGCGTTACTTTAATGTATGCAGTGTGAATAGCAAAATCTGCACATTAAGACTGCAAAGATCGCCAATCTTCGGGAAAGGATCGTGTAGGGCCTAGCATATAAACTAAATAGACTGCGAATGATCCAATAGCGGGATTGGATCGAGAAGGGTCTGGTGGTTAGACATAGACCGAGAAGGACCCAATAAACGGGATTGGGTCGAGAAGGGTCTAGTGGACAAATGAAGACCGAGAGGGATCCAATAGCGGGATTGGATCGAGAAGGGTCTAGTGGATAAGATATAGATCGTGAAGGATCCAATAAACGGGGTTGGATCGTGAAGGGTCTAGCGGATATATAGACCGTGAAGAATCCCATTAACGGCGGGGATCGCGAAGGGTCTAGCGAATGGAATATAGACTGACAAGGATCCGATAAAACAGGATTGGATCGAGAAGGGTCTGGTGAATATGATATAGTCCGTTATGGATCCAATGAACGGGAATGGATCGAGAAGGGTCTGGTGATTTAAATATTGACCGAAAAAAAAAAAGAAGGAGAAGGATAATTTCATTTCTTTTCGCAATTTTCTATTTTCGTTAGCTGGCCAAACTTCTAAAGGAAGTGGAGACCTTACGTAAGTCTGCCGATGTTTCTAGTGTTGATACGGCCGTGTCGGCGCTGCAGACCCTATTGGCCAAACCGTCCGAGTTGTTCGATCCCTATACGGCGATGGCAGCCTTGGAAAACTTAGTCGATACAGCCAGGGAAAAGGCAGATGCAAGGGCGAACCGCTTTGGGATAGTGCTGCGCCAGTGCCGTCCTCTGATTACCGATGGCAATTTGCAGAATATCTTGATCAAGTTAATAGCGTCTAAAGAGGAGGCGGAAGTGGCTAAGGCGATTCAAAGTCACGTAAAGAGGCCAATGCTCTTAGGGGTGCCATCTCTGGTCGGTCGCGGCCCCCTTCACCGTACCACAAGAGGGAAGGGAAAGGCCTCGCCCCCCGACTAGGTGTTGGTGCTGTGGCCAGACAGGCCATTATGCTCGTGGATGCCCGAACAGACGCTTCTAGAACTAGAGTTATTGTATAGCTACATGCTGTTGGTTAAATGACCGTGTTAGCAAAATAAAGGATTGCCTCAGATTGTAATTGTTTTGGTTATTTTGTCTCATAGAATCTTTTTTCTGTCCCAGTTCGGTTTCTCTAGACTGACTTAAGTGACGGGAATTGACTCCACAAGCGCTTTGCCTTGTATGGCATGCCCTTGAGCTCGCTTTAGCGGGCTATGGCTGTCATTTTCCCTGGGCTTAATTCTGTCTCCCTCGTTGGTCTTACCCTCGGTTTTCTCATTTGTTATAGGGGAACTCTCCCGACCCTATGGCTCCGGGAGGAATAAGCGATATTTTGGCTTGCCTCGCTTTGGACTTAAGTGAGGCTTACCAGAAACAAAACTCTTTAACACATTTCACCCAGGCGTTCTAGACTATTATTAAACTTGTGCTTAATGTTGCGAAATTCATTTAAATTTGTGTGTAAACTCTAGTGGTAGGGTTTAGGTATATCAAGAATACAGATCTATTAGTAATGAGATAGAGGGATTGGCTATTCGGATAAGGTATGGGTACGTTGAAGGAATGAGGTATGGGAGGTATATGAGGATGTGGGGATGCTTATTAACGGCACATCCGGTGAAGAAGCGCTGTCAGGGGTCACTACCCAATACTTAATGCTAATGAGTAAGCAGGGAGGATAATGTACTATTTCAATAGTATTGCAGGAGAAAATCCAGACGATATTAAAGTTTTGAAAACAGCTCCAACTGGGAAAGCTGCTTTCCATATTAGAGGCAATACATTTTACACACGACATTCAAGTTTTCCAGTTTCAACCATGTTTGAATTTAGAAATAATGAGACAAAAAGATGCCAAAAAATTTGCAGAGCTACTTAATCGCATGAGAAAGGGAAAACATACTAAACATGATATTGCCATTTTAAATCGAAGAGTTCTTAATATAAAATCAAAAGAAAAACTTATTCTATGAATATTTTCTATATATGTCTCACAAATGCACCAGTAGATTATCACAACAATGCTATTTATAACATTCACTTACAACCACTCATTTCACAGTCCAAAACCGTTGATGAGCCTCCACTAGTTCTAACCACTTCTGCAGTCACCGGCAAATGAATTTTAAAGCCTTCATACCGTAGCCTTTACGTGCTTTATTTAGCAAGACTCCACTTTCTGTTCTACTGTAAAGTGAACTTCATCCCTGTTCATCCGTTGCTTAAATAACTAAATGTCTCGCGGAATAAAATGACATTATTGCCTTGTACATAAAATCTTTGTCGCGTATGTACTCTTCGGAAAGATTGAACATTCGATTTTACCCCCCTCCCCCCCCCCCCCCCAATCAAGATTCTTCTTTTTTGTTAACCTCACGTTCTAACGCATTAACGAGATGGCTTTAAGAGTCCTTTGATTAGAGTGTGGATCTTTCCAGAGCACACAGATGAATGTTGCAGGGCCATGGAGGTAAAACATTATCGGTCATCATTTAAGTAGGTCTTGTATAGCAAACACCACTCCTAGTGCGAGAGACTGCCTACGGAACAAACGATTTTCAAGTTTCACTAAATTAAACTGTCAGTGACTAAATCCGGCTAGATAAATATATTAGAGATGTCGTGAAAAAAGAATTTCGGTTATTTATTTGACATTATTCAGAATAATTGTTTTGTGTTTAGTGAGAAAGACAACACCAGCAGTCCTTCACAGGATTATATTAAAATAGAATCTTGTGAAGGACTGCTGGTGGCGTCTTTCTCAGCCAAAAGCTGATAAAAAGAAAGAGAGAAGGCTTATTAATTCTTAGCCCTTCTGACTCGATGGTCTTTATCTTTAGTTCTAAAAACCAGGTGCATACTTTTTGCTAAATAAACCCGAATGTAATAGTGGATTATATTTTTTTAAATGCCATTTTGCCAGTAAACTCTCAAATAAAGCAAGGACCACTTGGACAAACAGCACGGCGAAGTGAAACCGGATCTTGGTGTAGATCAGGATCAGCAGTATTGAATAGAACGTAAAACTAAATGCAAGGCTGATCGGACAGCTATAAAGGGTATTTAATTGCCTAATATTTCGGTTAGGCAAAACGAACCTTCATCAGGGGCTACAACGAGCTAAGTAAAAAGATGGAATAAAACAGTTACAAGATATAAAATGATTCAAATGAAAAGATTAAATATGATTGGTTAAAATAAACAGCAGAAACGTCAACAAAGGCTACTATAAAAATAGAAATATATTAAGTTTCATCGCGCCTGTTCATCCCATAGGGTTCGAGAGTCTTGCCCTTGGAAATTAAAAATGCTTCTCTGGCCTTACGAATGGCGTCTCTGTCAGAGTTAATGAGTTGATTGAATGGCCAGGAAGAGCAAAGTGATCTGAAACGGCGGTAGGCTGATGAATGTGATGTTGGTTAATTGCTTTTCGATTGCGCGTCTGTGTTCACCAAATCTGTCGCTGAGATGTCTTTTAGTCTCTCCTATGTATTGTACTTTGCATCTGCAGCACTGTATCATATATATGAGATTGGTAGATGAGCAAGAGATGTGGTGTCGTATTCGTTGTTGTTCATTTGTAGAGAAAAAGGTGTAAAATGTGGTTCCCTCTGAGATAAAAGGCTACGTTTTGCACCTATTTCTGTTACAGCGGAAAGCTCCTGGTGTTTGGGGTGGTGGTCTGCGGTGTTTGGCTCTGACTAAAATGTCACGTAGGTTGTTGCATCGGCGGTACGATATGAGAGGAGAAGAAGGGAATGCTTCTTTGCATCGTTGTGAAAAACGAAGAATGTTCAGATTGTTGAAAATG
Source organism: Cladopsammia gracilis (assembly GCA_022457155.1). Classification (NCBI taxonomy): domain Eukaryota; kingdom Metazoa; phylum Cnidaria; class Anthozoa; order Scleractinia; family Dendrophylliidae; genus Cladopsammia; species Cladopsammia gracilis. Next base: position 285,461 of record JAJGOT010000649.1, read on the forward strand.
ATTCGACGTATGTTCGGAAGGGCTGGATTAAATGTCACTACAAATGGGATTCTGTTAGATTCTTTTTTCTTCTTTAATAAATAAGTTTTGCCAGTAAACCTTGTCTAGACTAAATTGTTCACGCAACTGGTCAGTTTCGCGAAAAATGATACCCTATTCTAGACAAAAAATCTCTGAATACTATACCCTATCCCAGAAAAAATGCCTGAAAACCATACCCTTCACAGCGGCACATAGCTCGTATATGGGAGCACCCCATCCCCCGCTTCCCCCCCCCCCCCCCCCGGGAGAACGATGCGCCCTATGTGACCTTTTGGAGCTTGGAAACACGAGTTGGTCAAATCGTAGTCGCGTAAAGACATTTTGAACAAAATGGCGGCTGGTTCCAAGTTCTTGAGCAATCTGGCGCTGAGATTCCCCATTGTGATGCAGATCCAAGACCCTTTCGCGAATAAAGTGAGGCAAATTTCTCCCGTTATCGAAAAGTCCATCAGCCTGATTGATTCTGAGCTGAACAGACATAAATTTGACTCCTGTTTTCGGTAAGGGAACATTAACGAGTGAAAATTGAACAAACGGTCATGAATTTGTTTAAATGAAAGCAATTTTCTTTCGAAAAATGATACAGTTTCCGTGAGGTCCGCATGTCCAATTCTTTGTTTAAGGATCGGTCTCTGATTGGCTGAAAGTCGTCGGGTGGCCCCGGTTGAGGTAGTTTCACTGTAAAAGACCAAACTAGCACGAATTTATAATTTATCTTTTTAAAATCTCGTAACTGGAAGGCAAAAATTTCCTGAAATGCTTACCTCCATTGGCGATAGTTACTCGTGGCGAAGCGCACGAGTTGTAAATCCGGCTTTGACTTTTCTTGTTACTCATGCGCGTAGCGGCATGAGGTAAGGTTTCGGCTCCGTTTTTCTTGTTATTTTTATTTTTTGTGTCACGATTTTGCATGCAAATTTATGCACGCATATTTTAAATTGGGCACTTCCGGTTCATAGCTTTGCCACTACACTTCCTGTTTAGTGACTTCCGGTTACTCTCACTTCCGGTAAAAGAGCGTTACTTGAGTGTCACGACAGCGTCTCCTACAACCCTACTTACATTAGTAATGTTCACGTTTGGTATATGTAACACTTAGAAGAATCACTGGCTTCATTGTGGTACAGCCTTCATTTCCAAAACAATCAATAGTAAACAACGTGGTTTGCAGGAACGATGACTGAATGAAAGGAGTACTCTTCGCCATGTCGGACATCTTCTTATCATGTTTAAAATATATCATAGAACTTTCTTACGCATGAGCATGAGTATAGGCTGCTTGAAGCCTCTTGTTATTTTTATTTTTTGTGTCACGATTTTGCATGCAAATTTATGCACGCATATTTTAGTGACCGGGTCCTCGGGTCACCAACATATTCTACAAAAATGGCTGCCGCGCTCGGCATGTGCTTGGTTTTTAAAACCGTAGTTTCGTGTCATCGCATTAATAACTCACATTTAAAATATTCAAAATGGAAAGAGAAAGCTTTAAAGAATACCCAAAGCCGCTATAGTGGAGAAAAAGGAGAGCTTTCAGCAACTGAACCTTGCTTCAAGGAAATTCATACGCTGCTATCAGTGCGGGGCGATCAAAACCGAAGAAGCAGATTTCTTACAGATGAGGGACTTTACCGTAAAAGAAATTACAATTTTTTGGTGAGAATTTATGTTGATATCAATTTGTGATTCACTTTTCTCTGTGTTTTGGTTAGTTTTGAGGAAATAATTATAAAACATGCTAAAATTCAATCGTAATGACATGTGATTATTTATATGTAAACAAAATATCTAACTTCACAAGCGTCGCCTAGCAAATATGTCTGTGTATGTTTTGCAATTTTCATTTCCAAATCAGTTTCTAGGGCAATTTTCGATACTGGTGTATTTTATTCGAAAATTAGTCATACTAGTCATTCTAGACCGAGTAAAAGTTTTTGTGCATAATTCTGTTATTGAGATTCGCTAAAATTGAAAAAAATAGCCCGGTCGTTTGCTGATTTCATTGCTTTTAAAAGTAGTCTTTTCAAATGTAACGGGAATAAGTCACGGTTTGGGAAATAAAAGACGAGTGTGTATTTGATCGGGAATCAATAAATAAAATAGTCAAAGCGAGACAGATCAAAGGCTCCGTGCGAGCCAAGTCGTGAAAATGAAACAACCATCGGGGACCTTTTCCTACCCTACACAAGGTACTTCCCTTATGTTGCAGATCCACGTATCAATATATTTTACCAAAGAGGATCTCTAAAACCTTAAAACCTTCGTGCGTAGCTAGTATTAACACGAAGGAATGTGTTTACTAGCGAAAATGAAAATTACGGACAAACTTCGTCGCCCATTCGTTGTCGTTGGAATATCGTCCAAGGTATGCCTACGACACGAGGTATTCCCAAGCGGTCACCCATCCAAGTACTAACCTCGCCCGACAGGGCTTAATTTCGGTGATCAGACGAGAACCGGCGCATGTCAAACAGTGTTCCTAAAGTTTACGATGAGCGAGTGACTTTTCTCCAGTAATCGCAATAAGTCGTATTCACGACTTAAAAACGTGTTTTAGCGTGTTCTGTAGTGTGTCACGCAAAATTCGTTGAGGGGGGAAGGGGTGCGTGACCCGTTCAAAACAAACCATAAAACTTGCTTACGCAAGCGCATGAGTGTAGGCTACAATAGTAGCCTCTTGTTTTTTTTCGTGTCACATTAGCGCATGCAAATTTATGCACGCATATTTAAGTCTATGTCGACGACTATATGGCTTTCGGCCATGAAATACATACCGTAAAATCTCTCCGTGTGTCGACTCGAGAAGCAAGATAAAGAACTACAGCGTACAATTGCACATTTTTAAGACAATTCAAGGCGTTCATGGATGGATAGGACCGTTTGATATTGTGTTCGCCGCTTATTCCTGTGGGATTTTTGCTTTGGCAAGTTCTGTGTTTTATATATTAAACTTACCATTTGCTTAGCGATCGAGCTCCGGGTCGAGCTTAAGTGTCAGCTACTGAATCTAGTGAATGCAGTGTAGACATGATGAACGGGTTATTGGCAACGGTGTTTAAATAAAATTCACTCTCTCACTCACTCACTCACTCGCTCCTTCCATCAGCTGTAAACTTAGTGAGCAAATGCTTTGTTACGAACACGTTTCGTAACAGGAATTCAACGTGAATCCAACGATAACAATAATTAATTTGATGTAAACGAATTTAGACAACAACAAGCTTACAGGTGTTTCGCATTTGGAGTTTTTTTGCAACATTAAAATCAATCTGAAAGGATTTTCCAAACCAAACACGCGTTCTGATGCGTATCTAGCTTAAAATAATAAAATGTATGTGTTCTTGGACAGCGCAGTGGATTGAGTTTATGCCTTAGTCCCGGACGGCCCGAGTTCGACTCTCCATAAAGTCCTTTTTTTTCCTTTTTTTCTTTTTTCAAACTGGACATTATGAAAGTGATGTACTTTTTTTTCGTTCGTCAAAAATCCTTACGTTTAATTTAAAAAATATATATATATCGAACCGTGTCAGTGTGAAAACGTAAGCTTACGGCAATATTGCGTTACGCGTTACGCGTTAGCATTTCTTCTTCTCGGGTTGGCTCTTAGGAGCCTTTGATTAGACATAATTTCAAGCTTATGTTTCTCCGTAAAAGCACTCAAATCACTCGGGAATCAATGCTGCAATGAGTTAAAGGCGCCACGAGTTCAAGCTGTGTACAGCTTCTTGTTCTTCTTTAATCTATAAATGCTTTGTTTCCTTCAGTAAATATATAATAGGACGTAGAGTGAGTTGTTCAACTGTACAGAATCGGGAGCAACATGTTCAATTATGGACGTCATGATGAAGTAATAAAGGAGTTCGCTTTTTGATTCTAATTAATTCGACAAGTTAAGATGCGGAACAAACAAACACAAAAAAGTTTACTTTCAACAACAAATCGCTTTAAATCTCTTTCCAGCTGAGAATTTTTGCCTGATTTAAAATTTTACTAGAAATACGTGTCTCGCAGAACCTTGCGAAGCTCGGGGGAGGATGCACTGCAAAATTTTAGCGATGTGGGAGAGATGGAATTTCTGATTTGACTGGAGAGCATCCAACCTCGGGCATGCAACCCAACCTGGCAATGGCCCCGAAATATAAAGTTGAGACATTCTTGTTCCCAGTCGCTTCGATTTAACTTGTACTTAGTGCCCTGTCTTCCTAAATTATAATAAATGGGAACTGGTACTGGTCAGTTTTGGGTTTTGAGCTGTGGGTCACTGTAACTGCTATGGGACTGGGTATCAAAAGATCCTAGGGCCCTTTTTCCCCCACCCCCCAACCTATGTTCATTAATTTTTGTCAGAAAGAAAATTGGTCTGAAAGTGGATGTATAGTATTGTTGTGGACATGGGTCCAGGACAATATGCAGAGGTGTTCTGTTTATTTTGATTGAATGAGAGTTTGTTTATGCTGTCTTGATTAAATTTTCTTTTGGAAGCTTGTTAGTGCTATCTCTCAAAATTAACCTGTTCCTTGACATAATGCTGTAGCTGTTGTTCTATATACTAAGCAATGTATAGAGACCAGGTCTGAAAGTGGATGTATAGTATTGTTGTGGACATGGGTCCAGGACAATATGCAGAGGTGTTCTGTTTATTTTGATTGAATGAGAGTTTGTTTATGCTGTCTTGATTAAATTTTCTTTTGGAAGCTTGTTAGTGCTATCTCTCAAAATTAACCTGTTCCTTGACATAATGCTGTAGCTGTTGTTCTATATACTAAGCAATGTATAGAGACCAGGATGGAGAATTCGTAGGTTAAGATCAGGACTTAGGTCTTCATGACAAGTTAACCCCTTTAAAAATCTCAAAATGAAAATTAGTTTGTAAATGTACATTCTCCTTACTGGTGTCAATACAGTTCACATTGTCATATAACTACAGTGAATTTGTATTCAATTTCCACAGACAACTCATGTTAAAGGTGATCAGGTTCTTAATTTGCATAATCTATGTACTTGTTTGTACACTGATATTGTGAGGAGATTTGATATACTGATCGCCATTCCAATAAGAAATGTGAAGCAATAATGTTGATGTTCCATGTCATTTAATCTTGTATAAAAGTTCCTTAGTGACCTTAGTGAGAATATCAATAATCATCAATTTACAGGATGTACTAAGACAATAGTTTCCAGTGTTTGAGTACTAATTTTTTATATTGAAAAAATATCGTCTTATGATCTGCCTGTCAGTTGTTTAGCTACTTAATTTTTTTTTTTTTGCAAAAGGTAGATTAAAGAATAATAGGTAACTCCTGCTGTCTTGATTAAATTTCCTTTTTGAAGCTTGTGAGTGCTATCCCCCAAAATTAACCTGTTCCCTTTACATACTTCTATAGCTGTTGTTCTATGTACTGTGTATCAAATAATTGCTTATCGAATTCACTATTCGATTGAATGGTTAAGATTGCAGGAGTTAATACTATATTTTGGATACAGGTCATGAGAATTACGAAATTGATTACAAAAGTTAAACATGAATATTCAAGATGAAGCAACATATTCTTTGCAAATATCATAAGCAATGTAAAGAGACCAGGATGGAGAATTCGTAGGTTAAGACCAGGACTTAGGCCTTCATGACAAGTGAACCCTTTTAAAAATCTCAAAATCAAAATTAATTTGTAGATGTACAGTCTCCTTACTGGTGTCAATACAGTTCACATACCGGTAGTCATATAACTACAGTGAATTTGTATTCAATTTCCACAGACATCTCATGTTAAAGGTGATCAGGTTGTCAATTTGCATAATCTATGTACTTGGTTGTACACTGATATTATGAGGAGATTTGAGATACTGATCACCATTCCAATAATAAATGTAAAACAGTTATGTTGACGTGTCATGCGTTTAATTATCTATACAGTTGCTACACATTAGCTGGTCACTATTGCTAACAGAAAATTGTTTTTTTCCTTACAAAATCAAAATTGTAGACAGAAATTCTCCTTACTAAACCATTTGAATATTATTTATTATTGAACTATTTTGCAACGAATGTCGTAAACTCACTGCTCATTCACAAATAATGCTACATTATGCAAATGTCACGTTGTATATTTGTGAAATAATTTTTACCTTTGATCATACTTGAAAGAGAAATTACATGTTGACACCATGGATACATTTTGTAGAACTATACATCTGTGCTGAAAAGAGTTTTAGCTTCCATCAGATCAGACCAGTTTTCTTGCATCTTTCCACGTCATTTAAAGTGCACCTAAACCCTAATTTTTTGTTTCTTTAATCAACTCCATGTACGTTGAAAAGTCGAACAGTGAAATATTTCTTGTTTTTAACGCCGCGTTTGTGAGTTATAGAGATTTGAATTTACAAAATGCTAATTAGATGACGTCAAATGCAGACTTTACCATTATTTCTACTTCAATTTACAATACGCAGTTCACAGCTTAAAGATAATTAATTTGCAAAATACTTATAAAAACTGTTTATAGTCAATCGATTCGTAAAAAAAAATATTACTTGGAAGTGGAAACAAGTAGTTGTATAATAAACGAGTCTGCATTTGACGTCATCTAATTAGCATTTAGTAAATTCAAATCTCTATAACTCACTAACGCGATGTAAAAAACAAGAAATATTTCACTATTCGACTTTTCAACGTACATTGAGTTGATTAAAATGAAAAAAAATTGCGGGTTAGGTGCACTTTAATCTTATATCAAAGTTCCTTAGTGACCTTAGCGAGAATATTAATAATGATCAATTTACAGCATGTACTAAGACAATAAGCGTAGTTTCCAGTGTTTGAGTACTAATTTTTTATATTGAAAAATATCCTGTTATGATCTGCCTGTCAGTTGTTCAGCTACTTGAAATCTTTTTTTTTTTTGCAAAAGGTAGATTGAAGAATAATTTATGGAGGGTTGTATATAAGCTTAAGCTTACTTGCCTTTAAATGTAGGTTGTTTCAATTGAAGAGCATTAAAGAGCGGATTAAAGCGTGGTGGTTTGAGCTTGATTTCTTAATCGTTGTTCTTCTTTGAGCCTAGCCTTTCCTGTAATCAGTGTTTGCTCTCGTTGCGTCTATAAACAGAATCATTTTGTCCAACACTTCCAGTCGGTGTCGCCTCTCTTCTGATCGGTTTCGTTCAGAATTGTAATGGAGGCATTTGGTCAGGCTGTTCGAAGTCTTTGTAATCGATGCTGTCGTTGTTTCTTCGTTCGTTGCTTGATCGCATTGTTCAAGTCGCCGTTCTCGCTCCAGCGGAGTTTCAGTTGTTAATCTTCTCGAGAAAGAATTTCCAGCCAATTGTTCAATCTAGCGTTGTTGTATTTGCTTTTCTTTCTCAATTGCATCAGAAATTGGTCGTGTTTCACCGAGAGTAAACACTTTTTCACGACGATGAGTAAGGGGAAACCGGCCGCCACCATGAATAAACATGAGCGCGCGCCATTGTCAGCGGTCGCGATTGTTGTTGCCAGGCAACTGCACGACATCTTCAGTATATATATATAAACTTTTTCGCTCGATTTGGCACGGCTCAGCTCCCGAGACCCGAGCACCCGAGCGGCCTTCGGCCGCCAAATTTATTAACCTCGCTACGCTCGGGCCTTCGGCCCTCGCTTCGCGAGGAACAAGAAAAAATGATGCAATCACTGAATTATACAACCGAATAACAAATCCGCGAGCTAGAAATCGCGCGCGCATGCTGACGTTTAACCACAGGCTTACCAAGCTTTTTTTGTGTGGTGGACTGTGCTCTTAAACAGGCGCGCGTCTTGAAGCCACGATAATATTTACAAAGTTTAAAAGTGCTGCAACAATAATCAGTGAACTAGTAGTAATCATAGATTATAGTGCGTCTCCTTATCCCGTGGCACCTCGTCTTGACCTAAAATAGTACCTCAGTTTCAGCCACTGTAAGGGGCTATGTCGCGAGATATGTCACGCAGACAAAAACGTCGGGCCGACATCAAACAAATTCACGCTATCACCGTGGAATCAGGTAAAATCCTTCAATTCTGCCGTGCTGTGTACTCCGAAAGGTCTCAGATTTTTCGGACATATAAATAGTATATTTGTCGTGATTTCATTTCGGTTAGTTTCCCCGATTCTGAAATCATACGCCTCAGTACATGTTAGTATCTCATTAGCTCGTACATGTCAGTACATGTTAGTATCTCATTAGAAGTTTCATTCAGCATATGTTTAATCAGTTGAGCGCGCATGGACGAAGGTTCTTCTCCGGAGCTGATGGCTGTGAAACCAACCCAAAAGTTTTCATATCAATTTTTCTCTCTTCTACGAAAGTAGTGTGCTTTCAATGCTGTAACGTAGTTTTTAATGCCATCCCGCGGCTGTTATTATCGTCTCGCGTTTCACTGTTGTTTATTAATTTTCTCTCTCTCTCTATTACCGTTAATTCAAATTGTTAATAAATTAATAACCAACAGTGAAACGTGAGACGATAATAACAGCCGCGTGACATTATTCAAAACCGCATAAAATAAAGCATTGTGAAATTAACGGTCAAAGCGCCGACACGAACATCATTTTCGCATCGCAGAACGACGTCCATTTCACTTCGCTCCGCAGAAGATTCAAGAAAACAACAGGCAATTTTATAAATCTCATTTAATTTCCATTTGCAGTTTACAAATAAGAGTGTGGGTTCCCTGTGGCCTAGACAACAAGATTAGGAAGCGTCTCCTTCGTCGACGCAAATAGGAACTCAAGAAACTTAAACGCCTACCTCCATAAGTTATGATAAAATATTACCTCAGGAAAAGATCAGTGGTGAGCAAAAAGCAAAGTGTGAAATTCGAGCTAAAAATTGAATCCTCTTGACGTTTTTACATTGTCGTGATTCAATGTAACAATGCGATAAACTGTTAATAACAAGATAAAACGAGCTAGCCTGGGTAACAAGGCATTCCGAAAAGTGAGCAAGCAGCCCACGCAGGCTATAAACGTCCGCTCTCGAAGTTGAAGTCGATGAGAGGTCAGACTGACGTCAAGGCCGTTTACATTGGCGATTTTTTTGTGCAATTTTTGTTGCACTTTTCGATGCTCTTGCAATCGCGCCTGGAAACTAGCGGCCATTTTAGTGGTGATTTTTTGGGCACGATTTGTTGCCGCGATATCGTAGAGGTTTCGAACATGTTTGAAACCTCATGCAATGTGGCGGAGCAAATGGGAATTAAAATCTCACAGGAGTCGCCGCTAGTTTACATTTTCGTTAAAAATTGGCATGGGAGAGCATGCAAAAAATTGTATCCAAAATTACTTGTTTAGTTTGCCTTTAATAAATATAAAAAAAACAGTAAACCACTATACTACCGAGGATTTCTGTTAAGAACAAATCTAGCTTTGAGAAAGGTTAATGTTCATCAAGTCACGAGCGAGCTAACAATACAACCTCGTTCCCAGGGTCTCTCGCTCCAGGGGGCGGGAAGATGAGAGACCCTGGGAACGAGGTTGGCTAACAATAAAGGGATAGTTTCACCGTTCGGCGCATGTGCACAGATTAAAATGCTTTATTCGCTTTCTTACCAATTTTATCGGTTAAAAAAAACACTCACATTTACTTCAATAACCACATACTATAATTAGTACAAACAAAGCGAAGGATGACCAAAATTCATAGCAAATTTCAAAGGATTACACCGACAAAGTCAACACCAGGAGTAAGAGGCTCCTGGTCAAAACTGAATAAAACCATCGACCCAAAGGATTTACTCTACGCTCTGATGGCTTTCATGGCGCACATGGGTCAGTTTATAATCATCCATTCAATCAGCTGAATGACCGCGACATTTTCACGGGCAAATTTCCCACCAGAGTTATCTACTCGCTTCCGATTGGTCTAAACAATAGGTTACGCCATAGCTTGCACATGCGCCGAACCGTGAAACCTTCCCAGTTAAACAGTAAAGAAATAAAAAACGCGCCGAGTGCAAAATTCCCAAGTGCTTATATAACTCAACAATGGACGAGGAACAAGTTTTTCATTTCTATTATAAAATAAAATCGGTTTTAATGAGCCTTACGTCACGCGCGTGCTTTATCGAGTTACTAAATGAACTCAGTTTGACCACTCATGCAGCGTACATTTATTTCCCCATGCATGCATCATGGTACGATTGACGCGAAAGCCGCCGATAAATGTATCGACTATTTGTGGAAAAAATGGAGGGGAAACTTAAGGTGGCTCCGTTGTTATTTCGGACGCACTCGTCTATGACAAACTTTGTCTCATAACTTTTCCATCTCTCTTTTCCATCTTCTAAAACTTTGCGAAAACTTACAGCTATTATTCAGCAATAATATGATAGAATTCGATTTTCATGGGAAAAATATATTTAATTTAGTGATAATCGGGCTTAAACCCCACTTTTTGAACAAAATCGCACTCTATGAAAAAATTTACTGTTATATTTTTGTTAAATTTCTGGATTCAGCTTACATTGACTTAATACATGCCCTTACCAAGTTTCAGCAAAATCGTTGGAGCAGAAATGCGGAAGAATTAACGCCATAAAAATTTAGCCCTAAAATTCTCTTAAAATTTTAAATACTTCATGCTCTTTGACAAAACAATCTACGAACCCAAATTTCTGGGAGAAGCCTTCCAAATGATTGCTAAATCTGAATTATAAGCCGATTGCAAATCGTGCGAACCGTTAAAAAGTATTTACTAGTTCTGTAAATATCATAGAATGCTCCAAAACCTGCTCAAATCTCCAATGCTGCGTTTTCCGTCATTTTTCGAAAATTATCCTGCAGAAAACTGAAAACTGCTTGTCAGCTTCGCCTGAGCTTAGATGTGGAGTAGCTTATAATCCCAACAACTATTCACAACACTCATAATGATATGCAAAGTTGAAATATGCAATAATATTGCAGTTTTCTCGACTAGGTGAGCATTCCTCGCACTGATTACGTAAGAGCTCTACAATAAATACCAAGACAATTCGTTCACTCCACTCACACTCAGTTTTTTCCAGCGGAGCGCGGAGAAGGTCACTAAAGTTTTTATGGCGGTACATCCCACGCGATGGCAGATACCCAGCCTTGGTTCAAGTGGACCAACAAGAATTTGAGGTGATTATTTGATCGCGTTGTGTTTCGCTTTCCAGTCACGCTGTTGGTCTCGTTGTCTCTCATAGATTCCTTTAAACCGCCAAGGACTGAGTGGAAGTGAATTGTTACAGGACTGGAAAATCACTAGATTGCTGAAAACCGCACACGTAACCTGAAATTAAAATCATGCTTTGTTCGTAAAATGATCTCTTCGACTTGAGAATCGAAGGTTGATTACGAACGGGAAAAAGCGTAGGCGCCTTTAGGCGCGGGAAAACGTCCAGTTCTTTGGACTGGCGGCAGAGCGAAATATCGCTGGAATGCTTTGTTCGTAAACTGATTACGAACGGGAAAGAGCATGGGCGCCTTTAGGCGCGGTAAAACGTCCAGTTGTTTGAACTGGCGGCAGAGCGAAATATCGCTGGTAGGCTTTGTTGGTAAAAAGATTTCTTCGATGAGAATCGAGAGTTGATTACGAACGGGAAAAAGCATTGGCGCCTGAAGGCGCGTAAAACGTCCAGTTGTTTGAACTGGCGGCAGAGCGAAATAACGCTGGAAGGCTTTGTTCTTAAAATGATTCCTTCGATGAGAATCGAGAGTTGATTACGAACGGAAAAAACTATGGGTGCATGTAGACACGGTAAAACGTCTAGTTGTTTGAACAGACGGCAGAGCGAAATAAAGCTGGAAGGCTTTCTTCGTAAAATGATTTTTTCGATGAGAATCGAGAATTCATTACGGACGGGAAAAAAAGCATGGGCGCCTGTAGGCGTGATTAAAAGTCTAGTTGTCTGAAATGGCTGAAGAGCGAAATATCGCTGGAAGGCTTTGTTTCTAAATTTTTTTTTTTTTTCACTGACAATCGAGAGTTGATTACGGACGGGAAAAGCATGGGCACCTGTAGGCGCAGTAAAATGTCCTGTTGTTTGAACTGGCGGCAGTCCGAAATATCGATGGAATGTTTTCTTTGTAAAATGATTTCTTAGATGCAAATCGAGCGTTGCATGTGCCCTGCTGGCGCGGTAAAACGTTCAACGCCTAGTCATCTTAACTAGCGGCAAAGCGGGAAATGCTGGAATGCATTGTTCGTAAAATAAATTATCCATGCAGAGAAAGGCCATGGCGACGTGATGAATAACTAATCAGAGGGGTTCGTAGTTAAGTGAAATCACTACAAGGTGAAATGTTCTATTACAGTGCAGTGCTGCCTGCTTTAATTTCGCAAACAAAAAAGTCTGTTTTTCTTTGAAACAGGGTGAATGATCAACTTACATGAATAGTGATGACAGAAATATGGATTGCAAGCTGCATTTACTTGTAAAGGCCCTGTCACACTATTGCGTATTAAAGAAACGTATGAGTTGCGTATGAAAATTCATAAAATAATTTTCATACGCACAAAATTCCCTTGAAAATACAGCGTATGACCAGCGTACTTGACCTATGAGTAACGTAGCTTCAGCGCAACTCTCGCGTATTCAGCGTATGCCTAGCGTATGCTTAGCGAATAAACTATACGTCCGAATACGCACAAAATTTTTAAGCATGCTTAAAAATTTTGTGCGTATTCGGACGTATGCCAGCGTATGCCACCGTATGCGACCATGCTTGAAACGTATACAACCTATGCCTAACGTACCCCTAGCGTATGTCAGCGTATACCAACGTATGAGTGATATTTTTTCATACGCTGGCATACGCTAGTACGATACGCAATAGTGTGACAGGGCCATAAACGATGTCGACAACAGAACGTCTTTTTGAAGTATTCTAGCGTACACGACTCGTCCGTTGGCTGAGTTCGACAAGTACGAAGTATTTGAAATGCTTGAGACACTGCAAAACTTGGCCAGTGTAGTCAACATGAGAAGAGCAATAACTATCGACTATTCCATCAAACAGCATGGAAAAACATTGACGTACCAAAGCCGCACTTCCACAGCCTTCTAATGCGCCTGATTGATGACAACGACCATGGAAAAATTCTTAATGTACAAAGAAAGGTTTCCAAGGCTTACCGCTTGCAGGTCTCGCGCCAGCGCCACTGACACCTCAATACCCTACAGGAGGGGGACTGTGCAGTACTCACGTGCTTACACTAGGTGTTATGCGTGGGGCAGGCCTGGTCTCTTCAGAGCCACATGCCCTAATCGAGAATCGGTGACGGAAAAGCCAGGTACAAAAGATGCCAAAAGTAGGAGGGAATGATAAGTCAGTTAAACTGAGATCTTTATGATTCTAGCCTTGTGTATGACATAAATAGAAGTGTTATCATGGAACCTCTCCGAGCCTGTACTTAGCCTTGTATTACTGATAGTAACCCTAACAGTTTGGGGTGGTAAAACAAAACGGCGTAGAATATGCTTCGCCTCGGCTGTTTACTTATTACAACTGTTCAAGTTGATAAGATTGTGTCGTCTTTGAATAGGTCGCATTGTTATATCGGTTTTGAATGAGGGTTATCTAAATCAACCCCTCTCGGCAATATGCTGAGTCAAAGCTGTTATTTCATTGTCGACTTGGCGAGGTTTAGTTTTTTTTTCCCGTTACTCCACTAAGAGTAATTCCATTGGGACTCTGGATGACCTTGTTGTTTTGTTTTGCCCTGTTAAAGAAAATACCATGGATCTGAGAGAAAAGTAACGCATTTGACAGCTGGATCGAACTTCTTGTAAATTGCGCCGGAACACATTGCCACCATGGGTCGATTATTATGGAAACCCCGCTAAGGTCACCAATGAGATAACAGCACGTAATCTCAGCGGAACGGGTGAACCCGTAGGAAAGGGGGAAGCCTGTAGCACCTTAGGATAGTTGGTCTTCTGTGATCCAAACAACTTCAAGGCGGGAGAACTTCACAGGCTTTTTCAATATTGGGAAGAAACAAGAATCGTACCATATTTCTGGCACTTTTTCCGCATATATTAACCGGATCAAGTGTGGTTCAATATCCGTAATTAAAAGGGTGGGTGTGGCGGACCCACCCCATATTGCCTTACCATTGACTGTCGAGCCCACAAAACCAAGACTATGCCACGACGCACGCTATTTAAGTTTATGGATGTGTGATATGCCCCGTTCTCTGGATTCCGCCGCAGCCTTCCCCGCTATGTACAGAAAGGTACTTATCAGATGGTATTAGACGATAACTCCGGCTACGACCGTATTTTGCTCACGGACAAAAGTGGCACCTTCTTTGGAATTCAGTGGGGAGGATGGTACTTCACGTATAACACCCCCTTTGGATGGAAAATCAGATAACGGAGAAACACATATTCGAAGTAATTGTTCGTTCTTCCATTGACAACGATGGAAGACCGAGACCTCTCTTTCGACGCCGTTGATTATGTTCTGTGAGTTCGGAAGTGGCAAATAAACCATGAGACATTGCATCAACCCCTCTAATTCTGTCTCTTTGTGCAGGAGGCTTTGGTTTGCCAGGTCCGTAGTAAATCGAGGGTCTCGTCTAGTCGTGTCTGTGAAATGTGTTAAACAATAAAAATGGAAGCGATGGAAAATGTTCGCAGTTCGCACGTTTTTGACTTAAAATTATTAAAGGAATTTTATTCGGTGTTTGGGATTTATTGCAAAATTCATTCGTTTCGGGAAATATCTATAGATTAAGGGAAATATCATAAAAAGCAATTTGACTCATTTTTACTCGGTGTTAACTCCTACGCATCAGTACTGATCAAACGACATCCTCTCCTGAGATGAGAAAATGATTTCTGTGGATTCATTCTCCTTGGTCTTGTTGAAGGAAAATGTTGATTGAAGAGTTACGTTAGCCACTTGTGACAATTGCTACAATATATGTTTATAGTGGAGTTGTTGTAAGCATTCTTGTTGACTGGTTTGAGTAAGCTACTTCACTACTAGTAGGTTTGGTTTCTGAGTTAATTGATGATCGATAGAAAGTTTCTCCTGACATGAATTCGGTACAAACGAGATGTACCAATTTGGTGCATCTCGCGGTAACACTTCTGTTCGTGAAATATGTTTAATTAGAGCCTTTGGCAGATGACAAAGCCTTGTCTATATTAAGTATTTTGACTAGTTTGACATTTTTGACCTTAATCTGGTCTACCTTCGATATTTACCAGGAACTGACTATCCTGCTTGTTTTTTAAGAGTTTTAGCGTGTTTCTTTGAGTTTTTAACCGAGTTCTTGGCAGTGGATAACTTTAATTAGGCTTAGTGCTTTTATGGGTGTTTTTGTAACCAAACAACTATTGTTTTAAATTCTGCTTCGTACCTTGAACTGTATTTTTAATTTACCCTTTAAGTTTGCGATCACGTTCGTTGTTAAATTATGGAAAAGTTGTAGCCAATCATCTTCGATGAAGAAGCTTAACACCTTCTGTAAATTGACAACAACCTTAGATTTTCAAACCGTAATTTTAGTATTTTCCTATCTGTTAGTATGAAAAGTCTGTTTACTGGTATGTACCTTGTAGTTTTTATATTGTTCTCCTAGTTTTATATTGGCCAGTTGATTTAAGCTTAGCAGTGAAAACTTCCGTTGAAGAGTCATTTCGACAAAGCAATTATCTCGAAGGTTTCATGCTAATGGGACTGTTTTAACCAATCGGATTAGACTTACGTCAGCATTCTGTTTGCGCTAAGCAACTGGTTTCCTGGCTGATATAAAAATACGTGTAACATTGATCTAGCAGAGAATATTGTGAAGTAGCTGAACTGTAAAGAACAGTAGAAGACTAATCAAGAGTAAAATCCAGAGCCAACAACTGAAGACTGCTTTACTGAGTCCAAAACCAGTGAATGTAGAATAAGTTGCTAGTCCCCTACAACGCTTATTCTACAAATGCGAGCCTCTTGAGTTACGCTATCGAGCTCGATCCCCAGCAGTTCTAGAGTTGTACATGGAACAATAGTCTTTGCAGGATTTGAATTAAAACCTAGATCTACACAAGTTCGTTTGGCATCGGGGGTCTCGGTCAGGGGGGCCACAGATCCAGAAATCATCCAAATAGTTCCACACGGGGCTGGCCCCCGGTCGCGCATTGTGAACGATACGATATCGATGTACTCGAGGAAGAGTGCGGGAGAGCTGCGTAATCCAAAGGGTAAAAAGGCGTCGACAAAGTAAGCAGTGGTGAGTGTGCCGTAAATATTAACTTCCCATGAAGACCCAAGAAGCTCCCAGTCTTCGCGACGCATTAAAATGTGGCGGAAGGCATCCGATAAGTTGGGTTTGCTCAATAAGGCCGCCTGTCCGTGGAGTCTAAGTTGCGAAATTGCGTGGTCAATTGTGTCATAGGTACAAAAGAGGAGGTCCTTGGCAATACCATCGTTAATGGAGTGACCGACGGGCCACGATAAATCGTTATTTATGTGCCATTTCGTAGGCATCGAGCGGTTTTTAGGAGTAGCGCCCATCAGCGATCCGACAAAGTTTGCAAAGGGGGGTGTAAGAGAAGGACCAATCTAACGATTAAGCGAAAGTTCACGGTCCAATTCTCTCGCCACCGCTTCAATGTTGGTAGTTGCTGACAAATGATTGTTATGTATCTGACTAAAACGATTTCCGGGAAAACCGATGTTTACTCCGGTATGAACGTCTTGCAATAAATCGTTTGCAAATGTTCTATCTGGGAGACGTGATAAGGTATCCGTCCATGAATCAAGATCAAAAGGTGAATTAATGTCTCGTAACGAATTTACAATCGGCCTTAGCGTGGTCCCCCCAGCAAGCTTTGCAAACATGGGCTCGTTTGCATTTACAACATTCTGTTCCGTTGCTGGCGAACCACTTGTCATATTTCCAGTAGTAGGGTTGCTGGCTTGTCGAGTCTGCGCGTGCGGGGCCAGTTTTCTTCGTGCCTGTTTTTCTTCCAACGCGGATTTCGCACCAAAGGGACAATCACGAACCAAATGATGGGTGATTTACAACGCTGGCAAACGTGGCCATCTATTGATGGTGTCGAAGGGTGCAGATTTATTCAGGGTCACGTAAAGGCGAAATTGAACATCGTAAGAGTAGACCGCGCTCCACATGAATTTTTTTGTCTGCCTTTTGTATCACGTCTCGATACCGAGCAAGTACCTTGTATCGTCCCGAATCGACGTCCACCAGGAGCGCTTCGTGGATGTTCCACGCCTCGAGCCACAAGTCCAATGATTCGATGGTCAAAATAGTGGTAGCTTTTCGATCTCCTGTTCCACAGTTAATGTCGCCACATGTGTTTTTCTCACCTGTTTTTCTTTGCTTTGGAACGGGGAAGCAAGTCGATGACATCAACATAAGCGTCGATTTAAACAGATTTAACGACTGGAGCCACTGTTGAGGCCAATTTGTTGTTGCTCGTCAGGCTGAATAGGGGAGTTGTTGTTGGTGCAATCGGACGTTTGTTGGGTTGGAGCAACGCCCCCAATTTTCGGTCTTGGCTTCTGTTAGTTTGCTCACTGAGTCGCGCAGTGTGTCTCGTTCGAGCTGCAGGGCTCCAACTTGGCTCGATAAAGCTCGGATTTGTTGGCAGGAACAGGATCGAGTCATTGTTCCGTTTTTTTTTTCATCTTGGTTGATCTCGCAATCAGGATCTGGTTCTTCCGCGTTTCCATCGCAGTTTTTTTTTTTGCCCATGACGGCAAAGTCGTGTTGCTCTTTCGGTGTTCCGCAACCCGGGCATTAATTCTTACGTTTTGCTTTGTTTTTAGAAGATATCTCGAAGAGAACAAGCAGCGAAAATAAAAAAAGTCAACGATAACAGACGAAACGATCGAACTAGAACGGCGATTAAACGAATGTACAATGTCACGGTAATGTGACGCCAAGCACGTGCTGGCTTCATTAAACTATTCACAACACTCATAATGATATGCAAAGTCGAAATATGCAATAATAATGCAGTTTTCTCGACTAGGTGAGCATTCCTCGCACTGATTACGTAAGAGCTCTACAATAAATACCACACCACCATTTATTTTAATACCACTCAACGACAAGCAGGGACTCGCCGCTTTGATACAAGTCATTTCACGATTATCGCTTATTCAGTGATGGTTATCTGGAGTCTTTCCTGAGTGCTCAGGTTAATCAATTTTTGCCTGAATGAAAAATAGTGGCATAAACCGAAACAGTCGCCAGACTGTCAAAATTGCCAACGGAGGAAACATAAACATCGAGCTCCGTGGCCACGCAGCTGTAAAGCGAAGCCAATGGATGCTAAAATCAAAGCCTTGACTGAGACAAACTTCAAATCTCTACAAGTTGAATAGCTTTCTTTTTAAGCTTGAACTCTCTTTGCTAAGCTTGGATCTACAAAATTAATGGTTTCCCGTGTTGTACTCTTGTGGAATTTGACCTCTGGTGGTTGGTATGTAGCCTGCGCGCAGACGTATCCGATTTTCTTGCTCCCCGCGGAAAACGGACCGTTTTGTCTAAAACATAAGCTTACCGCAATATAGTGTTACGGGTTAGCATTTGTTATTCACACGTCCAGTTAGCCAATCTTACCCACTTTGTCAAAATACCTTTAAACTCGATATAACATCACGCAAACCAGCCCACCGTACTACTTTAATAATCCACGCTATCAAAACAAAACCAATCAAAGTAATCAAACTCTCATTAACCATTAAAAATATCATGACGCACCTACCAGATTAACACTGACGAAAAGTCTCAAATAACTCCTCTCGCTTTCATGGTCATGTACTGACATTAGCTCTTCGTACCTCTTTAGAATGTTCAATTATGCCGCTATTCGGTTTGCTAACTCAAAAAAAACCGCTACACTTCCTGTTTTTGCATGATAACTACTGGCCCCTTTTAATTTGTCTTTCAAATTAACCTTACCATGTTTCGCATTAACGAGATGGCTCTTAGAGCCCTTTGATTATTGATTGGATAGTTGTGATTAAAATGTATAGGTTTTTAAACTTTTTATAATTATTGTATGCAGTAGCCAACGGCTCACTGGAAGACCATTTTTAAAATGAAGGTGATCCCGCGTTTTTAAATAAAGATGACGATGATGATGATCACATTTATCAGCGACGTTTCGTGGCAATTGTAGATATGAACTTCATGTATCCCTTATTATTATACATTGGTGTCACTAGCTCGATTTTGATTGGCTATAAGCACACAGCTAATTATTACTTGCTGTTTCTGTTACGTCATACCTACAGACAATAGTTTTATGCATGCAGAAGTGACGTCATGCCTACAGACAATAGTTTTATGCATGCAGAAGTGACGTAAGTTGTTTACTTACAAGTTGACTGCTGTGCATTGACTGGATCACTTTTTTGTGCGCACTCTTGTCTTTACAAGTGCAGCTCAGGAATATGCATAATAAAACAATTATAGTGTATTTAACTGAAACTGACACTAAAATGTATAAGGGACACATGAAGCGGTAGAAACACAATTCTACTCATTGAAGATCCATGCATGTGAAAGCTTCAAGCTGCATAAGGGTGTTCAGTTCAACCACTGCAAAAGCTGGAGTCCTGAATAAAGCTGCACTTTCTCATCTGATTTCCTCGGTAGTATAGTGGTGAGTATCCCGCCTGTCACGCAGGAGACCGGGGTTCGATTCCCCGCGGGGAAAGGCTGCCTTTTCTTTCCTCATCGTGATAATTCTTAGACGAAAAAGATAGTAACATGGGACATGTTCAATGATTGCTTCATTTTGTAAAATCCCGGAAGCTCTGTTAGACATTTTTTTATCGTACTCTTTTCATACGGTCGCAGCAGTCCTATTTCTGACTCAGATACCGCGGTTTGATTCTCGACGTGTGTCAGTCGGTCATATGCATTTCTGCCTCGCTTTCGTGCGGTTCAACAGCACAGCTGACTTTGGTCACTTTTATAGCGCGCTCTAAAATAGCGAATTAATAACGTCGCGATCATATTTTTTCATATGGCGAAAATGACAATTTTAAAACAGGCTACATGCTACATAGTTCGATGTGCGCTCACGGCAGGTCAGTGCTAAATATTCTTCGCTATTTAATTTCTCTCTGACTGACTATTAGTGACTTGTCCAGCAGCATATGTGTTGAGGTTAAAAGATACTGTAACAATTTAATGGTCGGCCTTCGGTCGGCCCCAACTTCTCATGAAAGCGTGCCGCAGTGGAACCTCTAGTCACCAGGGTATGGCCGACCGAGCAAAAACCTACTTTTGCTGGTTTTTTAATACAACACTTTTAAAACACTACAGCAGTTTGTTTAGACATTGAATTTGTTAGATATTGGATGGTTTTTCGCAGTCAGAGGCGCCGTAGCTCAGTTGGTTAGAGCGCCTGTCTTGTAAACAGGAGGTCATGGGTTCAAATCCCTTCGGTGCCTAAAATTGTATTGTTTTTGTCGTGGCCAATTGTCAGTTGTTACAATTTTGCTGTCATTGCACAATTAATTGTCTTTGCCGCTGCTACAGTCTCAACTCGTTTTTGGTCGCAAATAATCAGAACATTTATCAGCGGCGTTTCGTGGCAATTCTAGATATGTACTTCATGTATCCCTTATTATAGTGTATTTAACTGAAATACACTTTTATAATACATGAAGTAGAAACGCAATTCTACTCATTGATTGGAAGATCCAGCATGTACTAACCAGTTTACGCTACATCACTGGGCAGCAAGTGCAGCTCATCATTTCCGTCGACCAATCAGGAGCCAGGATTGAGCACACGTGACCACGTGTAGCCAATCAGAGGCCAGTGGAAAGGGATGACATCATGGTTTTGCACGAAAGTGAGGCAAAAAAAATTGGGGGGAGGGGTGGGGGGCTTATAGTGACCTTAAAGGTGACTTAAAGGTCGTAATGATGGTGCAATTGGTTGTCTCAAACAACCCGGATGTGTCGAGGGTCTTAGATCCCACTCGGGGATGGCTCCGGGGATGGGCTCGGAATCGTTCGGGAATGGTTCGGGGATGGTGACGGGTCGCTCTGGTTCCGCTTGCTGGGTGGGTCCCAGATCCCGCTCGGCCAGAGAAACCAAAAAATAACAGAAAATAACAAAAAAATGAAATTTATTAACAACGTAACGAAAAAACAAAAACAACAACAAAAAGCTAACTTTACAAGCGGGGACATGGGTTCTGTCCCCGATTGGGAGAACGCCCCTTTTTTAGTAGTCACATAACGAAAACAAAACAAAAAAAACGAGTTAACTAGCGGGGACATGGGTTCCATCCCCGAATGGGAGAACGCCTCTTTGATAGTTCGTCGGGTCGAAGTCAACTGTTACTGCAGTGATGATGAGCCATATTCTTGCTATACAACCCCTTATCGCACAAGTGACAAAAACGTTTACGTCCGAGAATGGCGGGAATGGATTTCAACCCGTAATAATGATCCTCGTGTTTCAAGAGAAACAGGTAACGTTGGTCGGCGCGTTTCTCGCCCTGTCCAAAGATCACTTGGTAACCCTCATCGGCGCTGAGGACTTTGATGTGATAGTCCGGCAACACGATTTGGAATTGACCGAGGGCCCCCAACCCGCAAGACCCTTCGGGAACGCAAGCCAACGCGTGCAAGGCTTTGGCCAATCGGGTTTGACCTTTTCCTCCTCGTTTCAAGTATCTGTAACTAAGCTCTGGCGTCCGTCGACGCGGGGGTTGTTCGTCGACCCACGCTTGCATGGTAACGATAGCCCGAGCGCAGCACAGCTCGTCCCGATTGTGGATTTTGACGGCAGACTGTTTCTTTTGGAGAAAGCTCGTGATTGACACGTTGTTCTGTACGCGTTGACGGTGCGGGGTTTGGGGAGAGGCGATCGAGCAGCCTTTGTTTAAATGATAGTAAACTGTTCCCTTTGACACTTTTTTCTTGCAATCAGGACAAGTCATCTTTGGGCGGGGTTGTGTACTCAGCTTTTTGCAAGCGTATTTTTGATGTTCAACAAGCGAGTGTTCCCGTGTGAAGTTTTTACCGCAGTATTTACAAGGATTATTACTCAAAGACTCTTTGCGTTTCGCAAAGATAGCACTATCATTTGCCAAAGAGCTTTCCATCGTAGATTGATTCTGTGATGTAAGGACTGACTGTTTCTTTTGGAGAAAGGTCGTGATGGGTACATCGATCCGATCCCGGGGTGAGTTGGAACTGGAAGAGATGTCCCTGTTGTTTTCTTCCGTCGTTTCCATGGCCGCCAACAAGATGTCATCGTTCAACTCCTCGGGATCCTCCAGGTTGTCCATTGAAGAGGTGGACTCAACGACTTGGTGGGACGCCATCTTTGTTGTGTGTGACACGTAAGAACTGAGCGAGGCGTGAAAAAATGATGCTAGCAGTCTTTTTATACTCTTTGGGAGAATGACGTTGTAGGCTGGGAAGGAACGGGGTACCCATTGGGGTATGGGTTTTTTTTTTAACTCGCCCCAGATCCCGGCCGGGAATTGCGCAGGGATCTATATAAAGGCCGCGGGCGTGCCTTCAAACTCACACCAAAAATCCAAAGTCAAGATAATGTCTGTGGATACATGTGTAGATATTTTTTCGGTGGAAATGGAGGAAGGAGGAGCGGAAACAGCTGAGGGAAAGAAGAAGAAGGAGAAGGACGAAGAACGAAAGTGCATCGTGTGCCTTGAGGAGAGAAAGCTTACAGTGCGAGAATTTACCAAGCGAGATGGGACGCTGGCCAGACAGTTTGTTCGGGCGCGGACGCACAAGTTATTTTGTTGTAGTGGGTGGTGTCACAACACGTGTCTGTTAAAGTGGGTGGAGCAAAATGGTCGACTGTTGCTTCTTTTCAAGTGCCCCCACTGCCGAGCCCTGGGACGTGACTTTAACGAAATGAAAGCGTTTCAGGAGGGAGAATTTTGAAAAAGAAAACACACTCAAAGAAACATTTATTTTTCAAGTGACATTTATTTTCAAGAAAACATTTTATTTTACAAAGAACATTTTAATTGTTTTGTGAATCAAAACACAATAAAACAGTTGTGGTTCAAAGTCTCATTTGCAGTGATCTCATTGTCTCATGGGGTGGGCGTTAAAAATAATAATCAAAGTTCTGGTTCAAAGTGTCAATGCAGTGATTGTAGACAGCCCACGGTACGCTCGAATAATCCGGCGAGGGCCTCTTTCCATCGGGGTTAATTGTCCACATAGTGGGAACCCACAATGGCACTCTGGGTGTGTAAGAGGGGAAAATTGCCGTTCTCCATCGCGTGAAACGTGCCGGTGCCATAGCTGTACTTGTACCATCGCGATTTCTCCAGGTCGTAGGCAAAGATCTGCCGATGCAATTGTTTGGCATATTCCACGGTCCACCCCGTCCCTCCTTTCATCTGTTTATGGCAGTAGGTAAAGAACCCAAAGGCGTAGACGCTTCCGGCCCGTGCCGCAATGTGAAAGTTTCGTTTCAAATATTCGGCCGTGATGGCGTTGGAAACCCCTTTTCCCAATTGATTCTGGGCCGTGATAAAGTAACTGTCGGCTCGGTTCAATTCTTCGTCCGTCAAGGGTGTGATGGTTTGACGGCGAGGGTGATGGGGTCCAATCACCACGTCCAAACGAGTCCCGAAATGGAGGGCTTGACGTTCCGCCTCGGCGTCCACGCCCGGTGCTCCACCCGTGATGATGGTGTAATCGTTCAAAACGGGAATGTCCATGGCCATCGACATGAGGCGCTCGTGAAAGAAATCAACGCAAAAATGAGTCCGAGCCGGGGCAAGCGGGTTCTTTTTATTTAGACCGTCGTCGACTTTCCCCACACGGGACGGTTGGCGGACCAATGGAATCTGTACGTGGACTGACACGTCATTCCGCATTGTCGTCGCATCCAATCCACGAAATGATGGCATTCGACTTATGGGCAATGATGACGTATGGGGTCGGCGTGAAAACCGCAACCTTCCACGCGATCCAAGCGTTTCATTTTACGAAACGGGGGACACCCGTAAGTTTCGAGATCGAGGTGGGGGATGCCGAGTCGATCCAAGAGATCTTGTTCCACGTGCCCCCCTTTGAAGGCCACCGTATCTCGTTCGTCGGTGCGGAATCGTTCGTGCAGAGCTCGGATTTGCACGTCCAAGAGCCGGTGGGGGTAAGGCGCGGTGGCGGGGGGTGGTTGAAAGTGGAGTCCGTGAATGCTGCGCATGACCCAACGGGCGGTGATCTTTTCCTTGTCCGATAACTGACGGTACTCGATGGGGAGATGGTAATGGACGACACCCGAATGCTGTCGCGTCCAGTCGAGGTACCCCATTTCGCGGCACAGAAAACCTCCCTGGATTTGGAACCCTTCCAGGTCGATGCAAACGCATACCTTTTCCATGTTGTTTGTTTTTGTTTTTGTTTGAATACGTGCGAGGGTCGGGGGGTGTGTTTTTTTATAGAGACTGGCTGGTGGGGTGATGGTGGGATTATGTTTAGCCAATCGAACGAGGCCACGTCACGAGGACGCCGGCCAATCGGATACGACCACGTCACGCTACAGGGGGTCGTGGACTTGGCATTTAAGGCGTGACGCATTCTCTCTCACCCTCTTTCTTCTCCGTTCCGGTAGCAGTGGTCCAAAGAAAAGAAAAGTTATGAGTATGAGTCGAGTGGCCACGCAACCGACTCCTGTCGCTGCAC
The DNA here is from genome assembly GCA_022457155.1 of Cladopsammia gracilis. Lineage (NCBI taxonomy): Eukaryota > Metazoa > Cnidaria > Anthozoa > Scleractinia > Dendrophylliidae > Cladopsammia > Cladopsammia gracilis. The sequence continues at coordinate 310,158 of JAJGOT010000649.1, forward strand.
CTAAAGAACGTAAAACCAAGAGCGATGCCGAAGGGAGTAGAAAGAAAAAGAAGAAAGACGAGACACTGAGCCCCGAGGACATGGCGGTCTTGAATACCCCCGTGGACGTCTTGCCACCTCATCCCCCCGAACCTCTCTTATTGACCGAGGAAGAGGAGAACGAGGCGGATGCGTTTCTGGCGAGCCTTTGCAAAGACCCAGTTCTTTCCACCCTGGTGGACGCGGCCACGCAGACGGACCCTCCACCTCAGTCCCCCGTCGTCGTCACCGACTTGTCGTGCCCCATTCACGAGTGGGAACCCTTGTGCCCGGGCAGTTGCGGGCAGTTCTCTTACGAACGTTGCGGTCACGAGGGATGTCTGGTGTTCATTCCCACCCGGCATCTGGACACGATGTTGAAAGAATTGAAAGACCATCTTCACCCCTCCCTGAAAGCCCAGTGGTCTTCCCTGCGTTGCGACTGCGGGTTTAGACCTCGGATGAAACTGAGTTTATCCCCCAAGAATTACCAAAAGGTATTCCTGACCTGCGGTGTCAACCAGAAATGCGTGGAAAAGTTTGGTAAAGAACGCTGCGGATATTTCCAGTGGATCCATTGGAAACCCCGCGTCAGGAAAGAGGAGTACCACCCCGTGTCGTGGACCTCTTGGGAACCGCCCCTGGTCGACAAAGAAAGCAAGCCAGAAAGAGAGCCAGAAAGAGAGCCAGAGATTCCCCGGTGGAACAAGTTTTGGCGAGGAGGCTTCGTGGTGGCGGGAACGAAGAACACCATTGCCTATTCCGAAGAATTCAGAAATTTGAGTTCTCGCCCTTACCTGAAGGAGGCGTACGAGATGATGAAACAGTTTCCCCCCAAAATGAAAAAGATCATTTACGTGCAGGCCTTGTGGCGGTACCTGAAAGAGGAAGACCCTTCGTGGGAGATGTTGAAGGATGTGCAGTGGTTAAAAGACAAGTTCGTGCCCGACGAGCCGACCCCCACCTTTGACTATTGGATGCGTCGAGCTGCCGAGAACTTGGCCAGAGCCGCGGAAGAGCCACCCCGTGACAAGCACAAATGCGTATCCGTCCTTTTTTGAACATTGTTTTTCTTCATGTAAAAATATTATCTTGTTTGGTTGATTAAAAAAACATGTTGTTGTCAAGAACATTCACGGTGTGGTTGTTGTTGTTAACGATAAAAGTCCCCTTCCCTCCCCCTTTTGTTACGAGTGCCTTGGACCCCCTTACCGGCGAACGACATGGCCCCGCGTGCCAAATCCCAAAAAAAGCGAGCCTCGGTCAGTTGGGGAGAGGTTTACGAATCCCCCGAGAAAAAAGGCAGTTTGGGGGGCGTGCAACGATTTGCCCAGCAGACGGGGTTGCCTCTGGCGCGGGCCAAACGCGTCTTGGAAGGGCTCTTGAGTTATACCCTGCACAAACCGCGTCGGAAACGGTTTCCCACCACCCCCGTGATCGTGTTTGCCCGCGACGAACAATGGGTGGCCGATTTGGTGGACATGTCGGCCTTGAAGAAATGGAATAAGGGGTACCACTTCATTTTGACCGTCATCGACGTCTTGTCCAAGTACGCGTGGGCGGTGCCTTTGAAGAACAAGACCGGTAAAGCCGTGACGGAAGCCTTTGCCTCGATTCTGCGAGGCAGCAAAGGACGACAACCCTTGCGGTTGCAAACGGACCAAGGGACAGAATTTTAGCAACCGGCCCTTCTAAACGTTTCTGAAGGAGCGAGGAATTGCGCTCTTTTCCACGCGCGGGGATAGCAAAGCCGCCGTGGTGGAACGATGGAATCGCACGTTGAAGGAACGCATGTACCGCATGTTTACCGCCCTGAATACGCTTCGGTACGAGGATCGGTTGCCGCTGTTGGTCCGAGGGTACAACGCCACCCCGCATCGAAGTATTGGCCTGCATTCGAACCAAGTGACCCGCGCCAACGAACGCACCGTGTGGGATCGCTTGTACGAGAAACGGATTCGACGATGGAAACGTCCGACATTGAAGGTGGGGGATCGCGTTCGACTCAACAAGAAACATCGTCCTTTCCAAAAGGGGTATTTGCCCGGATGGACGGAAGAGGTGTTCATTGTGCAACGCGCCCGAGGAGGCCCCGTGTCCACCTACAAGATCCAAGAGTGGGACGGGACGCCCGTGGAAGGGACTTTTCAGAAAGAAGACGTGCAAAAAGTCGAGGTGCCGGACGATGCCGTGTTTCGGGTGGAAAAAGTGCTTCGACGACGAGGACGGAACGTGTTGGTGCGTTGGAAGGGGTTGCCCAGCAAATACGATAGTTGGATCCCCAAACGGCATATGACCTCGCTATAAAGAGGGGGATCGCACACCCAGACTGGCCACGAAGTCGTCGTCGTCGACGTCATGAATCGCGTGGTGCTCCTGAGCGATGTCTCCCCAGAATTTCCCAACAACACCCCGGATGCATTCAAGGTACGATTGGCGGAACCGCTGGCGTTGGAAGGGGATTGGGAAGTGGGGTTGCTGTCCCTCTCCACCCCCGATAGCGGACGGGCATTGACGCACGTCGCGGGGCTCGAGAAGGATGTCATGTTTGTGCTGGCTTACACCCTGGTGGATACCCTCGATACACCGACCCTTCACAGTTACATGATCAACGGCGATCGTTTGCAAGACGAGCAATTCATCAAGAATGGGGTGGACATGATGGCCTCCATGATTCGACTCTTCGAGCGGGAAGCCTTTGCCCAAACGCAAGTGCTGGGACGTCGTTTGGAGAAGGCCCGTCGACCCACCTTTCGTTGGGAAGGCCCGTCCTTGGTCGTGGAACATAAACTGTTGGAGCACATCAAACCCGTTCCCACCAACCCCGTACCCGGCATTCGGTTGATGGTGAATAAAAAGTTGGCGGTGGGCATGGGGTGGTTGAACGCCGAGGGGACGGCACTGGGGGAAAATCTCCACTATTCCCTCCCGTTCGAAGAGGCCAAGCAGTCCTTCTTTTTTATCAAGGACACGGAACTGGGCACGACCAAGATAGACGAGACAACGGAAACGCCAATCCTCTGGCACGCGAACCGAGGGTACCTGTCTCTCTCGCTGACCGTCAATTGGCACTTTGTGAATCTCAACGATGCCTTTGCCGAGTACGTGGGGAGTACAGGACGACGCTTCTTCGTGTACACGGATCTGGTGGAAAGCAATCGGATGGGCGGTCAACTCCACCCCTTGATTCGAGAAGCGCATTTTCCGAAAAGTGGAGAAGGGGTGCAGTTCTTTGAACCCTTGCACATCCAATGGGTCCCCTTACGACGCCCATGGATCGATATCGTTGAAGTGCAACTGGCCGACCCGACCGGGACCTTGGCGAAGATGAAAAAAGGCCAAACGGTCGCCACCTTCTCGTTCCGCAAGGTGACGGTATAAAAAGCGAGCACTCCCACCCTCCCTCGTCGATCCTCGAGTGTCGTCATGTTGGGTGGCAGTTTAACGCGTTATCATCCCCCCTCGACGAGAATGGGGACGGGGCAAGGCGGAGGTGCCTTCATGCAAGATTTGATCAAATTGGCCACCCCGTTGCTCGCGTCGTCGTTGCACGAAGGAAAAGCGTCGCTAGACCGAGGTCAATCGTGGAAACAAGCGGGAAAAGCGGTGTTTGGCGCCTTGGGACGAGAGGTGAAACGAAAAGCCCTGACGAGCAAGCAAGGGATCTATAAAAAAGCGGCGAAACAAGCCCGAGACATTTTCGGCGAGTGAAGACAGAAACATTAAAGAAAAAAAACACTAGCAGCACCAGCACCACCATGGTCCACCCCCTGGTCGTGCAATCGCGACCCCGGCATCTGACGGGAAGGGGACGGTATTAAAGTCCCGTCCAACGCGGGGGTTGGATCTCGTCGGACCTGGCACCTCCCCCGGGGTATTGGTTCATTCGACATCGACTACGTCAACGCGGAAGTTGGATCTCGTCGGACGTGGCACCTCCACCGGGATATCGGCTTGCCAGATACATAAAAAGGGTCCACGCGCGTCCACGGCAACGCAAACGTCCACGTCCCTGAACGCAACCATGTCGTTGGAATTGTTTACGATTCCCACGGCCGACATTGCTCGGCAGGGGTATCGGATGGTCAAGTACAGTCCGTCCACCACGGGCATCCGACCCATCACCTTCACGGTGCAAGCATTGGACGATTTTTGCGATTTGGATCGAAGTTATTTGGAACTGGAACTGCGTTTGCATTCGGCCTCCACCAACGACCTGGTGGCGGACGCGAATGCCGCCTCGGACGACGACAACACCCGGTTCGTGTACGCGGTCAACAACATTGCGCATTCCATCTTCAAACAAATGAACCTGCGCTTCAACGGAGCCCTCATGAGCGAACAGACCGACACGTACGCGTACAAGGCATTCCTAGAAACCATCTTGAATTTTAATAGAGAGGAAGGAGAGACCTTGCTGGCCGCGCAAGGGTGGGTGAATCAATTGGATGTCGTCCCTCAAATCCAAGCCGCCGGCGCCGAAAACGACATCCCCACCACGGCCGGGTGGTTGCACAATTCGGTGCAAGCGCTGAAAACGGCCTCCGTTCGATTTTGCGGCAACCAGACCGTGACGTTCCTGATCAAGCCGCACCTGGAAGCCTTTCACACGGGACGTCTTCTCACCCCGGGCGTAGAAATGGTCTTGGAACTGTTTTGCCATGCCCCGGATTTTTTCACGTTTGGCACCAAGACGAGTGGCGCGGGCGTGAAACACATGGTGACGTTGAACCACGAGGATCTGAAAGTGACCCTGCATCTGTGCCGCGTGAGTTTGAATCCCACCGTGTACAGCGCGTTGCAAGCCGATTGAAAAAGCAAGAGACAGACGGCCAAGTACCCGGTGGTGAGAAGCGAGATCCGGTCCTTTTCGTTCGACGGACGGACCACCAAATTCACGGAAGATAACGTGTTTGTGGGAAAAGTGCCCGATCGGATGATCGTGGCGTTGGTGGACAGTCGAGCGTTTAATGGCGATGTGGAATGGTATCCGTTTGCTTTTCAAAAATTTGGGGTGACCCGCATCAAGCAAGTGGTGGATGGCAAAAAAACATACCCGTACCCCACCCTGGAATTGAATGGAAACGATAATTTGAAAGATTTGAAAGGCTACCGTCGGTTCCTGGATGCCTGTGGGCGGTTGCAGCCCCACGGTTCCTCCATGGTGAGACCAGAGGATTGGGGGCAAGATGGACAATGAACGTTGTTCGCGTTCAACAATGTCCCCTCGGGCGTGGCGGACGACCCCGAGTACCGAAACCCGAAACAAGCTGGCAATTTGCGCGTGGAAATTGATTTCCAGGCTGCTCTGAATACCAATATCACCGTGTTGGTCTGGGGCGAGTTTGAAAATCTATTTGAAGTGGATGGCAACGGCGCTGTCTTGTATAACCTGCACCGTTAGCTGAAGAAAACAAGAAAAGAAAGAAAGAAGAAGAAGCATGGAATTTGTAGCGCTGAGCGATACGTGTTACGCTACCTGGACAGGGACGACGACGCCTTGAAACGCGTGTTTTGGGACGTGGTCCCGTTGGACGGATTGCCGCAACCTCCCACCGTGACGACCCGAGCAGGCTACATCGTGAACACGGACCCGACGGGGGAACCGGGCAAACATTGGCTGGCTGTGTGGACCGAACCGGCACGAGGTTGCGAAGTCTTTGACAGTTACGGGCTGCCCTGGACCACGTACCCGGCCCCGGGCATGCACGAATGGTTGGCGCAATGGCCCACGGTGTTTCGAAGCGGCGTCACCCTACAAGCCCTCCGGAGTCAAACCTGCGGACATAACGCCTTGTTGTTTCTCAAAGCGCGAGTACGAGTGGTCTCGTTCGAAGAGTTCTTGGCCGACTTTTCGCCGCACGACCTGGTGTCCAACGACGCCAAAGTGGCGCAACGAGTCAAAGCCTTGATCCAGGAAGAACTGAGTAGTGTAGAAGAGGGTGATCCGGACTCGGCTCCCCGGGCACGCGAAAACGCTTATTTTGACAACTCCCGAACACCCGTGTTAGCAGCCCCAGGGCTCATTGCAATTCGCCCTGGGGCCTGCTAACACGGGTGTTCGGGAGTTGTCAAAATAAGCGTTTTCGCGGGCCCGGGGAGCCGAGTCCGGATGCACCCTCTTCTACACTACTCGGTGCTGCCCAATTGAAGAAATGTAAATCCCTTTGTATATACACCCCCATGGATGCACCACTTCAGTTCGTTATGAAAGCACAGGGTTGGCGTGGTTGGCTTCACAGCTATAAAATGACTGTTCCTGCTGATTACCCAATTCATGATCTAGATTTATTTTATCAAGAGAACAAACCTGCTATAGTTCGAACCATAGTTAGAGAGATTACAGACCTTGGCCCCATCAAAGTGAATTTTACATTCTTAGTTCACTTTTCAAAGGAAGGAGCCGACTGGACACAAAGAATGACCCACTACTTTAGTCAAGTAAGCCCTCTCATAATAACACACTTTTATCAAGCAGCAGTCAATGGACAACTGCAGGCTGTTATCAACTCAAGCAAGGAAGAAGTAGCCAGATGGGTAAACATGGGTTCAGGCTGGGTTATCGACAGAGTTGAGTACGTCTTTCTTGATTTCTCAAGATATCAAGCCATCAGAGGCGGCTATTATATTCCTCTTCCTCCAAAGCTCAAAGCAAAACAGGCCATCATAAATATCAAAAACACAGATAATCAATGCTTACGATGGGCTTTGCGAGCTGCGCTCTTCCCCCCACAAGATAGGAGGAACCTAGACAGGCCAACCAAGTATCCGACGGAGGATGGCTTTAACTTCACTAACATCTTTTTCCCTACACCCTTGCATCAAATATCTGAAGTAGAAAAACTCAATAACCTCGCAATAAACGTCTTTGGCTGGCATAACGGTAACACAACAGTCCTTAGAATTAGTGAAGTACAAGATCCTGAGATAAGACGAGTCAACCTTATGCTGATAACCAATGAAAACAACACGCACTACTGTTACATAAAAAGCCTAAGTAGACTTCTTCATAGCAACTATGAGGCAGGCCGAAAGATTCATTTCTGCGAAAGATGCCTTCAAGGGTTTTCATCGCAAGATGTTCTCGACAAACATCTGTCTGACTGCAGAGGTATCAAAGGCAGGCCGGTTCGAACTGAAATGCCCAAAGATGGCAAAAACATCCTGCGTTTCGAGAACTACCAGAACCAGATGAAAGTGCCTTACGTTATCTACGCTGACTTCGAAAGTCTCGTTACAAAAATCGACACCTGCAAGCCAGACCCAAAAGAAAGCAGCACAACCAAAACCGCAGTTCACACGCCATGTGGATTCTGTATGATGGCTGTTCGCTCTGATCTCAAAACAAAAGGCCCATACTTATACAGAGGTGAGGACGTGGTGAAGCAGTTTCTCTACCACATACAACTGTTAGAGAGGGAGATAAGAGACGAACTTCATCACAAGAAGCCCGTAACAATGACACGAGCAGACTGGGAAGACTTCAACAATGAAAACTTCTGCAGCATCTGTGATCATTGTCTATACAAAGAGAACTTCAACGACTCTATCGAAGTCTACGATCCGAACACGGGAGCGTACGTGGGTCTTGTTCATCGCAAAACTAACAAATGCCACACCAATGCATTTAAAACCTACATCCAAAACGAAGAAACAGGGCGTTTGGAGGCGTCACCCTTCATAGGCCCAAGAAACAAAAGGCAACAAAAAACAAAGCCCATCTTTGAGCAAGTTGATTGCCTCTTCTGCGGTGAGTCTCTTGTACGAGATTACATGAGAGACGCTGTTTTAGATCACCGCCACATAACAGGCAATTATCGAGGTGCTGCTCACAAAGCTTGCAATCTGAATCACTTCAGAATCAACCCTGAACAAGTGAAAATCCCTGTTATCTTTCACAACTTGAAGGGCTACGATGCACATCATATCATGAGCGGCATAGCTGAAGTACAATCTGATCTGAAGTGCATCCCAAACAACATGGAGAAGTACATTTCTTTCTCTCTGGGCAACTTAAGGTTCATTGACAGCTTGCAGTTCATGGGCTCGAGCCTCGATAGCCTGGTTAAATCAAACGAACCAGAGTCCTTTACAATCATGGCAAACCATCAAAAGGACCCCAATAAACTCAAGCTCCTTATGCAAAAAGGAGAGTATCCATACGAGTACATGGACTCTTGGGCTCGATTCGAGGAGACCTCTCTCCCAGAGAAGAGCGCGTTCTATAGCGAGCTCAAAAAGGAAGGCATCTCAGATAAGGAATACACTCATGCGCAGAAAGTGTGGGAGACGTTCGAATGTAAAGACCTCGGCGAGTATCATGATCTCTACCTAGAGACAGATGTACTCCTCCTTGCAGATGTCTTCGAGAACTTCAGAAAAACATGCCTAAAGCACTACAAACTTGACCCTGCGAATTACTATACAGCCCCGGGCCTCAGCTGGGATGCTCTTTTGAAATACACAGGAATCAACCTAGAACTGCTCACAGACATAAACATGCACCTCTTTATCGAAAAGGGCATGCGTGGCGGCATTTCAATGGAGAGCAGGCGCTTCTGCAAAGCGAACAACCCCTTTCTTGATGACTACAACCCAGATCAAGAAACCAGCTACATAATGGGTCGAGCGTGGAGGTAAGACGTGCTGTTCTTTCTCTCCTACTCTGAAGTTTGACTGCGAGTTTCTTAGTAAATGGCAGACCTCTTTAATCGCTTCAAAAGAAAGAATAGAACCAGCGACTCAGATTGTGAAGCTAAATCCCCGGAAGGAAAGAGAGTCTGCGACGAAATTACGATAGTAAAAGACGACATTACCGATAACGACGCCATTACTGACAACGAGCGGGAGGACAACAGGACATTGGTAGTTTCAAATATGTCAGAAAATACTGGCTCCCAACTGCAGTTGATACTAAATAAACTAGAAGCCTTGGAAACTAAATTTGAAACTGTAGTTACAACAGTTAACAATTTAACGGCAACAGTAAAAGACCTTGAGAAGACGGTGAACAAAGTGCAAGGTGATGTGGCGTCCATTGAAGGCAAAACAACCAAGCTGAGGAATGAAGTTGACCAAATGGACAAAGCCCTTTCTTTCCTCAACACTGAAGTGCAAGAGCTTAAATGCAAGGAGAAAGCTCAGAAAAAGGAAATTAAGCACCTGGAGGATAAAATTTTGTATCAAGAAGTTTATAACCGTCGTGAGAACCTTCGATTCCTTGGGATTCCAGAATCTAGAGATGACGAGGAAGATACAAAAGAGGTGGTTTACCAGTTCTTAGAAAAGGAGCTTAACATCGAAAATGCAAGGCGGATAGAATTTCAAAGAATTCACAGGATTGGTAAAAAGTCAAGCAGTGAGGTAAGACCAATTATTGCTCGTTTTTTACGCTTTCAAGATAGAGAAGTGATCTCTGGAACAGTGAGAGAAATGAGGGATTCGTTAGAAGTGAAGGTGCTTGCCGATCTACCAAGGGAAATAAGAGAACGAAGAAAAAATCAGTGGCCTAGGTTGCGACAGGCAAGGGAAGAAGGAAAGAGAGCTTTTTTTAGTTGGCGCGAACCAGACAAACTATACATCAACGGAGAACTTGCATCGGTATAAATACCTGTCGAGGAATTTGAACGTTTGATTAACCAAATGATCGAGTCAGTAGGTTTTGGCGGTAGAAACAAAATTAAGATTAATTCTTTGTAGACTGGTATTCTTTATTATTCTTTCCTTAAAATTATAAAATACATTATTTCGTCGTTAACTCAAAATGTCATATAGTAATACTTTGAGGTCAATTGAAATCGCAGAACGTTGTTTGAATTTGTTGGGAGTAGGTGAGAGAGATATTATCACTCACAGCACGTTTCTCGATTTGTTCTACAGTAGCGTATCAGTTTTATTTTCTCTGGCTACTGTGCAAAACGAATTTTATTTTTCAGTGTTTTTCTATTACATGTTGTTTATTTTATTGTAATGTGATTAGCATACGATTTTGTTTCTTGGGTAGAAGGTCAAATGCAAATTTAAGCTCAGCTTTTTGGAAACTACGCTATAAAATTAATGAAGTTATTTGTTACTTTGGGTGGAATTTTTAGCACCTTGTTATTCAACCATGGCACCTAAGAATATTTCGTTCAAATTATTGTCACTAAATGCTCGAGGGATTCGGTCTTTTGAAAAACGAAAAGCATTGTTCGGGTGGTTAATGAAAGATAAGGCAGATATTTGTTTTTTACAAGAGACGTATAGTACTCCTGAAGTTGAAAAAATTTGGAAAACGCAATGGAAAGGGAAGTTGCTTTTCTCTCATGGTACGGCGCATAGTAAGGGCGTCCTCGTTCTTATTAAAGATAATTTGGAAATTGACGTGCTATCTTCTAAAGTTGATAAAAACGGGCGATTCATTATTCTAGAAGCAATTGTGCAAGATCACCCATTTCTATTTGTTAATTTATATGCCCCTAACAAAACAAATGAACAATCTGCCTTTTTTGAAGAAATCCGTGTAGAGCTGGAAAATATTTCTTTACCAGAAGATTGTAGCATAGTTATTGGCGGAGATTTTAATGTAATCTTTGATCCCGACTTGGACGGACATGGGGGGAGCCCGAAACGTAAAGATTCTGTTAAACTCATTGAAAATATGTGTAAAATAAATGATCTAATTGATATATGGAGAATTAGAAATCCTGATTTAAAACGCTTTACGTGGCGTCAGAAAACACCTGTGATCCAAAGGAGGCTTGATTTCTGGTTGGTAAGTAATAGTCTACAGGAAGATATTGATAGCGTTGACATCAAACCTTCAATTAAATCGGATCATTCAGCAATTGCACTTTCCATAAGAGAAATTGAAACTCAACCCCGCGGTCCTTCTTTTTGGAAGCTAAATTCTAGTTTATTAGATGATAAGGAGTATGTGTCATTGATCAATTCCAGATACCCGTTATGGAATGAGGAATTCAAAGATGTTCAGGATCCAAGGCTTTTCTGGGACTTGATGAAGTATAGAATTCGCCAAGAAAGTATTCGTTATAGTAAAATAAAAGCTAAAGAACGAAGATCGAAAATAGCAGAACTAGAGACTAAATTAAGTAATTGTCAAGAAACGTGCGATCAGAACCCTTCCACCGAAAATATTAATATGTATGAAGTTCTAAAAACAGAATACGAACTCTTAAACGACTACATCACTCAAGGAGCGATAATACGATCTCGAGCTACTTGGTATGAGCAGGGAGAAAAAAGTAATAAATATTTTTTAAATTTAGAAAGCTCTAGGGGAAAGAAAAGTTCTATTCGGAAGATCGTTAAAAATGATGAATCTCTGACATCAGATCCGAAAGTAATCATGAATGAACTACGTTCGTTTTATTCTGACTTATATCAAGACCATTCAAACGGGAATAGTGAAAATTTAACAGATTCGTTCATTAGAAATTTGCATCTCCCGAAATTAACTTTAGAACAAAGGAATACGTGTGAACAATTTTTAACCGTAGGAGAATGTCTAAACACTCTTAAAACCTTTGAAAAGAACAAAACTCCAGGGAATGACGGTCTCACAGTAGAATTTTATTTAGCTTTTTGGCCGCTGGTGAGCAAACATTTAGTTGAATGTTTCAATTACGCACATGAACATGGCGAACTTTCTAATTCACAGAAACAAGCTGTAATCACATTACTGGAAAAGAAGGACAAAGATAAAAGGTTAATTAAAAACTGGCGTCCAATCTCACTTATTAATGTTGACACCAAAATCGCCTCTAAAACTTTAGCTAAACGATTGGAGCCAATTTTACCGGACTTAATTCACTACAATCAAAGTGCATACGTGAAGGGAAGATCCAATTTTGATGCTATAAGAACTATTGACGATGTTTTAGAGTACACCAAACAAACGAAAATGTCAGGAATTCTCATCGCGATTGATTTTGAGAAAGCATTTGACTCTCTTAACCACTCATACATATACAAGGTTCTTGAGGCGTTCAATTTCGGGCCATCTTTTATTAAATGGATTCGCACATTCTACTCAAATATATCAAGTTGTATTATAAATAATGGTTTTTCTTCAAGTTACTTTACCATTGGCCGAGGTGTGCGCCAAGGAGATCCATTATCCCCCTTTCTCTTTATATTAGGATTAGAAATCATTGCATGTCATATTCGACAAAACGAAAAGATTCAAGGTATTCTAATTCGTAATGTTGAGGTGAAGTTGTCACTTTTTGCTGATGATTTAAGTTGTTTTCTTCGAAACATATCCTCTTACTATTATCTTAGAGAAAGTCTTGAGAGCTTCTCTGATTGTTCGGGGCTAAAAGTTAATGAGGAGAAAACAGAATTTTTTCGTTTAGGTTCAGGGAAGTTAGAGGGTGAAGCATTTCATTATGACTTTCAATCTTCCATTAAAATCATTGGTGTGCATTTTGATTACAATCACGTCACTAGAAGAAGAGACAACTTTGACTCAATATTGAAATCTATTAAAGAAGTGCTTAATCTATGGAGGTATCGGGCAAAACAACCGACCTTACATGTGCTACATCTAAGTTAGTTTACAAAGAAATTCGATCTCAGAAACAAACCCCACCCACTGCTAAGGCAAAAATTTTGAGTAGATACCCGGAAATTTCGGCAGATTGGGAAAGGTTATATTCATTGGCCTTTGAAATAACTTTAGATACCAAGCTGAGAGAATTCCAGTACAAGTTATTAAATCTTATTATTTTTACAAACAAGAAACTTTATCAGTTTAAATTGGTGGATACACCCTTATGTGTATTTTGTAACGAGGAAGAGGAATCCCTGGAGCATTTATTATTTTTTTGTAAGTCATCAACTCTTTTTTGGAATAATCTGTTGAAGTGGCTTGCAGAAGAATTTAATATATCTTTCAATGTATCGTTAATAGACATTTTGTTTGGGAAATTCGACCTAAATAAGAATTTTATTTTGGTAAATCAATTACTACTACTTGCTAAATTTTTTATCTATAAGTGTAAATATTCTAGCATTGTCCCATCACTTGTAGTTTTCAAAGCTAAACTTAGATCAACTTACAAATTAGAATTATATATCGCAAAAAAAAATGGAATTCTTCTTAAGCACTTCAAAAAGTGGGACCCACTTCTTTCGTTTTTATCTTGATGACTTTAAGTTTTCTTTTTAGTTGATGTTTTTTTTTTCATAGGTCACTTTTTCCCCCCAGTTATTAATATGCGTATTAAGTACCTTTTACAATTTGACCTTCTACCCCCCTTTATTATTGTTGTTATTGTTATTATTATTATTATTATTAATATTATTATTATTATTATTATTTTATATTTTTTATATTTTTTATTTTTTTTTGCAATATTTATTCAATTGTATCGTATCGTTTATTTATATGTATATTATATTTGTAAGTGTATAACATTGTAACCTGTGCAAAATGCAAATAAAATGTAAAAATAAATTAAAATAATAAAAAAAAAAAAAAAAAAAAAAAAGAAACCAGCTACATCATGTACTTCGATGCAAACAATCTTTACGGTTGGGCAATGAGTCAACCACTACCTGTTGGCAACTTTCAATGGTGCAGAGTTCATCCAACACAAGACCAAATCATAAAGTGGTCCCCAAACAGAAAGATTGGCTATATCCTTGAGGTTGATCTAGAATACCCCGAGGATCTGCACGATGAACACAATGCCTATCCTCTAGCACCAGAAAAGCATAGAGTCGCAAAGTCGTGGATGTCTCCTTATCAAAGGGCATTGATAGAGGGGCAGGCAGAGGATAAGACAGAGAAGTTGCTACTAACTCTCAAGGACAAAGACAGATATGTTCTACATTACAGGAATCTTCAGCTTTATCTCGAGCTAGGCATGAAGTTGAAGAAGATTCATCGAATGCTCAGATTCGAGCAGAAGCCTTGGATGGAGCCTTACATAAAGCTGAACACAGAACTCAGAAAGCAAGCCACTTCTGAGTTCGAAAAGAACTTCTTCAAGCTGATGAACAACTCTGTCTTTGGCAAGACCATGGAGAACCTCAGAAAACGCATTGATATGAAGCTTGTTCGCGCGAATGAGACAGACAAGTTGAGAAAGCTTATCTCAAACCCACTGTTCGCCAGAGCAACAGTCTTTGGTGAAAATCTTGCAGGGATTCAAATGCACAAGGACAAAATCTTACTCATACGCCCAGTCTACACAGGTATGTGCATCCTTGATCTTTCTAAGACTCTGATGTACGACTTCTACTATAAGTACCTCAAGTATAAGTACGGCCCACGCGTAGACCTACTTTACACAGACACAGACAGTCTGCTTCTAGAGATCAAGACAGAGGATGTCTACAAGGACATGGAGAATCGTCTCGATGAGCTCTACGACACAAGTGACTATCCCAAGGACCACTTTCTTCGCAGCCAGCTAAACAAGAAGGTCATTGGCAAGATGAAGGACGAGTGCGCTGGCGCCCCTATCTCTGAAGTGATCTGCCTGCGCTCAAAGATGTACTCAATCATGCTTGGCAGTCAGAAGAACATCAAGAAGGCGAAGGGCACCACAAAGGTTGTCACAGAGAAAGAGATCACACACCAGAACTATAAAGACGCCCTCTTCAGAAAGGAGGCCTTCAAACACGGGATGGACATGCTTCGAAGTGTGAATCACCAGATCTATGGCGTGCATCTAAACAAGACAACACTCTCGCCCTTTGATTCAAAGCGCTGGATAAAAGACGATGGCGTCCATACGCTTGCATATGGTCACAAAGACACCGGAGGCAACTGAGTGCCCGGCGGAACAACCATCAACTCCTCACGGACAAACCCGCGCTTGGGGCCGTCGTATAGATAATACACGACAGGCGCATCTGGCTTGGTGACAACCTTCTCGATGTTGTAGACCTTCAAAGACCAGATCGGATCAGTTGCCCGTCGACTACCGCCTTCTAGCTCACCGGGGTAATACAGATATCGCAAATTAACCCGAGGAGGGAGCTTCTTTTCATTCACCCCAACAGGTCTAGCATATGGGGTTGCGGGCTTGGCTGATGTTGCTTTCTCTTTGATTGCTTGAGCAGGCTTCTTTCCAGTTAATCTTGTTACTTCATTGTTCAAGGCAGAGATAACATCTGGCAATCTTTTAACCCAAGCAGTCGAACGGCCAGAGGGCAGATTCATTTCAACTGCGTACTGGTAACCAAACAATCGTTCAGCCAGGGTTCTGTTGAATCTTTCAACAATCCCTTGGTCTCTGTGGATATCAACGCGCCCACGGCGAATGGTTGTTTTATGAGCCCCAGTCTCTTTAGTCACAGCTCCCATAAACTCTGTCCCCGGATCGACTTGCAATAGTTGTGGCCATTTCAAAGGCCCACGCCTGTAAATACGTGTAAGCGCCTTCGAAACTTCATCAGACTCTTTCGAAGTCAAGGGCTCTGCTGCTTTGTAACGGCTAGCCACATCAACAACTGTCAAAGCATATTTGTAAATCTTTCGCCCGTGGGGCAGTTTGTCGTGTGGCAAAAACAGTAGATCCGCTTGATGCACCGCA
Source organism: Cladopsammia gracilis (assembly GCA_022457155.1). Lineage (NCBI taxonomy): Eukaryota > Metazoa > Cnidaria > Anthozoa > Scleractinia > Dendrophylliidae > Cladopsammia > Cladopsammia gracilis. The sequence continues at coordinate 325,724 of JAJGOT010000649.1, forward strand.
TTAGGAGTTTGAACATCAAACTTTGGTCGAGGGATATGGCGTGGTGCAGGGAGATATACTTGCCAAAGGGCTTGTTTGACAAGCCATTTCTTTGCCGCCTCTTCAGAGACCTTGGCTGCTGCAGCTAGCTTTTTGACAGCGGCAAGTCCTTTCCAGTAGCCTTTGGGGCCGTAATAGACCTTTGAGAGTTTCGCATCCATATATTATACATTAGCTTTCTCCTGCTTTTCATAAAGGGCCCAGGCTCCTATGTATTTCATCAAGCTTCCGGTTACACCTTTCAAGTATTTCATCAAGACTCCTCAGGTTACTCCTTTCACGTATTTCAGCAAGCCTCCGTTTATGCCTTTCACGTACTTCATCAAACCGCCGGTTACGACTTTCATCATGCGGCTGGTTACGCCTTTCATCATGCGGCTGGCTACGCCTTTCATCATGCGGCTGGGAAAAAGATCCAAGTAATAACCAAGTGAGACCCATAGCTGCAGTGGTTATGATGGCTCCTTTGAATGCAAGGCTTTCGTGACCCATGTTTGTATATATATATATTTTTTTTATAAAAAGCGAAACGCTGCATATCCAAGAGCAAGGGCGCCAGTGCCGATAAACAAGAGTTCGCCTTGTTTCTGCTGTGGGCCTGGTTTATAGAAGTCAGAGAACTCGGGCTCTTTGGGGAGTGTTTGAATTCGTTCCTCTGTAGGATGTGTTTGGTTGTAGGGCACTAGAGCTTGGTCAGTGTCTTGAAAGTTGTGTTTCGCTTGATATTTGATCCGATCATTGCTGGCAATCCAGTCGAGGAGCTTTGTGCGGTCTTTCTGATATTTAGCGTAGGCCGCTTGATAGGCCTCTAACGCCTTGTCGTGTCTGATCTTCTCATCCAGAGCGGCTTTCCCACTGTCGCCGGAAAGATATTTTGCGAGATAGTTGCCTCCAGTGAAAGCAGCGGCATTCAAAATTGCCCCACCAACCATAATAGCGATTGAGGCCATCCCTGTATATACATATATGATTTACATTGAGGCAGGGAGGATCTTCTGGTCCTCGAGGTATTTCTTGAGAGCTATGCTCCCAGCCATGGCAGCAGTGAACTTCACGTAGTTCATGAGACTCGAGCTGGGGTCGGCCGTGAGATTTTCCTTGACGACCTTTTTGCCAACCCAGCCAATACCAGCGACAAGGCCAGTTATTGTTGCGGCGTCGAGGATAGACTTCACAAGCTTATTGTCAGCCATGGTTTGTGTGCAGTATACATATGTGTTTATTTTTTATTCCATTTTTTTAATTCCTTGTCTTACCGGAATTCGAGGTGGTGGTTGTTCTGGTGGTGGGGTAGGTGTATTTGCTGGTGGTGGGGTCAGTGTGTTTGATTTGTGGCCAAGCTTTTGCATTATGGCCTCGCGTTGGTAATACACACCCATAACAGAGACAATCAACCCTCCAACCCCCAGAATATAAAAGATTGAGTTGCTGTTGGTGTCAGTTGTTGTGTCACTTGTTGAGGGTTCACTTGTTGTGACACCACCAGATGGTGATGGTGTGGAAGCGGCCTTTTGTGCTTCAGCCTTTTTCTTTGCTTCACGGGCCAGACGGTTGCGCTCTGCTAGCATAAGGCCAGATTTAACACGGCCTGGGTTCTTTTCTTTTGCGGGCTTTGTTTTCGGGACCTCAGAGGTAACGCGTGCAGGTGTTGGAGTTGGCGTTGGAGTTTGAGTTTCTTCAGGGATCGTCTCGAGTGGTGTGTCCATAGTGGGTATATATATGATTTTTGAAAATTTGGCCAGGTGTGCTGACAGGTTCCACCTAGGTTCCGCCCAGGTTCCGCCCAGGTTCCGCACAGGTTCCGCCCAGGTTCCGCCCAGGTTCCTTCAAGGTCCCAGCCCAACTTCATCAAAGCCCTCGAGTGGATAACCTTCACTGTCTCTGCTTGGATGTGTGGGTTGTGGTTCCAATTCTATTAAGTCAGGCTTGTGATCAGGCTCTCGTTCAAACTTGACGTGTTTTGTTGTGATGAGAGCAGCATTGGCAAGTGCCAGCCACCGCCCGCATCTCAGGGCAAGACCTCCAGCAAGATTTGACAGCTCCTGGTAGATGATGTAATCATTTTTGAGTTCTTTCTGTAATTCCTTGACATCATCAAGGTCGACCACCATGCCAACTCCTTTGGACAAGAGCATTATGGCTGAATCAACTAGGGATTCTGTTGTCTTGTTGCCGACATAGGCCTCGTACCTTTTGATGTATTTGTCAACGTCCTTGTCTGAAAGGCGCTTCACATGATCGTGTGTAAGCTGCACGCCGATAGATTCTTTGGCCTTGCCGGTTGAAACAAGGATTGCCAGCTTCTCACGTTTGGCAGGAATGCCATCGTCACACACCCAAGAACTTGTAGCTTGTGGTGCGGTATCAGGGGCAGCCTCCAGCATCTGCATTACTTCACTCAAGTCGGCCTGGTCTTCAGCTGCTTGTGCCATCATCCGGTGTATATATATAATGTGTTTGTATTTTTTAAATTTTCGAATTCTCTTGATTGTGCTTAAACCTTGTACTCAATTCCATACGGGTGCCTAAGAGAGAAAACCAGGTGGGAATACTTACGGGATTTGAGTCTTGCGATAAGCTCTTTGTACTCCTCGTGGGAGAGCTCGCCGGCATAGTCTTCGAAGATGGCCTTAGTTGTCTTGCTGGAGGGTGTGTAAAAGAGCACGATCGCTGCAATGTTATCACGATATGGCTTGGCAATGCTGGTTATCTGCTGTGTCAAGACCCACACGGATATGCCGTCATGCCTTGCGCTGAACCCCAGATTGACCAGCTGGCTTGTGCGGCCTTTGACATCTTTGGAGGCGGCGCAGTCATCTAGAATGAATAAAGTGTTGGTGCATGTGAAAAAGAAGCTCGCCAGCTTCAACCAGTCTTCGATTTCATGCTGTTGACAGATAATCACAAAGATGTGCGGATCTCGGTCCACGAAACCATCGTATGTCTTGTTCTTGACAAATGTGGGGCAGAATAAAACAATGTAATCAAAACAACCCCTAAAGGGGCCTCGCAGTTGGTTTAGAAGATACTGTGTCTTGCCAGAGTTAGTGGGGCCCACGATTAGTGCATTGAATGGCAACTTTCTTGGGTCCATAGCCAGCGCCCCCTATATTTATTATTGGGTGTTTGCAAATAATTGGTTCATGTGTGGGTGGGGAGGGTGCCTTTGCCAGAAGTCTTTCTATTTCATTGTATGTTAAGGGTCTGGTAGATGGCAGGGGAGCCGGCTTATTTATCCATGTAAGTTGATTGATGTTGCTTGTAGCCATGGTGGTATATATATATATATGTGTATGCGTGTGCGTGTGTGTGTCTTAGTACTGTACAGATTCCAGCTGCCTGCTAATGATGTTCAACTGTGAGTCTGAGATGGTGAAGATGTGGCAGTTTGCATTTCCCGATCCTGTGCCGTTTCGTTCAATCTCGAGTTGCACACCATCCTGTGTGTTGACGAGCCGTTGGCCGTTGCCGTGCAGAGCTGGGTCAGCCATGGACCGCAGGTCAATCCAGAGACCAAACTTGTTGCCTGTGAGATATTTGGTCAGGTTCATGTTGGGCCTTCCACCAGCATGGGGTTGATAATATCGGGAGATTTCACTCCACATGTCAGTGCCGGCGATACCCTCGTTGTAGACCCTGTTTGGAACCCCATTTACGGTGACCTTTACTTTTGTGATGTCGGGATTGAAATAATTCTCAGAGTCCCTTGCACCCGCAGCATAGGGGTTGATGAACAGCAAGAGGATGCCCTTGAGAGACCTGCGCTGTGGGTTTACCCGAAGATTCATCCGAGTGTCCCCGCTTTTTGAGAAGGGATGCACCCGATCTCGCATTACGAAGTCATAGGCGAACCCCTTGCCGCTAGTATAAGTGGTTGTTGCTTCGTCGGCCAGCTCCTTACTTCTGATCGTCTCGTACTCCAGCTGGATGTTTTCCAACTTGTACACGAGCTTGCTTGTGTCTGACCCTCGGACAACTTGGCTTGCGGGGCCCAGGGTTAGTTCGAAGACCAGATCGCTGTATAGGGCCTGAGGGTACATGATTCCGTGATCAGTTAAGATTTGGTGATCCAGTTTGATGCGATACTTATTCTTGTATATTGACTCAAGCTTGTTCTCTGCATCCACGCCGGAAGTCTTCTTGTCGCCAGCAACAGAGCGGATCTTACACAAATCCACACTCTGTATGCCCTCCATAAGCATGTTGTCCCGCTCATCGGTTGATTTGAAAAGGTCTTCGAATATCTTATAGATGTCGTACCCAACTGTGTCCTCGACGGTGGTGGCGCCAAACTTTACAACGAGCCTGTCCACCAGGGCCCTAGAAACATTTTGCACGAGAAAGTTGTTAGCGTGGCCCCCGGCTAGGTTGATGTTAAACACAAGTGCAAGCGAGCCGGACACAAGGACATCATGCTCGCCCAGCTTGGGCACCGAGACGTACAGTGTCTCGCCGGGATTGGCCTCAGAAGGGTTGAATGTGATGCGCTTAACGGTTCGCTCGGCCTTCATGGCACCCACTGTCTTTTCACTGTGAGCTGGAAGTAGATTCGGTTGCACAGCCATGGTATATATTTGTGTTTTTAAACTTATATTTATATATCATCATGGCAGAAGGCGGATATGATATGCCTGACGAGGCAAAGGACACAGACCCTCTCGTCATAGACACAGGGGATGACGATGATGCTGATCTTGAAGAGTGGGCGAATCAACCAATGACAGAAGAAGAAGCAGAAGAAATCCTTCGATGGGTCCATGTCCAAGACACCACGCAACTTTTTGAACCAGGGGCGTCATCAACCCCATCTCATGGTGGTGAACAAGTGCCTATGGCCACAAGAACAAGGTTGCCCCCAGAACAACAAGGCTCCCGCACTGAAGAAACCTCTTTCATTGCGGGGACCCCTTCAGGGCGAATAATGACCATGAGAGAGGAGTTTGCAATGAGGGAGATTAAGAACGAATTTCCCCTTGTGGATACCTCTAAACTTGAAGCTCGGTACAGGGAAACAAACAGGTCAGGAGGGGCTATCCTCGAGGTTAGAAAGCAGGGTAAAGACAAATGGTACCCTTTGTACACTTTGTCAAGGGGGGATACCCAAAAAACTTTTAACACCAAGATGCCACAAGAAATAAAAAAGCTTCTTGGACCAAATAACGCTCAAGCGCAACAAGAACTGGAGGAACTGGATAAAGAATTCGAATTGGTCGACAAGAACATCCAAGAAGACCTGAGAGTTGCGAATGATGAAAACGAAGAGCCCGCCAACCGTGAACAAGCCAGGGAGAAAGCGCAAGAAAACACCGAGAGAAGAGAAGAGCTTGCTACCGAGAGAGAACGCCTCGAGGAAAAACTCTCCCTTCGTGAACGGGTGAAAAGGGCCTTCAAGAAATATGGCTTCACCGTGGTGGGGGTTTTGGCTGCTGTGGGTACAGTAATCGGTGTTATCGTTAGCAACCTCCAAAAGGGGTTAAAGACAGTTGGTAAAGCCGTTGGCAATGGTTTGCAAGAGCTGGGTAAGAAGATCGCCTCCATTCTGCCAGGCCTGCTGGGGGCCATCATAAGCTTTGTGTTTCGCACGGCCGGTCAAGTGATCAGCTTTCTTGGCAAGAACGCCTGGCTGTTAATCCTTGCCGTGGCCGCCTTCCTTGTTGAAAGGATCACCAAGCGCAGGAGATAATTATCTCATCCAGACAAACAAACCTGCTAAAGCAAGCGCACCCACGCCAATGAGCGCCTTGTTTACATGATGCGGCTCGATCTTAGTCTCTTGTGTTGGGGCTAGTTGTGGTGTGGGTACGGGGGCTGGTTTTGGTGTGGCTTTTGCGATGCCCTGTGCCTGTGTCGCCTGTTTGTGAATCGGGTTCGATGGGTGGCTGTTTGGTGGATTAATCTTTGTCGGCCCTCCGTCCATGGGGCGAAGGGAGGCTTTTTTTGTGGTAAGATTGACATCATTGTTAACACCCAGCTTCATCCCTTGCGTTGCCTGCATAAGATTGTTATTGTACCCCACCACGCTCTCTGTGTTGATAACCATGCGTGACGGCATCAGCCAGCTACCAGGGGCAACTACAAAGTTTAGCCACACTTTCGTTGCTTGGATGGCCTGCTGGTAATGCTGTACGCTCTTAGATATGTCGTTTAGTCTTATGGCGTCCTCTAAGAGTGTGAGGAATACTCTCTGCGTTTCGAATGCTCGGCCTCCACTCCCAAGAATGCTGCTGCGAGTGTTTGCTTGTGCACCCAGGATGCAGTACACAAAGGCCTCGATTGACTGATTCATACGCGCGAGCCCTGGCTGTGTTAGCCCTTGTGCATAATTCGGCACAAAGTGCTCGACCTGACTAACAGCGCCCTGGTCGTTACGAACGAAGTATATGCCGTTTGCACGATAGTTTGGGTCTTTTCTGTCTGTCACACGCTCGTCATCAAACAGGGCTAGATCGGGATCAGGATAGTCGTAATCAGTAGAAAGGGGGCCCTCACCTGTGACCCAAATGTACACATTGCCAAGACCGTGATTTTTGCCGTATGTGAAACGGAAGTCAGAATTGGGGTCTACACCGAACTCTTGGCAAATCCTCTTGTATGCGTCGATGTTGAACTTGTTGTCTTTCTGGTTGAATGTGGGGTCGTCTGGCAAAGCACTAACGCTCTGTTCCCCGCCCAGCTTGTAGAGGATTCGTCTTGTTGTGAAATAGACGTGAAACCTGTAAAATGACCGGAGCTGCGGGGTTAGGGATAGACTGGAGTTCTTATCAAACAGAAGGTCACGCGAGATCCCGCAGCCGGTTGTTGCACACCACAGAGCGAAGTTTAGTTGTTGTGGCCAGAAACTCATTTGCGGGCTGCCGAGCCACTTTCTCCCATATTTCGCGGTTGTGAACGTAATCTGTGTGTCTCTGAAAATGTTTCTGTATTTCGTTGTGAAATAATCAGTTGGCGTGACATAGATCTTTTGCTCTTCGTCGTTCAAGACAGAGCCAATCATCATGTCTTTATCGATTGAGGTGGAGAAATCAACAGCAGGGATTGGCTTTTGTGTGTTTCGGTTTAACATCAACTGATAAGGGAAACCACCAATATACTCTAAGCCAAGGGCGTCTTTCAGGTCTTGTGACCAATCCTTGTGCGGTATGTCTGCGGGCATAGCCCAGGAGCCTGGGCCCTTTATGAAAAGCACTTCTCCTGTGGCTTTATGGTTGTCGTCGAAAGAAATTTCTGTTGTAAATCTTGACATATCAGCATGTGGGAAACGCCTTTTGAAGTCTGAGATTGCCTTAGCCTTGGCGGCTGTAGAGCGTTTTTCAGCCTCTGGCGTTTTCATCCAAGCCAGTTGCGGATTTACTGTGGGGTGTGGATTTACTGCAGGATGTTGATAAATATTATGTGGACGAGGAAAAAACGGGGGCGGGGGTCCGTAATCGTGACCGCCAATGTCTACACCGAGATTTGAACCAGGATTAAAACCACCAGGGCGTCTGCCAAACATGATTGAATATATATAATTATATTTATATTTATGAATTAAATGTAATTTAAATTATATATATATACAATCATGGTTATGCTAAGAATCTTCACACATTCGAATCCCCACACAATCTACTTCGATCACCCTCTTCCGAAGCCGAGTTTCATTCGGCTTATCGCTTTCTGGCTTTATAATTCGTGGTATAATTTGAAAGAAGACGCAACAATAACATGGTATACAACTGGCGAAAATAAAAAAGGGACTGTCTTGAAAATACCCAAAGGACATTACGGTTCACTCACTCTGGAGTCTTGGGTAGAGGAATTATTTAAGGGTCAACCAGTAAAGGTACATATCATAACCAGTGAGCCCTTTACGAGAATACATGTGAAAAAACATTTTCCTAATGATGTAGAACTTAGTCCTAATTTGGCTAAATTGTTAGGTATAAGTACTAAATTACAGAGGGATACATACATTAAAAAACTTACATCACCGGCGATGTATTTCGTTCACTGCGATCTTATCGATAAAGAACAAACCTTACTCAATGGTAAGCCTTCAGATATTTTGGGGATGGCGGATATTACTTCAGACTCAGGTTGGGGCGCCTACAATAAGTATTCGTACGCTTTTGACAGAGAAAATGCCGCATATCTTAAAACATCGTCTGGTGAATTTGTAAACAGTTTAACAATTTCAGTCAAGGACGAACACGGAGAACTTTTTGATTTCAATGGCCTACCTTTATTTTTTGAAATAGAAATAATATAAAACTATACACACAATGGTGGTGTTAACAATCGTCGCACCTTCGAACCCTCACACCATCTACTTCGATCACCCACTTACGAAACCGAGTTTCATCCGACTCGTCTCGTGTACATTTTACAACTCGTGGCATAATTTGAAAGAAAATGCAACTATTTCAACAACATTAAATGACTCCAATGGATCAACCCCAACCGCGACATTACCTCATGGGCATTACACCATTGATAGCCTAGCGAAAGAATTTAACGACTTAGCCACCAAATATAGAATAAAATTACAATTATCAACTACTATAAATACACCAGTCGGCTCGATGGTCATTCACAATGGAAGTAAAGTAAAGTTTAGTGACAATCTGGCGAATTTACTGGGCACAAGATCTGTATTGTTTATAGTAACATACGTCAAAGGATTAACATCACCAAGCACTTACTTTATCCACTGCGATCTGGTTGATAAAGAACAGAACCTGTTCAACGGTAAGCCTTCGACTGTCTTGGCTAAATTTGATCTTCGCGGAAAGCCATATGAGAGAGTTTTCTATGAGTCAACGCAGCAGAATATCTTGCGTGACGTCTCGTCTGGTGATTATGTAAACAGCATAACTCTGTCTGTGAGGGATGAACACAATAACCTTTTTGACTTCAATAACATGCCGCTTGAATTTGAACTTGAGATTATTAATTAAAATATATATATATACCCCTGATGATGAGCTCAGCTAACGTGTTACCATCAGCTCCTGAATACAGCGAAACTCCATCGCTTTACCCAGACTTATCCAACGGTGAAAACTTCAGACTCAAGAAAATTTCTGATTTGCAAAAGGAGCTTGAGTCGGAGGCGAATCATTACAGGCAAGTTGCGAAGAAATACAAGCGAGCACACACCATTGTTCACGGGACCGCAGTAAGTTTTGGTTTCATTTCCACAGGCTTGTCTTCAGCCACAATCGTCACAGCCCTGACAGGAGCCGGGCTCATAGCCAGCCCGGTTATTGCCAGCGTGGCAGCTATTACAGGTTTTTCAGCGGCCGGCATCACTTTGTTTAGTAGGCGGCTTCAGAGAAAAATTACTAAACACGAGAAAATATACACACTCGCCCTTGCAAAACGAAACTCTGTCTTTGAGCTGGTTTCAAAGGCTCTAACTGACAAGCGTATCAGCGATTCAGAGTTCAAAATAATCCTCCGTGAAGTTGAGAGCTATTATGAACTTAAGAACGAAATACGCTCTGGTGAAGCAAAGGCTGCCGTAAACAAGCAAACTCAAACTCAAACGCCGGATCTTGACAAGATCAGAAAAGAAATACGCAAGGAAGAACAAGAAAAGATTCAAAAAAAACTCAATCGTCTTACCGCTGTGTCCAAGTCAGATTTGAAAGACTAAATTCGGGTTTCTCGCTTTATCTAACAAAAGAACGCAATTGCGTGACAAAGCGTGACACATGGCGTGACATTGTGCGTGACTGTCACGCGTGACATTGCGTGACACATAACAAAAAGGGACAAAACCCTCGTCGGGGGGTGCTCTGGTGGCTGTTTCGTTTTGCCTAGCCAAGGCTAGGACTTAACTCCCTGACAAAGGAGTTGTCGTTTCCCATTTAGCCTCTGGGAGCGAGGTTGAGTTCTCCTAGGAGATCTCTGTTCAAGCACCCCCCTGTATCAGTTGGGCCGGGGCTGGTTCACCAGGGGGTCACTAACTGACGCAGCAACCCCACTACCCCTGGTCTGACATCGCATTAGCCGTAAGCAGGATTCAGTGGGGGCCAGCCACACCTCCCTGAGCTATACCGAATTACAGACTTACTATAATATATGGTGCGAATAGGTCTTTTATATTCGACCGAATTGCCATGCTTTCACATGTGGTAACTCATAAAGAACTACGCATGCGTAAATATAGCCGAAAAGTTGTATTTTTCTAAATATAGGCTTTACATAATAAATACCGGAAGTCACGATCGCCAAATTGAAAAAACAATTGTATTGTATTGTATTGTATAAGCATGACTGACTTCACCGCTCGGCTCAGTGAACTTGACAAACAACACAATTTTGCCATCCTTCGCTCGCTATATGGCAGCGATTATAGGAAAGAAATACACCGCTTGGGTCTGCCGGAAAAACTTTGCCATATCTACGAAGATATGGGGTTGGCAGAGATGGGAAAACAATATCTACAAGAACATTATAACGACTTGCAGCGTGAACGTTGGGCCCGAAGATTGCACAAGAGGGCTTGTTATGATTGTGGTGTCTCATTTTTGCAATCAAGCGATTCTTGTGAACTTTATTGCAAAAAATGCGGTCGTGTGGAAGTGCTAGAGGATTATGCTCCGACATATACGGATCAAAACATTTTGTACAAACCAAGACAAAGACAGTCGGCACGGTGTTATGCGTTTGGGTACGCTTTAACACGAATTAACAAAAGGATTGGATTGTCTATCGACCAAATAAATGAGGTGAAACGTATTTTCAAACATATACAAGCTCGGCTTCCGAGAATCTCTTATACGTTTGTGATCTACAAAATCCTGGACATTACAACGCCGCTTGAAGACCCGCAACGAGCGATTGTAAATTGCCTTAGACAGCAGATGTCAAAGAATATGATAATTAAAAACACCCGTTTATGGAGCAACGCTTTCAAAGATCTTGAGTAAGCGCCTCCGCTTTCTCCATAAGAAAGGCTTCTAACATAGCACTGTCATCGCCGATGTTGTCTTCAAAAGTTTCACCAGGTATGAGTTTGTTATGTTGTTTTTCTTTTGTTAAATTTTCATGTATTTTTCTGCGAAGCCTTGCCAAGTTCTCGTGAAATCGTTCGACCTTCGGTTGAATACTGTTCAAAAATCCCTCATGCTTGACAATTTCAAGCTCTGTGACTTTCAACAATTTCCATGCAAAGAAAGCAACCGGCTTCGGCCCCTCATCTGTAGCAAGGAAAGCCTTTTTCATTCTGAAGTAACGTAAAAACTCTTCATCTACGTATTCTTCGTTGAACGACATTCTGACCACACCGTAAGAACACCAGAGGTCTTTCTCGGCTATTGAACTCATTATTTTCTCAAATGTCTGAGTTTGTTCAAGAGCGCCAATGTCAATAAGTTTACTTTGATTGCGTGTAAGCTTTTGTTTTGAAAACAGATAACATATGCCCCAGGCAAGCACTGTGTGATCTTTTGTCTGGTAAATATTTCCGCCGTTTAAAAGATTATTATGATTCGAACTTGGCTCTATCTGGTTTATAGAACACATTCTGAAGTAAGAATCGACAAAAAGGCCTTTGTTGACCCTTTCCCCACTAAACACAAGGCCAGTTTGTATCTGGGGTTTATAATAACTGGGCACTCGAGTCATAGCTATTTTCCGCTTGAAAGGACATTTGAACTCCAAAAGAATTAAATTATTATCTTTGTCAAGATAATAGCCGTCAGGGCTGCATATAATCTTTCGAAACAATGGATGATCTGTTGCCAGATTGAGGGATACAGAATGGGCAAATACTCTAGCAGAGTGCTTCTGCTCAAAATATTTACGGGCAAGCGGTTCGAACAGATTGCCCCAGGTACAGGCCGTATTGCTATGCATGCCTGATGGCTGTAATTTTTTTAAAAGCAAGCTCTTTGGTGTTTCAAAGGGTGAAACTCCGATCAAGGCCGCAATTTCGGATGCCCCAAGAGTATTTTGTCGATAACTCACCCAGTCGGCGCTCTTTTGTTTTAGACCAGTGTTCCTCGATTTGAGAAAGTTCAAGAACACTTGTGTTGTCGTCATCATTGATATACGAAGGGAAAGTGTTTATTCAATTGGTAATACGCTGCTGTAACGTATCCGATGGATAATATTGTTCTAAAAGTTCAAGAAAGGCACACTGTTCTAATGCTAATTCTTCTAAGAACTGATTTGTATATTGATCTGCATGATGAACAGATTCAAAAGGTTCTTCTGTTAGTGGTACTCTTGAACGGCCAGTCCTCCATATATACACTCGGCGGTTTCTTTGAATTTTGTACTGCCTCATAAGACTTTTTTTCCCACGACCCATCGTGAATATACAAAGGGATTTACATTTCTCCAATTGGGCAGCACCGGACAATTGCTGTAAACAATATTATCAAGCGGTCTGATATACAAAAAGTGAGGCTTCTGTTAAATTGGTGTTAAGGACAAACCGCGCACAAACACTCCATAGGGCTTGTTTGCATACACTTATTATGGGTATTTGTAGAAGGAAAGATAAACATTCTCGATTCTAAGTAATCTCGAGGCAGGTTTAGCTAACTTTTCAGCTAATTCTCTCGCCAAGTTATTAAAGGCTGCATCAGTTCTACTAATTATTTCAGCCGCATGAGGACTGGTTACAATAAACTTTTTTGTATCTCCAAGGTCACACGTAACAATGAAAACCTCCCCATCGTACTCGTCTTTAATCTCTCCTCTTAGGCTTAAAGACACTTTAAAAGGAACACTGTAAGATGTTTGTTTTTGTATCGTATTCACGATTTCAGGCCTGTTCTCTATGTAGAACAATAGAAGATCACTTCTTGTTGAGTGATATCTGGGGACATACATTTTATACCCTGCAATCAAATCTTTATACCAGCGCTTATGAAAGCATTTGTCAGGTACTTTTCTCTTGTGAAACCGCAATGCAGCAACGGGTGCATCCATGGGGGTGTATATACAAAGGGATTTACATTTCTCCAATTGGGCAGCACCGAGTAGTGTAGAAGAGGGTGCATCCGGACTCGGCTCCCCGGGCCCGCGAAAACGCTTATTTTGACAACTCCCGAACACCCGTGTTAGCAGGCCCCAGGGCGAATTGCAATGAGCCCTGGGGGCTGCTAACACGGGTGTTCGGGAGTTGTCAAAATAAGCGTTTTCGCGGGCCCGGGGAGCCGAGTCCGGATCACCCTCTTCTACACTACTAACTGAGCGAAGTGGACAATGCCGTTCCCAATCGTCAATGCAGCGTGAGCTTTCAAGAGAACAAGGAACATTTCCACGTGTAAAACAGAGGAAAAAGGAAGAAAAAACAGTTGTTGTTATTGTTATGGTTATGGTTGAGGTTGTTAAAAAAAGAAAATAAAACAAGTGGTTGAAAAGTGTTTCCGGTGCATTTTTTTAATTTAAATAGATAAAAAACAGACCCATTTGACAGCGAATGCTCTGATGGTCTAGTGGTAAAGACGCTACGTTGTGGCCGCAGAGACCCACGTTCGAATCCTGGTCATTGCATCTCTCTCTCTTTTTCTTTTTTTTTTCATCATCAAAAGAGCCACCCCTTGCTGGGAAGGGACTCATTCGGGACGACATGCTGCAAGGGAATCCAACCAAACGACAAAGACGACGACGACGCACCACCCGAGGGTATACGGGCAAAACGGGACCCAATCCCTCCTTTTTGACGGTGTTGGGAAAACGCGGACAGATGGGCGAGACCTTGCGACGCAAACGTGAACAGACGGGCGGGATCTTAACCGTGCTAGCCTCGGCGGCCAAACTGGGGTACCAACTGGGAAAAATGAACTCTTACAAAAGGATGGGCGTGACGGGAGCCGCAGGTCATTATCGCGGTCGACGCAAACCGTGGGAAGTGTGAAAAACCAACCATGATCACGCGGCAAGATGCGCAACACGTGATTCAAAGCCTGAGAGAATTGGAATGGGAAGAGATTCTACGCCATCCCGAGGATGTCTTGTGGAATCGATGGGATTATCGTCAGTATTGTCGATTGTGCGCCTTGGCCGAACGAGGCGACTGGGATGCCCTGGTGACCGCGCTTCAAACTTGCAGGGAAACCCGCGTCAGGGAAAGCGTGGCAACCTCGATAAAACAACGCACTTCTCGATGGTACGATCACTACTTAGCACGATGATTCGTATGCCGAGTAGCGTCATGGTCGGCGGCCCCTCGGGATGCGGCAAAACCCAATTGTTGGACGACCTGTTGACGGAACAACGCGCGTTTCAACGGACCCCGGCTCGGATCGTGTACTGTTACGGGGTGTGGCAACCCCGCTTTGCTGAGATGAAGAAGAAAGGCGTTCGATTTCATCAAGGCATCCCGACCCCCTCTCACTTAGGACAATGGTTCGAGGGTCGAGGGGGCGATATTCTGGTGTTGGACGATCTCATGGAAGAAGGGGGCAACGACAAGCGCGTGTTGGATTTATTCACCAAAGATTCCCATCATCGAAACTTCACGGTGTTTTATTTGACGCAAGACCATCAACCGAAATGCGCATTATGTCATCGCCTTCAAGAATCCGCGCGATCGCACGGGCATGCGAAATTTGGCGTTGCAAGCGTTCCCGGACCAATGGCAGGGGGTGATGGACGTGTTCAACCTCTGCACGCAGAATCCCTTTGGCTATTTAATGTTGGATCTCCGCCCGGCGTCCGACGATCGGTTTCGGTTGTGGACGAATCTGCGCGAACGATTAGCGCCTCCGGTGGTCTTTGAAGAAACGAGATGAGTCGTGAAAGTTCACCCTCCCCGCAACTCATTCGCGAGGCGCGGGAGAGCGACGACGCCCTGCTGGATCCGGCATACCTGGAACAGATGGAACGGTTTTGGGCCCCGCTGTCGCCGGCCGGAGTAGGCACGAGCCCCCAACCCGCTGCCACGGCGCGTCCGGCGGGAGTGGGGGTGTCGACCTCCTTTTCGTCCCCTCGAGACCTGAACCCGAGCGACTTGTTGCAAGAATTGGGATTGGCGGTGTCCCCCCCACGTCGTGCCGCCTCCTCCTCTTCCTCCTCGTTTCGGTCTCCGTCGCCGTCCCCGCCGTCCACTCCGTCCGGAGCCGTCTCTTGCACGAGAAGGAATCTGGTCATGCATCGGATCCTCAACGCGCCCATGACGAAAGAGGAAGAAACGCGATTGCGGTAACAATACCGTATCACGGACGACGATTTGGACAGGTACATGGCCACCCTCCCAGCGTACGAGGATGCAGGCTCCCCCGCGTCACCTGCCACCGCCGCCGCCGCCCCACCCACGACCGTCTCGGCCACCAGGACGGCAGCAGGCGCCCCCGCGGACCGGAGGGTCCCCTTCCTCTTCCTCCTCGTCGTCATTGCCCTCTCCCCCTCGTTCCCCTCGCAGACGAGGCAGACGACCCAGAGGACGTCGGGGTCCCGGCCCGACCAATCGACGCAATCAAGAGGACATGCGTCGACAAATGGATCTGTTGGCGGAAGATGCCAGACAGCAAGCCCGCAACCGTCGCATACGCAACATCACGCATACCAATACCGTGACCACGGTGTACGAAGACAATGGCGAAGCGCCCACCGTACGACGGACCTCCTCCCGCATCACCAATCCATAAAAAAACGAGGGACAATGAGAAAAATAAAGCAAAGACACACACCCACACTTTGGTGCAGACAGTGATCGCCATGGCGACGCACGACTCCCCGCATCCGACGACGTCGGCGTGGAAGGTCCCAACAACTGGGAGGAAATCTCCTTCCCGTGTTATTTCGCGACTTGCAACGGACCTTTGGGAAAGAAACCGTGGACACTTTGGCCAAAGGCGCCTCCAAAGAAGCGCAAGCCTTGGCGTTAGTCAAAGGCAGTGTCGCCGTGGGCAAACAGATGAAACGAGCCTATCAACGGGCGAAACAACGCATTCCGCCGGAACTACGTCGACAGATGATCTTCCTATAAAAAAACGGAAGGGGAACTTGCCCACGTCATTGTGGGACGACAGGATGCCAAAACGACGGGCCGTGAAAAGACGTCGACGGCGGCAGACGAGGGAGCTTCAACGCGGGGGTGGTTTGGAACAACTGATTCCCCCCATCCTGCGTGCCGTGAAATCGCTCATGGGATGTCAATCCGTGGGAGCCTTGGCGAAAAAAGCCGCGAAAGAATTAGCCAAAGAAACCGTCAAGAGTGGGGCGCGAGGGGTGGCCTGCAAAATGTACAGTACCGTGCGAGGCATCAAACGGAAAGCCACGCGAGCCGCGCAACGCGTCAAACGACGTCTGCCGGGACTATAAAAAAACGACCGAGAGGGCTTGCCGTCGACACTTGGGACCTGGATCATGCCGAAAGGAAAACGACGACAACGTGCCCTGCGTCGATACGGAGTCAAAACACGATGACGACCCTGCAATCGTCAACACGGAGGCGTGTTTCCTTTACTGGCCTTGGCCGTGCCCGCCTTGATCGCCGCGGGCAAAGCGGCCGCCTTGGGTGCGGCGGGAGGCGCGGCGGGGTTCGGTGCCAAAAAAGCCTTGGAAGCCGCGACGCGTAAACGGAGGTGAAAAAAAAAAACAGAAAACAAGAGAGAAGAGAGAGAAAAAACCCGTGGAGTATAAAGCGAGCACGATGCCTACGGACGGCGGTCGAACCGAGTGTGCGTCATGCGTCGCATCCATCGTCAATTGCCCTTCTTGAAAAGTGTCTTGAAGGAAGCCGATCAGCATCGACGACAAGAACGATTGCAATTAGCCAATGCGGATCAAATCAATGCCATCAGCGAATTGGCGATGAACACGTTACGGGGCACGGTCCCCTTGTCCCGCGCCAATTATCGCATGCTACTTCCCCACCGCCAGGCCTTGCGCGAGATGGCGAAAAAAAAGAATTCGATAAAAAGACGTCGAGAGACCATGCAATCGCAAACGGGGGCGGGTCTCTGGCGCGGGTTGAATTGCGTCTGCGAAACAGCCCTCAAGTCGCGATGAATCGCGTGTCGCACCTTATAAGAAGAACGGAACGACGGGAACAAGAACGTCAGGCCACCTTACAACGCGTGGTGGAGACCTTGCAAAGTCGAAATCGAGACGTGGAGAGGCACGAAAAAGAACTCGACACGCTTCGCGAGCGTGTCGAGGCAAAAAGGCAAAAAGAGGACCACGT
Organism: Cladopsammia gracilis; assembly: GCA_022457155.1. Lineage (NCBI taxonomy): Eukaryota > Metazoa > Cnidaria > Anthozoa > Scleractinia > Dendrophylliidae > Cladopsammia > Cladopsammia gracilis. The sequence goes on from JAJGOT010000649.1 coordinate 342,897, forward strand.
GGAGGTATTGTGTCAACATTTGCTGAATCTACGCGATCATCAACTCTGCCGCTACTGTCGAGTCTACGCCGACGTGTTGGGAGACGGAAGCGGCAAAGCACGACCATGAGCGCGTTCCAGGCCCAAGCCGTCACCGACCCTCGACGGTTTCTTCAATTGCAAGAACAGTACAAGCAACGGTTGATGGAAGACAGTCGATTGAATAAGGCGGCGACCTTGGCGGCCGAAGAAGACGTGTTGCTCAACTCCGACCTGGACCCGGGGCTCAAAGTCGCGTTGGCCAAACCCTTGGCGCGTCAAGTGCGCGTGTGGACCAAACGCGTCCGACAACCGGGCATGACGGCCCCGGGCACGGGAGTGGGGGCACCGGCGGTGGAGGAGGAGGATCTGGCCGAGGCACCCATCTCCACCTTCCTCAAACACATGATAAAAGGACGCACCCCGTCGACACCCGCGCCAGGTCCAAAACCGGCCAAACCGACGGGAACCCCGAAAAAGGTCAGCGTCAAGAAACTCACGACCCCGTCGGGCATTCTCCGACCCATCCGTCCGAGGCAACTTCCCTTTGACACGCCGGCGTCGGCACCCGGTCCGTCGACGTCCTCGTCCCTCAGCGGGACGTTGAAGAAACGAGCCAAACAGACGATAGGGAGTGTCGCGAAAAAAAACCAACAAGCGATCCGAGACAAAGCCAAGGCGGCTCTCGAAAAAAGAGCGAAAAGCGAGTTGGAGAAACTCAAGACGAGTTGGTTGGATTGGAAGTGATGGGACGCGGTCAAACACCCAAACGAAAAAGGCAACGGGCTCCCCGCCGGCAAAGAGCCATTCGCGGAGGAAGTTTCGACCTTCAAAAGTTACTGGCCAAAACGGGGATCGAATTTCATTGGCCGGGGTATCAATACATGGGCCCCGGAACGCATCTCGCCAAACGCCTGAAACGAGGGGATCCCGGAAAAAATCGATTGGATCGATTGGCCAAGCAACACGACATCGATTACGGTCGTGCCAAGACGTTGCAGGACAAGTGGAAAGCGGACGAAAAAATGATCCGAGGGATTGCCAACCTGCCGGGAAAACACACCCTGACGGAGAAGATTGTGAAAAAAATCATACAAGTCAAGAAACGTTTAAAATTGTAAAAAGACATTTAATTGTAAAACCAACGTTGGGTTCCAGTTGACAGACAAAAATAAATAAAATCAACCACTTGTAAAGAAATATCAAAGTTTGTTTTTAAGTCAATTTGCGTCTCCTTCGTCGAACGTAAAATCAAAGTCTTGACTCCATCGATAGATCGAGTCAAAGAGTTCGTCGTCGATAAGAATTTCCTCGACGGGGGACGAAAACTCGCGTTCCAATTGCGCCGCAAAACGCGGAAGGTGATTGTGAGGATCGATGGCATTTGTCGTCGTCATTTCCGACACGATAGCATCGATTCTCTGTTCTTCCAGCAATCGAGCCGTGACCCTGGCCTGACCTTCTTGTCGGACCCTTTTTCGTCGTTCCATCCATGCCTCGACCCAGTGATCCTCATCCTCGTCCTCATCCTCATCAAAGTCCTCTTCCCGCAAACAGAGGGGGCGGCAACGTCGAGGGGGAAGAACGCGACGAGGAGGAAGAGGAGGAGGAGGAGCAATAAACCGTTGGAATGCCCCTTCTTCTTCCTCGTCGCAGAGGCATGGAAGGCGAGGAATCCACGGGTAGCGGCACCCCAACACGCCCAACCCTGGAGGCATGGTACGATCAACGAACCAATGGGACGGACCGAGGGGGGTGAGATGTTGTGATTCACGTTGTCGCTGTCGTTGTGGTTCACGTGGTTGCTGTGGTTGTTGTTGTTGTTGCTGTTCACGTTGTTGCCTTTGTTCACGTTGTTGATTACGTCGTGGTTCACGTTGTTGTTGCCTTTGTTCGCGTTGTTGTTGTTTTCGTTGTTGCCTTTGTTCGCGTTGTTGTTGTTGCCGTTGTTCGCGTTGTTGTTGTTTTCGCCGTCGTGCTTCTTCCTCCCGACGTTCGATTTCCTTCCTCACCGTCGGCGACACCCTCCTATCGGATTGACGATGCAGGCGTTGTAATTGTGCACGACATCGTTCAAAGGGGCGGGATCGAAACTGTGCCATGCGTTGAAGGGGCACCAACACCACGCGCAGCGAGTGCGGTTTGAGATAATCCGCGCGTCTCAGGGCCGAGCGACGTCTCCTTTGACGTTGTTTTTTCGCCAAGTAAGCCCGATAGGTGCGCAGGGCGGTTTCGTTAGTCTTGGATCGTTCCTGTCTCCGCCAATCGTGGTATCCCGGATGTCTCGCGCGATACCTTCGATGTTGTTCTCGCACTTTCTCGGGATTTCTCTGTTTCCACAGTTTCACCTTCTCGGCTTTGGTCAACGGCATGGTGAACGAGGGTCGTCAAGCACAGAATGAACCGTTTGGTCGTATCGGCAAATCATAAACCTCAGAGAAATGTCACGCAACGCCCAGGGTGACAGAAACAAAATACCCATACCCCCATGGGTACCCCGTTCCTCCCCAGCATGCAACGTCCTTCTCCTCGAGGGTATAAAAAGAGTGCAGAGTGAAACCTAACCTACTCGTTTTTTTTGTGCCGTGGCTGTAAAAACGCTGTTCAACCTCGAAAGAAATCAAAAAGGCACTTTCTTTGTCAATGAACACTTTGCCTAGTATTTTTTATCCTTCAAAATGGCCGACCGCGAAGAGGATCCCGAGGAATTGGACGATGACGACTTGTTGGAGGCCATGGAAGACGTCGAAGAGAATAACCGGGGCCACCTCTTCGAGTTTCGACTCACCCCGGGCTCGGATCGACGTGTGCAAAAGTTTGGGTTACGACGTCGCGTGTTCGATGCCACCCTCCACCATCGCACGGATCTGTTACATCCCCCACAATACGACGTGGGCTACGAACTCGAACAGGCGTTGCGTCGGGCCATCGATCGCGAATTGGAGGACGACCACCTAGCCGACGATGATCACCTGTTGTTTACCATGCAACATCCCACCTTTCTGCACGCCTTTCAATCGTTTCACGTGCCGGTGCGGGAATGGCACGAACAGAGTCCGCGGGTCAACCTCCTCTTGCAAAAAATGGCGGAGAAATTAAACTCCAACGAACAATTCAAAGCGGACGATCGCTTGAAAGTGCAAATCACCACCATCAAGGATCCCGTACGGGGCAGCGGTCGTCGAAAGGAAGCCGTCCCGGGCAACGTACCCCTCCTGACCTTTCTCCAAAAGAAACAGTCTGTCGTCAAAATCCACAATCGGGACGAGTTGTGCTGCGCTCGGGCTATCGTCACCATACAAGCGTGGGCCGACGAAGAACCCCCGCGTCGACGGACACCGGAGATTGGTTTCAAATACTTGAAAAGAGGAGGAAAAGGTCAAACCCGATTGGCCAAAGCCTTGCACGCGTTGGCTCGCGTTCCCGAAGGGCCTTGCGGGATGGGAGCCATCAGTCAATTCCAAATCGTGCTGCCGGACTATTACATCAAAGTCTTCAGCGCCGATGAGGGTTATCAAGTCATCTTTGTACAGGGCGAGAAACGCGCCGACCAACGTTACCTGTTTCTCTTGAAACACGAGGATCATTATTACGGGTTGAAATCCATTCCCGCCATTCTCGGACGCAGTTACTATTGCCACTTGTGCGACAAGGGGTACGACAACGAGGATTTTTCTCGTCATCCGTGCGTGAAACAACGTTGCGTGGCCTGCAAACAGAAAGACTGTCGCGATTACCTGGTACTCCTCCCGGGCGACAGCAAACACCCGCGACCGACGCAACGTCCCTGCCCCGAATGTCGACGCTGTTTCTACGGAGACCGTTGCTACGAGAATCACCGGGTGTTTTCTCCCAACGGACAAGGGGCCGACACCCCGGATCACTCCGTCTGCGCCAATCTCCAAACGTGCGAGAATTGCCACAAATTCCTCGATTGGTGGAAAAATCGACGCAAACGTCAACGTCCCCACAAGTGCGAGGAATATTTTTGCAAGACCTGCAAGGATTATGCGGACGTTGCCACCCATCGTTGCTACATCCAGCCGGTGCACGATCCAGACCCGGAGGAGGTGGAAGCAGCAGCAGCGGGACCGACCCCGCCAAACGCGCCAGGCCTTCGCCGCGTCACGCCGCCCACACCGTCCGCTTCCTAGCCGCCAACGAGCCCGAGCCCGAGTCTGAGGAAGACGAAGACGAGGAGGAGGAAACTCGGCATCGATTACCGCCCTATTTCGTGTATGCGGACTACGAAAGCACACAGGAAGACCAATTGCACGTACCCATCCTCATCTGCGCCAAAGGGGAGGAACATCTCGACACCGTCCCCGCCCTGGCGTTCTACGGTCGCGATTGCACCGGGCAATTTTACGATTGGCTGCTGACCAAAACGGAGGTGTTGGGCGAACCGCGGGGAGTCATCGTGATCTTTCACAATTTCAAAGGTTACGACGGGATGTTCATCCTCCAGTACCTCTACGACAATCGCATCGACGTCAAAGATCAAATTTGCGTGGGATCGAAAATCTTGAGTCTGAGAGCCGGACGTTTGACGTTCAAGGACAGTCTGTGTTTCCTTCCCTATCCTCTCTCAGACTTTGCCGCCACGTTCAATCTGACGGAAAGCAAGAAAGGCTTCTTTCTGCATTTCTTCAACAACGAGGCCCATCAAGAGTACGTGGGGCCTTGGCCCGAGGCGCGCCATTACGACCCCGAGGGTATGAAACCGGACGTGCGAAAAGAGTTTGACAAATGGTACCCGACCGTGCAACATCTCGAGTTCAATTTGCACGAGGAAATGCTAGCCTATTGTCGATCAGATGTGCAAGTGCTCAAAGCCGGCTGCGAGATCTTTCAGCGGGAATTTGCCGCCAAAGCCGATTTCAACCCCATGGAGAAATGCATCACCTTCGCCTCGGCCTGCATGCGGTATTACCGCAAAAAACATTTACGTCCCCGCACCTTGGCCTTGGAACCCCCCTGCGGATGGAATGGAAAAAGGGGGCACCAATCCCTGAAAGCCTACCAATGGTTGGAGTGGCAGAATTCCCAACAAACCCAAGGGGTCATTGCGCACGCGTTCAACGGGGGCGAATGCACTCTCCAAGTCGGGGGTCGTCGCTATCAAGTCGACGGGTTCAACGAGACGAGATGCCCCGTCTGTTTCAAAGGCAGCATGACCAAGCCCACCCGTCTCCACCCCGATCGCACCAAGTGGGAAATGCACGAAGCCACGATGCAAAAACAGCGGCAATTGGAAGCCGGCGGCTACCGCGTGGTCGTCATCTGGGAATGCGGTTGGACGAGATTGTGTGAACGAGCCGACGTCGCCGCCTTTCTCGAGTCGCGCCCGTTCACCGTCCCTTCGCTGAACCCCCGCGACGCCTTTTTCGGGGGTCGCACGAATGCCGTGCGACTGTGGGACGAGATCGACGAAACGCAGGGGGAAGAAATTCGGTACGTGGATGTGACGTCACTGTACCCCACCGTCAAAAAGTACGACCAATACCCCATCGGACACCCCGTCATCGTCACCCACCCGGTGCAAGACATCTCCCAATACTTCGGCATCGCCGACTGCACCGTGTTACCGCCCGAGGGGTTGTTTCAGCCCGTGTTGCCGTACCGTTGCAAAAAGAAAATCACGTTTCCGCTGTGTCGAGCCTGCGTGGAAGAAGAGATCCCCAAACGCATGACCGAGCGAACCTGGGTGTGCGAACACACGGCGAGTCAACGCAGCATCCGAGGGACGTGGTGCACCCCCGAACTCGTCAAAGCCGTTGAAAAGGGGTATCGCATTCTCCAAATTCACGAAGTGTACCACTTTCCCCCCGCGCAACGTCGTACCGGGCTGTTCGAGGATTACGTCAACGTGTGGCTGAAAGGAAAAACGGAAGCCTCCGGGTGGCCGCCCAACGCCGACGGAAGTCTCAAAACACCGGAGCAGCAAACGTTCTTCCTGAACGATTATTGGGGACGGGAAAGCATCCGCCTCAATCGGGCCAACATGAAATCCAACAAGGGAAAAAAGGCCACCAGCAAACTGGCCCTCAATTCCTTCTGGGGAAAATTCGGCGAGCGGGAAAACAAGCGGAAGATCGAGCAAATCACCGTGCTCGCCAAGCTGTACGAATTCATGAAAGATAGGACGATCGTCATCCACGATCTCCGCATCATGAACGAGGAGTGCCTCGAGATCGCCTACGACAAAATCGACGACGACGTCCCCGGCGGTCAAACCACCAACGTCTTCGTGGCCGCATTCACCACCTGTTGGGCCCGGCTACGCCTGTACCATCACCTGGATCGCGTGGGAGACAATGCCCTGTATTTCGACACGGATTCGGTGGTCTACAAATGGAAACCCGGCGAACCCGAGATCCCCCCGGGCAATTTCCTCGGCGAGATGACGGACGAATTGGATGACAAGAAAGGCAATCGTGACGTCATCGTCGAATTCGTATCATGCGGCCCGAAAAACTATGCCTACAAGACGCGCTTGTTAACGACGGAAGAGAAAATTCGCGGGTTTACCCTGAACGTGCGCGGGCAACAACGCCTACATTTTCAAACTATGAAAGACACCCTGTTCCTCGAACTAAGATCGCCTCTCTCCAAACCCCGCACCATCAACGTACCCAACCCGCATTTCATCCAGAGAGACAAGCGCACCAAGACGTTGACCACCGTTCGCAGGGACAAACGATGGGGGTGATCTACGACAAATTACCTGACAAATTTGTTTGAAAATTTAAACATTATCCATTCTTACAACCTGAGAAATTCATCAGAAAATTTGTTTGTGCCTAGATCAAACAGCGAAGCTGGCAAAAACAGCTATCAGTATAGAGGCTCTGTACTTTGGAATAGCCTCTCCAGTAATGCTAAAACTCAGCCGAACGTTACAGCTTTTAAAAACATAATTAAATGATACATTTTGAGAATAAATTTTTAGTACAAATAAAATTAACTTCGTGACCTTGTTTTTACATTGTTAGTACCTTAGTTAACTTATCAATTTTATTTCGTATTTTCTAATAAATAAGTAATTTATAGGCACGGCTCTCAGGAAGAGCATGTATGTATGAAAGGAGAAACCGTGGATAAATAAAGATTATGTATGTAAACGCGTCATCACCGATGACATCAGTTTCAAGACTCTCCCTTATGGCTTTAGTTGGCTTCGACCCGACGACGATCTCGTCGATTAAAAAACCCCGGACACGAACCCAGTGGTAACGTGACTTTTTGAGCCGACGAACTATCAAAGGGGCGTTCTCCTATTCGGGGATGGAACCCATGTCCCCGTTTGTTAACTCGTTTTTTTTGTTTTGTTTTCGTTATGTGACTACTAACAAAGGGGCGTTCTCCCAGTCGGGGATGGAACCCATGTCCCCGCTTGTAAAGTTAGCTTTTTGTTGTTGTTTTTGTTTTTTCGTTACGTTGTTAATAAATTACATTTTTTTGTGTTATTTTCTGTTATTTTTTGGTTTCTCTGGCCGAACCCACCCAGCAAGCGGAACCAGAGCGACCCGTCACCATTCCCGAACCATTCCCGAACGATTCCGAGCCCATCCCCGGAGCCATCCCCGAGTGGGATCTAAGACCCTCGACACATCCGGGTTGTTTGAGACAACCAATTGCTCCATCATTACGACCTTTAAGTCACCTTTAAGGTCACTATAAGCCCCCCACCCCTCCCCCGAATTTTGTTTGCCTCACTTTCGTGCAAAACCATGATGTCATCCCTTTGCACTGGCCTCTGATTGGCTACACGTGGTCACGTGTGCTCAATCCTGGCTCCTGATTGGTCGCCGGAAATGATAAGCTGCACTTGCTGCTTCACTGCAATCAGTCCATCTACTGTTTTCACTCCTAACTCAAGCTGCACTCTTGAAAAAAGTTTCGTTTTCTTGCCTGCTTCAACGATATAGCAAACGGTTTGAATGCAACTTAAGTCTCACATTTTCCTCCTGTGTTTTGCTTGTTTATAAACTACATTGTTTGAAGAGTAACTTCAGAATTGTTGAGCAAGGACCATGGTTTCAATACCATTACAACTTCCAACGTTTGGTAGAGACCAGTGGTTCCACCGTTAAAGCAAAGATCATGGGTTTGATTCCCATTAAAGACTCGATATATCTACAATTATAGCGAAGAAAATCGATTTTTCTGTTATGCTTATACAGTCACTTACCTCTTGAAGGTAAGCCTCGGCAAATCTCCATACGATGTCACAGAAAGAGTCTTTTGTGGCTGTTATGACACCTGGAACTTTCTGACCTGAATAAAAAGTATTCTCAAGAACAAGGAAGTTGGAATGCAAAACCAGGGTTTACCGATATTGTGATGAGCGTCTCAATTCTCAGTAGCTTCAACGATATAGCAAACAGTTTGAATGCAACTAAAGTCTCACATTTTCCTCCTGTGTTTTGTTTGTTTATAAACTACATTGTTTGAAGAGTAACTTTAGAATTGTTGAGCAAGGACCATGGTTTTGAATACCATTACAACTTCCAACGTTTGGTAGAGACCAGTAGGTCCACCGTTAAAGCAAAGATCATAGGCTTCATTCCTATTAAAGACTCGATATGTCCACAATTATAGCGAAGATAATGGATTTTTTTCTTTTATGCTTATACAGCCACTTACCTCTTGTAGGCCTGCCTCAGGCAAATCTGCATACGATGTCACATGAATATTCTTTGGCTGCTATGACGTCTGGAACTTCCTGACCTGAATAAACAGTCTTCTCAAGAACAATTAAGTTACTTAGAATGCAAAACCAGAGTTTACCTATGTTGTGATGAGCGTCTCTTGTCTCAGTAGCTTCAACGATATAGCAAACGGTTTGAATGCAACTAAAGTCTCACATTTTCCTCGTTTGCTTTGTTTGTTTGCAAACTACGTAGTTTGAAGAGTAACTTCAGAATTGTCGAGCAAGGACGATGGTTTTTCGAATACCATTACTACTTGCAACGTTTGCTAGAGAGCAGTAGGTACACCGTTACAGCAATGGCCACGGGTTGGAATTTCATTGAAACCTCGGATTTACTGTTCGTCCTTGGCAACTTTTGGTAGATGCAGATGGGGTCACCGTTAAGAGCAATGATCTTGGGTTTGATTCCCACTAAAGACTCGATATGTCCGAAATTATGGCGGAGGAAGTCGATTTTTCTGTTATGCTTATGCAGTCATATTCCTCTTATAGGCAAGCCTCAGGCAAATCTCCATACGATGTCACAGGAAGCGCCCTTTTTGGCTGTTATGACACCTGGAACTTCCTGACCTGAATAAAAAGTATTCTCAAGAACAAGGAAGTTAGAATGCAAAACCAGAGTTTACTTATGTTGTGATGAACGTCTCAATTGTCAGTAGCTTCAACGATATAGCAAACGGTTTGAATGGAACTAAAGTCTCACATTTTCCTCCTGTGTTTTGTTTGTTTATAAACTATATTGTTTGAAGAGTAATTACAGAAATGTTGAGCAAGGACCATGGGTTTGAATACCATTACAACTTCCAACGTTTGGTAGAGACCAGTAGGTCCACCGTTAAAGCAAAGATCATGGGTTTGATTCCCAATAAAGACAATATATCCACAATTATAGCGAAGAAAATCGATTTTTCTGTTATGCTTATACAGTCACTTACCTCTTGAAGGTAAGCCTCGGCAAATCTCCATACGATTTCACACGAAGCGTCTTGTTTTGCTGTTTTGACACCTGGAACGTTCTGACCTGAATAAAAAGCATTCTCAAGAACAAGGAAGTTAGAATGCAAAAACAGAGTTTACCGATGTTGTGATGAGCCTCTCAATTCTCAGTAGCTTCAATGATATAGCAAACAGTTTGAATGCAACTAAAGTCTCACATTTTCCTCCTGTGTTTTGTTTGTTTATAAACTATATTTGTTTGAAGAGTAATTTCAGAATTGTTGAGCAAGGACCATGGTTTTGAATACCATTACAACTTCCAACGTTTGGTAGAGACCAGTAGGTCCACCGTTAAAGCAAAGATCATGGGTTTGATTCCCATTAAAGACTCGATATGTTCACAATTATAGCGAAGATAATGGATTTGTTTTCTTTTATGCTTATACAGCCACTTACCTCTTGTAGGCCTACCTCAGGCAAATCTCCATAAGATGTCACATGAAGATTCATTGGCTGCTATGACGTCTGGAACTTCCTGACCTGAATAAACAGTCTTCTCAAGAACAAGTTACTTAGAATGCAGGCCAGAGTTTACCTATGTTTTGATGAGCGTCTCTTGTCTTAGTAGCTTCACCGATATAGCAAACGGTTTGAATGTAACTAAAGTCTCACATTTTCCTCGTTTGCTTTTTTTGTTTGCAAACTACATAGTTTGAAGAGTAACTTCAGAATTGTTGAGCAAGGAAGATTGTTTTTCGAATACCATTACTACTTGCAACGTTTGGTAGAGAGCAGTAGGTACACCGTTACAGCAAAGGCCACGGGTTGGAATTTCATTGAAACCTCGGGTTTACTGTTCGTCCTTTGCAACTTTTGGTAGATGCAGGTTGGGTCACCGTTAAGAGCAATGATCTTGGGTTTGATTCCCACTAACGACTCGATATGTCCGAAATTACAGCGGAGGAAGTCCTTTGTTCTGTTATGCTTATACAGTCATATTCCTCTTGTAGGTCAGCCTCAGGCAAATCTCCATACGATGTAACAGGAAGCGTCTTTTTGAGCTGTTATGACACCTGGAACTTCCTGACCTAAAGAAAAAGTATTCTCAAGAATAATGAAGTTAGAATGCAAAACCAGAGTTTACCTATGTTGTGATGAGCGTCTCCATTCTCAGTAGCTTCAACGATATAGCAAACGATTTGAATGCAACTAAAGTCTCACATTTTCCTCCTGTGTTTTGTTTGTTTATAAACTACATTGTTTGAAGAGTAACTTTAGAATTGTTGAGCAAGGACCATGGTTTTGAATACCATTACAACTTCCAACGTTTGGTAGAGACCAGTAGGTCCACCGTTAAAGCAAAGATCATAGGCTTGATTCCTATTAAAGACTCGATATGTCCACAATTATAGCGAAGAAAATCGATTTCTTTCTTTTATGGTTATACAGCCACTTACCTCTTGTAGGCCTGCCTCAGGCAAATCTGCATACGATGTCACAGGTAGATTGTTTGGCTGCTATGACGTCTGGAACTTCCTGACCTAAATAAAAAGTATTCTCAAGAATAAGGAAGTTAGAATGCAAAACCAGAGTTTACCTATGTTGTGATGAGCGTCTCAATTCTCAGTAGCTTCAACGATATAGCAAACGGTTTGAATGCAACTAAAGTCTCACATTTTCCTCGTTTGCTTTGTTTGTTTGCAAACTACATAGTTTCAAGAGTAACTTCAGAATTGTCGAGCAAGGACGATGGTTTTTCGAATACCATTACTACTTGCAACGTTTGGTAGAGACCAGTAGGTACACCGTTACAGCAAAGGCCACGGGTTGGAATTTCATTGAAACCTCGGATTTACTGTTCGTCCTTTGCAACTTTTGGTAGATGCAGGTGGGGTCACCGTTAAGAGCAATGATCTTGGGTTTGATTCCAACTAAAGACTCGATATGTCCGAAATTACAGCGGAGGAAGTCGATTTTTCTGTTATGCTTATACAGTCATATTCCTCTTGTAGGCCAGCCTCAGGCAAATCTCCATACGATGTCACAGGAAGCGTCTTTTTGAGCTGTTATGACACCTGGAACTTCCTGACCTAAATAAAAAGTATTCTCAAGAATAAGGAAGTTAGAATGCAAAACCAGAGTTTACCTATGTTGTGATGAGCGTCTCAATTCTCAGTAGCCTCAACGATATAGCAAACGGTTTGAATGCAACTAAAGTCTCACATTTTCCTCCTGTGTTTTGTTTGTTTTTAAACTACATTGTTTGAAGAGTAACTTCAGAATTGTTGAGCAAGGACCATGGTTTTGAATACCATTACAACTTCCAACGTTTGGTAGAGACCAGTAGGTCCACCGTTAAAGCAAAGATCATGGGTTTGATTCCCATTAAAGACTCGATATGTCCACAATTATAGCGAAGATAATGGATTTTTTTCTTTTATGCTTATACAGCCACTTACCTTTTGTAGGCCTGCCTCAGGCAAATCTCCATACGATGTCACATGAAGATTCTTTGGCTGCTATGACGTCTGGAACTTCCTGACCTGAATAAACAGTCTTCTCAAGAACAATTAAAGTGCCCATAACCTAAATTTTTTTATTCTTTTATCTGAAACTTGACATTACTATAAGAACTTCTGCGAAAAAATTTTGCGATTTGAATAAAACACTTTTTTTTACGAATTTTTTAAGTCTACATTTTTGTGGTACGCCCGCTCCGCTGATCATTGAAACTGACAGGCTCGCATGTGACGTCATGTGACGTAAATTCAGGAACGCGCGTTGCCTTGCCTTCACCTTTTGTACACAAAAAGCTCATGAAATCGCGATGTCTTCGCAAGAAGAGAGTTTTTCTGAATCAGAAAACGAGAAATCAAGTACCGATGACGAAACGATCGAGGTAGAAGTAGTAATAGAAGAAACAGACAGCAGTATACGAGATGATTTCCTCGAATCGTACGCGGATGAGCCTCTAACTGACGAGAAATGGCTGCAAAACTACAGGCGGAAGAGCTGACAAAGCGTCTTGAAAACGGCGTGCTTGTGGGTGACTGGTCAGTTTATTTTGCAAGATCTCTAAGCTCCCCGCTTGAAAAGTTTACAGGCTACATCTGAATTGAATAAATCGACTACATATGTTATTTACCGGCCGGGAGGAACGAATAGGAAAAACACTGTGCCCAAGGTCTTGAGTACGGCCCGAGGCCGCGGGGCCTTACTCAAGACCTCGGGCACAATTTTTTCCTATACGGACCGAACTGGGCCGGTATATAACTTTATTGTTTTTTCCTACTTTAATTCTGCGATTCGCCGAGAAAATCATTCATGTACAGCTTTTAGGCGTCGCGTAAAGCTAAACTGAGAAACGCGGGTAAAATCTAAATTAACTCGGTAACCTTCACAACTTTCCATTCATAAACAAAAAAACTTCCCTTGCAAAGTGAACTCATTTCTACCAGTTTATGTTTCTCGATAGAATAAACGGCTATTGTGTTTGCCTCCGGTGAGGATAGAGAAATGGTCTTGCCTACAGCGAAGCCGTGAAAAGCTGGAGATATAACTTTAAAAACTTTTCAAATTCTTCTATTTGCTTTGGTTTTATTTATAGCAGGTTGAGAGCTTAAACTGAGCTATTCTAATTTAAAAATCATATTTTCTTGAATGAAAACTTATAGAATTTAGATAAAAGAGGGTAAAAACTGAGAAATAAAAGCATACAAACCGAGCAATGTAGTGGAAGTACGAATTATCTCGTTGAAAATCCAATCGCGAAATGGCGTGTAGATTATTGACAACAAACTACGGTAGTACAAGCCGACTAGAATAATTTAAGCAAGACTTTTTAATGAAAATTCACAGGAAAAAAAACGGAAAAATAAGAACACTTAAATCAAATGGAGTCAAAATCTTTGTAAAAAAGCTACATTGTCTAATTACAGTAATTTTTAAGCCACTTTCAAAAACAACTTTGCAAAGAATAACAAACGCCCAACAAACTATAAAATCAACAAATCATAAAATCCAAACTTGTACTCGCCTTTTCGAGGAATAACATTAGCCTGAATTCTCCTTCCACTTAGTTAATCCGGCTCTCTTTCTTCATCGAGTCTTTTCGATACCTCGTTCAAGCGATCTTTAGCGTGCTTTCGTATGCTTTGTTTGCGAACCGAAATATGTCAGCCATGGTAAAACTTTGTTGGTTTTCTTCATTGTTTTCTTTGTTTGCGTCGTTAGATATTTTATCTGGCCAAAGAAAATTCACTTTCTCTTTGGTAATTTTCGCCTGGGTGCAAAATTCACGAGAAAATTCAACGATATAAACTTAAGAAAGCTTAAACTTAAAGATTAGAACAGGTCTGTACGCGGGGTCCACTTCGTCTTTAGCGTGTATTGTTAATGTTGGGAACACACAAACCCCGATTTCATCCACCTTAAGTGAACGCTTGACCTTCGAATCAAGGCGAAAGTTGAAGTCCTCCTCTCTGAAGTAAACTGAACAAAAGGAGGGCGTCTTTCCCAGCTTCCAAAGTTTCCTCTTTGTAAGAACAAAGTCGATCCATCTCTTTCGCCTTCTCTTGGCGATCGGGTTATTTGACTCCAAAAAAGGGATTTGGTGCATACTTATCCCCTTCTCAGGATGAGCAACGTTATTGTATCTCGCTGCCACGCATCTTTCTGGCATTTTAACCTTTTTCCGTTCTATTATACAATTCCACTCGAAGAAAACTCACAGAAACTCTTCAATGCTTTCCTGGAGGTGAAGTCACGTGTTCCTTAAAGTACGTCATATTACGTCATAGCTCCGAGAGAAGACTAAGGCGAATGGTGTGCAAAAATGGCGGCCAATTTGAGCGTTTTCAAAAAATTCTAAAAAAATCGCGTTTTAATTTAATCGCAAAATTTTTTCACAGAAGCTCTTGAAGTAATGTCTAGTTTCAGATAAAAAAATAAAAAATATTAGGTTATGGGCACTTTAAGTTACTTACAATGCAAGCCAGAGTCTACCTATGTTTTGATGAGCGTCTCTTGTCTCAGTAGCTTCAACGATATAGCAAACGGTTTGAATGCAACTAAAGTCTCACATTTTCCTCGTTTGCTTTGTTTGTTTGCAAACTACGCAGTTTGAAGAGTAACTTCAGAATTGTCGAGCAAGGACGATGGTTTTTCGAATACCATTACTACTTGCAACGTTTGCTAGAGAGCAGTAGGTACACCGTTACAGCAAAGGCCACGGGTTGGAATTTCATTGAAACCTCGGGTTTACTGTTCGTTCTTTGCAACTTTTGGTAGATGCAGGTTGGGTCACCGTTAAGAGCAATGATCTTGGGTTTGATTCCCACTAACGACTCGATATGTCCGAAATTACAGCGGAGGAAGTCGATTTTTCTGTTATGCTTATACAGTCATATTCCTCTTGTAGGCCAGCCTCAGGCAAATCTCCATACGATGTCACAGGAAGCGTCTTTTTGAGCTGTTATGACCCCTGGAACTTCCTGACCTAAAGAAAAAGTATTCTCAAGAATAATGAAGTTAGAATGCAAAACCAGAGTTTACCTATGTTGTGATGAGCGTCTCCATTCTCAGTAGCTTCAACGATATAGCAAACGATTTGAATGCAACTAAAGTCTCACATTTTCCTCCTGTGTTTTGTTTGTTTATAAACTACATTGTTTGAAGAGTAACTTCAGAATTGTTGAGCAAGGACCATGGTTTTGAAAACCATTACAACTTCCAACGTTTGGTAGAGACCAGTAGTTCCACCGTTAAAGCAAAGATCATGGGGTTTGATTCCCATTAAAGACTCGATATATCCACAATTATAGCGAAGAAAATCGATTTTTCTGTTATGCTTATACAGTCACTTACCTCTTGAAGGTAAGCCTCGGCAAATCTCCATACGATGTCACAGGAAGCGTCTTTTGTGGCTGTTATGACACCTGGAACTTTCTGACCTGAATAAAAAGTATTCTCAAGAACAAGGAAGTTAGAATGCAAAAACAGAGTTTACCGATGTTGTGATGAGCGTCTCAATTCTCAGTAGCTTCAACGATATAGCAAACGGTTTGAATGCAACTAAAGTCTCACATTTTCCTCCTGTGTTTTGTTTGTTTATAAACTACATTGTTTGAAGAGTAACTTCAGAATTGTTGAGCAAGGACCATGGTTTTGAATACCATTACAACTTCCAACGTTTGGTAGAGACCAGTAGGTCCACCGTTAAAGCAAAGATCATGGGTTTGATTCCTATTTAAGACTCCATATGTTCACAATTATACCGAAGAAAATCGATTTCTTTCGTTTATGGTTATACAGCCACTTACCTCTTGTAGGCCTGCCTCAGGCAAATCTCCATACGATGTCACAGGAAGCGTCTTTTTTGGCTGTTATGACACCTGGAACTTTCTGACCTGAATAAAAAGTATTCTCAAGAACAAGGAAGTTAGAATGCAAAACCAGAGTTTACCGATATTGTGATGAGCGTCTCAATTCTCAGTA
This sequence comes from Cladopsammia gracilis, assembly GCA_022457155.1. Classification (NCBI taxonomy): domain Eukaryota; kingdom Metazoa; phylum Cnidaria; class Anthozoa; order Scleractinia; family Dendrophylliidae; genus Cladopsammia; species Cladopsammia gracilis. Next base: position 359,062 of record JAJGOT010000649.1, read on the forward strand.
GCTTCACCGATATAGCAAACGGTTTGAATGCAACTAAAGTCTCACGTTTTCCTCGTTTGCTTTTTTTGTTTGCAAACTACATAGTTTGAAGAGTAACTTCAGAATTGTCGAGCAAGGAAGATTGTTTTTCAAAAACCATTACTACTTGCAACGTTTGGTAGAGAGCAGTAGGTACACCGTTACAGCAAAGGCCACGGGTTGGAATTACATTGAAACCTCGGGTTTACTGTTCGTCCTTTGCAACTTTTGGTAGATGCAGGTTGGGTCACCGTTAAGAGCAATGATCTTGGGTTTGATTCCCACTAAAGACTCGATATGTCCGAAATTACAGCGGAGGAAGTCGATTTTTCTGTTATGCTTATACAGTCATATTCCTCTTGTAGGCCAGCCTCAGGCAAATCTCCATACGATGTCACAGGAAGCGTCTTTTTTGGCTGTTATGACACCTGGAACTTCCTGACCCGAATAAAAAGTATTCTCAAGAACAAGGAAGTTAGAATGCAAAACCAGAGTTTACCTATGTTGTGATGAGCGTCTCAATTCTCAGTAGCTTCAACGATACAGCAAACGGTTTGAATGCAACTAAAGTCACATTTTCCTCCTGTGTTTTGTTTGTTTTTAAACTACATAGTTTGAAGAGTAACTTCAGAATTGTCGAGCAAGGACGATGGTTTTTCGAATACCATTACTACTTGCAACGTTTGGTAGAGACCAGTAGTTACACCGTTACAGCAAAGGCCACGGGTTGGAATTTCATTGAAACCTCGGATTTACTGTTCGTCTTTTGCAACTTTTAGTAGATGCAGGTGGGGTCACGGTTAAGAGAAGTGATCTTGGTTTTGATTTCCACTAAAGACTCGATATGTCCGAAATTACAGCGGAGGAAGTCGATTTTTCTGTTATGCTTATACAGTCATATTCCTCTTGTAGGCCAGCCTCAGGCAAATCTCCATACGATGTCACAGGATGCGTCCTTTTTGGCTGTTATGACACCTGGAACTTCCTGACCTGAATAAAAAGTATTCTCAAGAACAAGGAAGTTACAATGCAAAACCAGAGTTTACCTATGTTGTGATGAGCGTCTCAATTCTCAGTAGCTTCAACGATATAGCAAACGGTTTGAATGCAACTAAAGTCTCACAATTTCCTCCTGTGTTTTGTTTGTTTATAAACTACATTGTTTGAAGAGTAACTTCAGAATTGTTGAGCAAGGACCATGGTTTTGAATACCATTACAACTTCCAAAGTTTGGTAGAGACCAGTAGGTCCACCGTTAAAGCAAACATCATGGGTCTTATTCGCATTAAAGACTCGATATGTTCACAATCATGGCGAAGAAAATCGATTTTTCTGTTATGCTTATACAGTCACTTACTTGTTTTTAGCGAAGAAAATCGATTTTTCTGTTATGGTTATACAGTCACTTACCTCTTGAAGGTAAGTCTCGGCAAATCTCCATACGATGTCACAGGAAGCGTCTTTTTTGGCTGTTATGACACCTGGAACTTCCTGACCTGAATAAAAAGTATTCTCAAGAACAAGGAAGTTAGAATACAAAACCAGAGTTTACCTATGTTGTGATGAACGTCTCTCTTCTCAGTAGCTTCAACGATATAGCAAACGGTTTGAATGCAACTAAAGTCGCACATTTTCCTCCTATGTTTTATTTCTTTACAAACTACATTGTTTGAAGAGTAACTTCAGAATTGTTGTGCAAGGACCATGGTTTGGAATACCATTACAACATCCAACGTTTGGTAGAGACCAGTAGGTACACCGTTACAGCAAAGGCCACGGGTTGTAATTTCATTCAAACCTCGGATTTACTGTTCGTCCTTTGCAACTTTTGGTAGATGCAGGTGGGGTCACCGTTAAGAGCAATGATCTTGGGTTTGATTCCCACTAAAGACTCGATATGTCCGAAATTACAGCGGAGGAAGTCGATTTTTCTGTTATTCTTATACAGTCATATTCCTCTTGTAGGCCAGCCTCAGGCAAATCTCCATACGATGTCACAGGAAGCGTCCTTTTTGGCTGTTATGACACCTGGAACTTCCTGACCTGAATAAAAATTATTCTCAAGAACAAGGAAGCTAGAATGCAAAACCAGAGTTTACTTATGTTGTGATGAACGTCTCAATTGTCAGTACCTTCAACGATATAGCAAACGGTTTGAATGCAACTAAAGTCTCACATTTTCCTCCTGTGTTTCGCTTGTTTATAAACTACATTGTTTGAAGAGTAACTTCAGAATTGTTGAGCAAGGACCATGGTTTCAATACCATTACAACTTCCCACGTTTGGTAGAGACCAGTGGTTCCACCGTTAAAGCAAAGATCATGGGTTTGATTCCCATTAAAGACTCGATATATCTACAATTATAGCGAAGAAAATCGATTTTTCTGTTATGTTTATACAGTCACTTACCTCTTGAAGGTAAGCCTCGGCAAATCTCCATACGATGTCACAGAAAGAGTCTTTTGTGGCTGTTATGACACCTGGAACTTTCTGACCTGAATAAAAAGTATTCTCAAGAACAAGGAAGTTGGAATGCAAAACCAGAGTTTACCGATATTGTGATGAGCGTCTCAATTCTCAGTAGCTTCAACGATATAGCAAACAGTTTGAATGCAACTAAAGTCTCACATTTTCCTCCTGTGTTTTGTTTGTTTATAAACTACATTGTTTGAAGAGTAACTTTAGAATTGTTGAGCAAGGACCATGGTTTTGAATACCATTACAACTTCCAACGTTTGGTAGAGACCAGTAGGTCCACCGTTAAAGCAAAGATCATGGGCTTGATTCCTATTAAAGACTCGATATGTCCACAATTATAGCGAAGAAAATCGATTTCTTTCTTTTATGGTTATACAGCCACTTACCTCTTGTAGGGCTGCCCCAGGCAAATCTGCATACGATGTCACAGGTAGATTGTTTGGCTGCTATGACGTCTGGAACTTCCTGACCTAAATAAAAAGTATTCTCAAGAATAAGGAAGTTAGAATGCAACACCAGAGTTTACCTATGTTGTGATGAGCGTCTCAATTCTCAGTAGCTTCAACGATATAGCAAACGGTTTGAATGCAACTAAAGTCTCACATTTTCCTCGTTTGCTTTGTTTGTTTGCAAACTACATAGTTTCAAGAGTAACTTCAGAATTGTCGAGCAAGGACGATGGTTTTTCGAATACCATTACTACTTGCAACGTTTGGTAGAGACCAGTAGGTACACCGTTACAGCAAAGGCCACGGGTTGGAATTTCATTGAAACCTCGGATTTACTGTTCGTCCTTTGCAACTTTTGGTAGATGCAGGTGGGGTCACCGTTAAGAGCAATGATCTTGGGTTTGATTCCCACTAAAGACTCGATATGTCCGAAATTACAGCGGAGGAAGTCGATTTTTCTGTTATGCTTATACAGTCATATTCCTCTTGTAGGCCAGCCTCAGGCAAATCTCCATACGATGTCACAGGAAGCGTCTTTTTGAGCTGTTATGACACCTGGAACTTCCTGACCTAAATAAAAAGCATTCTCAAGAATAATGAAGTTAGAATGCAAAACCAGAGTTTACCTATGTTGTGATGAGCGTCTCAATTCTCAGTAGCCTCAACGATATAGCAAACGGTTTGAATGCAACTAAAGTCTCACATTTTCCTCCTGTGTTTTGTTTGTTTTTAAACTACATTGTTTGAAGAGTAACTTCAGAATTGTTGAGCAAGGACCATGGTTTTGAATACCATTACAACTTCCAACGTTTGGTAGAGACCAGTAGGTCCACCGTTAAAGCAAAGATCATGGGTTTGATTCCCATTAAAGACTCGATATGTCCACAATTATAGCGAAGATAATGGATTTTTTTCTTTTATGCTTATACAGCCACTTACCTTTTGTAGGCCTGCCTCAGGCAAATCTCCATACGATGTCACAGGAAGCGCCCTTTTTGGCTGTTATGACACCTGGAACTTCCTGACCTGAATAAAAAGTATTCTCAAGAACAAGGAAGTTAGAATGCAAAACCAGAGTTTACTTATGTTGTGATGAACGTCTCGATTGTCAGTAGCTTCAACGATATAGCAAACGGTTTGAATGGAACTAAAGTCTCACATTTTCCTCCTGTGTTTTGTTTGTTTATAAACTATATTGTTTGAAGAGTAATTTCAGAAATGTTGAGCAAGGACCATGGGTTTGAATACCATTGCAACTTCCAACGTTTGGTAGAGACCAGTAGGTCCACCGTTAAAGCAAAGATCATGGGTTTGATTCCCAATAAAGACAATATATCCACAATTATAGCGAAGAAAATCGATTTGTCTGTTATGCTTATACAGTCACTTACCTCTTGAAGGTAAGCCTCGGCAAATCTCCATACGATTTCACAGGAAGCGTCTTGTTTTGCTGTTTTGACACCTGGAACGTTCTGACCTGAATAAAAAGTATTCTCAAGAACAAGGAAGTTAGAATGCAAAAACAGAGTTTACCGATGTTGTGATGAGCCTCTCAATTCTCAGTAGCTTCAATGATATAGCAAACAGTTTGAATGCAACTAAAGTCTCACATTTTCCTCCTGTGTTTTGTTTGTTTATAAACTATATTTGTTTGAAGAGTAATTTCAGAATTGTTGAGCAAGGACCATGGTTTTGAATACCATTACAACTTCCAACGTTTGGTAGAGACCAGTAGGTCCACCGTTAAAGCAAAGATCATGGGTTTGATTCCCATTAAAGACTCGATATGTCCACAATTATAGTGAAGGAAATCGATTTGTTTTCTTTTATGCTTATACAGCCACTTACCTCTTGTAGGCCTACCTCAGGCAAATCTCCATAAGATGTCACATGAAGATTCATTGGCTGCTATGACGTCTGGAACTTCCTGACCTGAACAAACAGTCTTCTCAAGAACAAGTTACTTAGAATGCAGGCCAGAGTTTACCTATGTTTTGATGAGCGTCTCATGTCTTAGTAGCTTCACCGATATAGCAAACGGTTTGAATGTAACTAAAGTCTCACATTTTCCTCGTTTGCTTTTTTTGTTTGCAAACTACATAGTTTGAAGAGTAACTTCAGAATTGTCAAGCAAGGAAGATTGTTTTTCGAATACCATTACTACTTGCAACGTTTGGTAGAGAGCAGTAGGTACACCGTTACAGCAAAGGCCACGGGTTGGAATTTCATTGAAACCTCGGGTTTACTGTTCGTCCTTTGCAACTTTTGGTAGATGCAGGTTGGGTCACCGTTAAGAGCAATGATCTTGGGTTTGATTCCCACTAACGACTCGATATGTCCGAAATTACAGCGGAGGAAGTCCATTGTTTTGTTATGCTTATACAGTCATATTCCTCTTGTAGGCCAGCCTCAGGCAAATCTCCATACGATGTCACATTTACCGTCTTTTTGAGCTGTTATGACACCTGGAACTTCCTGACCTAAAGAAAAAGTATTTTCAAGAATAATGAAGTTAGAATGCAAAACCAGAGTTTACCTATGTTGTGATGAGCGTCTCCATTCTCAGTAGCTTCAACGATATAGCAAATGATTTGAATGCAACTAAAGTCTCACATTTTCCTCCTGTGTTTTGTTGGTTTATAAACTACATTGTTTGAAGAGTAACTTCAGAATTGTTGAGCAAGGACCATGGTTTTGAAAACCATTACAACTTCCAACGTTTGGTAGAGACCAGTAGTTCCACCGTTAAAGCAAAGATCATGGGGTTTGATTCCCATTAAAGACTCGATATATCCACAATTATAGCGAAGAAAATCGATTTTTCTGTTATGCTTATACAGTCACTTACCTCTTGAAGGTAAGCCTCGGCAAATCTCCATACGATGTCACAGGAAGCGTCTTTTGTGGCTGTTATGACACCTGGAACTTTCTGACCTGAATAAAAAGTATTCTCAAGAACAAGGAAGTTAGAATGCAAAAACAGAGTTTACCGATGTTGTGATGAGCGTCTCAATTCTCAGTAGCTTCAACGATATAGCAAACGGTTTGAATGCAACTAAAGTCTCACATTTTCCTCCTGTGTTTTGTTTGTTTATAAACTACATTGTTTGAAGAGTAACTTCAGAATTGTTGAGCAAGGACCATGGTTTTGAATACCATTACAACTTCCAATTTTGGTAGAGACCAGTAGGTCCAACGTTAAAGCAAAGATCATGGGTTTGATTCCCATTAAAGACTCCATATGTCCACAATTATAGCGAAGGAAATCGATTTCTTTCTTTTATGGTTATACAGCCACTTACCTCTTGTAGGCCTGCCTCAGGCAAATCTCCATACGATGTCACAGGAAGATTGTTTGCCTGCTTTGACGTCTGGAACTTCCTGACCTGAATAAACAGTCTTCTCAAGAACAAGTTACTTAGAATGCAAGCCAGAGTTTACCTATGTTTTGATGAGCGTCTCTTGTCTCAGTAGCTTCAACGATATAGCAAACGGTTTGAATGCAACTAAAGTCTCACATTTTCCTCGTTTGCTTTGTTTGTTTGCAAACTACATAGTTTGAACAGTAACTTCAGAATTGTCGAGCAGGGACGATGGTTTTTCGAATACCATTACTACTTGCAACGTTTGGTAGAGACCAGTAGGTACACCGTTACAGCAAAGGCCACGGGTTGCAATTTCATTGAAACCTCGGATTTACTGTTCGTCCTTTGCAACTTTTGGTAGATGCAGGTTGGGTCACCGTTAAGAGCAATGATCTTGGGTTTGATTCCCACTAAAGACTCGATATGTCCGAAATTACAGCGGAGGAAGTCGATTTTTCTGTCATGCTTATGCAGTCATATTCCTCTTGTAGGCCAGCCTCAGGCAAATCTCCATACGATGTCACAGGAAGCGTCCTTTTTGGCTGTTATGACACCTGGAACTTCCTGACCTGAATAAAAAGTATTCTCAAGAACAAGGAAGTTAGAATGCAAAACCAGAGTTTACGTATGTTGTGATGAGCGTCTCAATTGTCAGTAGCTTCAACGATATAGCAAACGGTTTGAATGCAACCAAAGTCTCCCATTTTCCTCCTGTGTTTTGTTTGTTTACAAACTACATTGTTTGAAAAGTAACTTCAGAATTGTTGAGCAAGGACCATGGGTTTGAATACCATTACAACTTTCAACGTTTGGTAGAGACCAGTAGGTCCACCGTTAAAGCAAAGATCATGGGTTTGATTCCCATAAAAGACTCGATTTGTCCACAATTATAGCGAAGAAAATCGATTTTTTTTTTCTTTTATGCTTATACAGCCACTTACCTCTTGTAGGCCTACCTCAGGCAAATCTCCATAAGATGTCACATGAAGATTCATTGGCTGCTATGACGTCTGGAACTTCCTGACCTGAATAAACAGTCTTCTCAAGAACAAGTTACTTAGAATGCAGGCCAGAGTTTACCTATGTTTTGATGAGCGTCTCTTGTCTTAGTAGCTTCACCGATATAGCAAACGGTTTGAATGTAACTAAAGTCTCACATTTTCCTCGTTTGCTTTGTTTGTTTGCAAACTACATAGTTTGAAGAGTAACTTCAGAATTCTCGAGCAACGACGATTGTTTTTCGAATACCATTACTACTTGCAACGTTTGGTAGAGAGCAGTAGGTACACCGTTACAGCAAAGGCCACGGGTTGGAATTTCATTGAAACCTCGGGTTTACTGTTCGTCCTTTGCAACTTTTGGTAGATGCAGGTTGGGTCACCGTTAAGAACAATGATCTTGGGTTTGATTCCCACTAAAGACTCGATATGTCCGAAATTACAGCGGAGGAAGTCGATTTTTCTGTTATGCTTATACAGTCATATTCCTCTTGTAGGCCAGCCTCAGGCAAATCTCCATACGATGTCACAGTTACCGTCTTTTTTGGCTGTTATGACACCTGGAACTTCCTGACCTAAATAAAAAGTATTCTCAAGAATAATGAAGTTAGAATGCAAAACCAGAGTTTACCTATGTTGTGATGAGCGTCTCAATTCTCAGTAGCTTCAACGATATAGCAAACGCTTTGAATGCAACTAAAGTCTCACATTTTCCTCCTGTGTTTTGTTTGTTTATAAACTACATTGTTTGAAGAGTAACTTCAGAATTGTTGAGCAAGGACCATGGTTTTCAATACCATTACAACTTCCAACGTTTGGTAGAGACCAGTGGTTCCACCGTTAAAGCAAAGATCATCGGTTTGATTCCCATTAAAGACTCGATATATCCACAATTATAGCAAAGAAAATCGATTTTTCTGTTATGCTTATACAGTCACTTACCTCTTGAAGGTAAGCCTCGGCAAATCTCCATTCGATGTCACAGGAAGCGTCTTTTTTTGCTGTTTTGACACCTGGAACTTTCTCACCTGAATAAAAAGTATTCTCAAGAACAAGGAAGTTAGAATGCAAAACCAGAGTTTACCGATGTTGTGATGAGCGTCTCAATTCTCAGTAGCTTCAATGATAGCAAACGGTTTGAATGCAACTAAAGTCTCACATTTTCCTCTTGTGTTTTTTTTGTTTATAAACTACATTGTTTGAAGAGTAATTTCAGAAATGTTGAGCAAGGACCATGGTTTTGAATACCATTACAACTTCCAATTTTGGTAGAGACCAGTAGGTCCACCGTTAAAGCAAAGATCATGGGTTTGATTCCCATTAAAGACTCGATATGTCCACAATTATAGCGAAGAAAATCGATTTTTTTTCTTTTATGCTTATACAGCCACTTACCTCTTGTAGGCCTGCCTCAGGAAAATCTCCATACGATGTCACATGAAGCGTCTTTTTTGGCTGTTATGACACCTGGAACTTTCTGACCTGAATAAAAAGTATTCTCAAGAACAAGGAAGTTAGAATGCAAAACCAGAGTTTACCGATATTGTGATGAGCGTCTCAATTCTCAGTAGCTTCAACGATATAGCAAACGATTTGAATGCAACTAAAGACTCACATTTTCCTCCTGAGTTTTGTTTGTTTATAAACTACATTCTTTGAAGAGTAACTTCAGAATTGTTGAGCAAGGACCATGGTTTTGAATACCATTACAACTTCCAACGTTTGGTAGAGACCAGTAGTTCCACCGTTAAAGCAAAGATCATGGGTTTGATTCCCATTAAAGACTCGATATGTCCACAATTATAGCGAAGAAAAATGGATTTTTTTCTTTTATGCTTATACAGCCACTTACCTCTTGTAGGCCTGCCTCAGGCAAATCTCCATACGATGTCACATGAAGATTCTTTGGCTGCTATGACGTCTGGAACTTCCTGACCTGAATAAACAGTCTTCTTAAGAACAAGTTACTTAGCATGCAAGCCAGAGTTTACCTATGTTTTGATGAGCGTCTCTTGTCTCAGTAGCTTCACCGATATAGCAAACGGTTTGAATGCAACTAAAGTCTCACATTTTCCTCGTTTGCTTTTTTTGTTTGCAAACTACATAGTTTGAAGAGTAACTTCAGAATTCACGAGCAACGACGATTGTTTTTCGAATACCATTACTACTTGCAACGTTTGGTAGAGAGCAGTAGGTACACCGTTACAGCAAAGGCCACGGGTTGGAATTTCATTGAAACCGTGGCTTTACTGTTCTTCCTTTGCAACTTTTGGTAGATGCAGGTTGGGTCACCGTTAAGAACAATGATCTTGGGTTTGATTCCCACTAAAGACTCGATATATCCGAAATTACAGCGGAGGAAGTCGATTTTTCTGTTATGCTTATACAGTCATATTCCTCATGTAGGCCAGCCTCAGGCAAATATCCATACGATGTCACAGTTACCGTCTTTTTTGGCTGTTATGACACCTGGAACTTCCTGACCTAAATAAAAAGTATTCTCAAGAATAATGAAGTTAGAATGCAAAACCAGAGTTAACCTATGTTGTGATGAGCGTCTCAATTCTCAGTAGCTTCAACGATATAGCAAACGGTTTGAATGCAACTAAAGACTCACATTTTACTCCTGTGTTTTGTTTGTTTATAAACTACATTGTTTGAAGAGTAACTTCAGAATTGTTGAGCAAGGACCATGGTTTTCAATACCATTACAACTTCCAACGTTTGGTAGAGACCAGTGGTTCCACCGTTAAAGCAAAGATCATGGGTTTGATTCCCATTAAAGACTCGATATATCCACAATTATAGCGAAGAAAATCGATTTTTCTCTTATGCTTATATAGTCACTTACCTCTTGAAGGTAAGCCTCGGCAAATCTCCATACGATGTCACTGGAAGCGTCTTTTTTGGCTGTTATGACACCTGGAACTTTCTGACCTGAATAAAAAGTATTCTCAAGAACAAGGAAGTTAGAATGCAAAACCAGAGTTTACCGATATTGTGATGAGCGTCTCAATTCTCAGTAGCTTCAACGATATAGCAAACGGTTTGAATGCAACTAAAGTCTCACATTTTCCTCCTGTGTTTTGTTTGTTTATAAACTACATTGTTTGAAGAGTAACTTCAGAATTGTTGAGCAAGGACCATGGTTTTGAATACCATTACAACTTCCAACGTTTGGTAGAGACCAGTAGGTCCACCGTTAAAGCAAAGATCATGGGTTTGATTCCTATTAAAGACTCCATATGTCCACAATTATAGCGAAGGAAATTGATTTCTTTCTTTTATGGTTATACAGCCACTTACCTCTTGTAGGCCTGCCTCAGGCAAATCTCCATACGATGTCACAGGAAGATTGTTTGCCTGCTTTGACGTCTGGAACTTCCTGACCTGAATAAACAGTCTTCTCAAAAACAAGTTACTTAGAATGCAAGCCAGAGTTTACCTATGTTTTGATGAGCGTCTCTTGTCTCAGTAGCTTCAACGATATAGCAAACGGTTTGAATGCAACTAAAGTCTCACATTTTCCTCGTTTGCTTTGTTTGTTTGCAAACTACATAGTTTGAACAGTAACTTCAGAATTGTCGAGCAGGGACGATGGTTTTTCGAATACCATTACTACTTGCAACGTTTGGTAGAGACCAGTAGGTACACCGTTACAGCAAAGGCCACGGGTTGGAATTTCATTGAAACCTCGGATTTACTGTTCGTCCTTTGCAACTTTTGGTAGATGAAGGTGGGGTCACCGTTAAGAGCAATGATCTTGGGTTTGATTCCCACTAAAGACTCGATATGTCCGAAATTACAGCGGAGGAAGTCGATTTTTCTGTCATGCTTATGCAGTCATATTCCTCTTGTAGGCCAGCCTCAGGCAAATCTCCATACGATGTCACAGGAAGCGTCCTTTTTGGCTGTTATGACACCTGGAACTTCCTGACCTGAATAAAAAGTATTCTCAAGAACAAGGAAGTTAGAATGCAAAACCAGAGTTTACGTATGTTGTGATGAGCGTCTCAATTGTCAGTAGCTTCAACGATATAGCAAACGGTTTGAATGCAACCAAAGTCTCCCATTTTCCTCCTGTGTTTTGTTTGTTTACAAACTACATTGTTTGAAAAGTAACTTCAGAATTGTTGAGCAAGGACCATGGGTTTGAATACCATTACAACTTCCAACGTTTGGTAGAGACCAGTAGGTCCACCGTTAAAGCAAAGATCATGGGTTTGATTCCCATAAAAGACTCGATTTGTCCACAATTATAGCAAAGAAAATCGATTTTTCTGTTATGCTTATACAGTCACTTACCTCTTGAAGGTAAGCCTCGGCAAATCTCCATTCGATGTCACAGGAAGCGTCTTTTTTTGCTGTTTTGACACCTGAAACTTTCTCACCTGAATAAAAAGTATTCTCAAGAACAAGGAAGTTAGAATGCAAAACCAGAGTTTACCGATGTTGTGATGAGCGTCTCAATTCTCAGTAGCTTCAATGATAGCAAACGGTTTGAATGCAACTAAAGTCTCACATTTTCCTCTTGTGTTTTTTTTGTTTATAAACTACATTGTTTGAAGAGTAATTTCAAAAATGTTGAGCAAGGACCATGGTTTTGAATACCATTACAACTTCCAACGTTTGGTAGAGACCAGTAGTTCCACCGTTAAAGCAAAGATCATGGGTTTGATTCCCATAAAAGACTCGATTTGTCCACAATTATAGCAAAGAAAATCGATTTTTCTGTTATGCTTATACAGCCACTTACCTCTTGTAGGCCTGCCTCAGGCAAATCTCCATACGATGTCACATGAAGCGTCTTTTTTGGCTGTTATGACACCTGGAACTTTCTGACCTGAATAAAAAGTATTCTCAAGAACAAGGAAGTTAGAATGCAAAACCAGAGTTTACCGATATTGTGATGAGCGTCTCAATTCTCAGTAGCTTCAACGATATAGCAAACGATTTGAATGCAGTTAAAGTCTCACATTTTCCTCCTGAGTTTTGTTTGTTTATAAACTACATTCTTTGAAGAGTAACTTCAGAATTGTTGAGCAAGGACCATGGTTTTGAATACCATTACAACTTCCAACGTTTGGTAGAGACCAGTAGTTCCACCGTTAAAGCAAAGATCATGGGTTTGATTCCCATTAAAGACTCGATATGTCCACAATTATAGCGAAGAAAAATGGATTTTTTTCTTTTATGCTTATACAGCCAGTTACCTCTTGTAGGCCTGCCTCAGGCAAATCTCCATACGATGTCACATGAAGATTCTTTGGCTGCTATGACGTCTGGAACTTCCTGACCTGAATAAACAGTCTTCTCAAGAACAAGTTACTTAGCATGCAAGCCAGAGTTTACCTATGTTTTGATGAGCGTCTCTTGTCTCAGTAGCTTCACCGATATAGCAAACGGTTTGAATGCAACTAAAGTCTCACATTTTCCTCGTTTGCTTTTTTTGTTTGCAAACTACATAGTTTGAAGAGTAACTTCAGAATTCACGAGCAACGACGATTGTTTTTCGAATACCATTACTACTTGCAACGTTTGGTAGAGAGCAGTAGGTACACCGTTACAGCAAAGGCCACGGGTTGGAATTTCATTGAAACCTCGGGTTTACTGTTCGTCCTTTGCAACTTTTGGTAGATGCAGGTTGGGTCACCGTTAAGAACAATGATCTTGGGTTTGATTCCCACTAAAGACTCGATATGTCCGAAATTACAGCGGAGGAAGTCGATTTTTCTGTTATGCTTATACAGTCATATTCCTCTTGTAGGCCAGCCTCAGGCAAATCTCCATACGATGTCACAGTTACCGTCTTTTTTGGCTGTTATGACACCTGGAACTTCCTGACCTAAATAAAAAGTATTCTCAAGAATAATGAAGTTAGAATGCAAAACCAGAGTTTACCTATGTTGTGATGAGCGTCTCAATTCTCAGTAGCTTCAACGATATAGCAAACGCTTTGAATGCAACTAAAGTCTCACATTTTCCTCCTGTGTTTTGTTTGTTTATAAACTACATTGTTTGAAGAGTAACTTCAGAATTGTTGAGCAAGGACCATGGTTTTCAATACCATTACAACTTCCAACGTTTGGTAGAGACCAGTGGTTCCACCGTTAAAGCAAAGATCATCGGTTTGATTCCCATTAAAGACTCGATATATCCACAATTATAGCAAAGAAAATCGATTTTTCTGTTATGCTTATACAGTCACTTACCTCTTGAAGGTAAGCCTCGGCAAATCTCCATTCGATGTCACAGGAAGCGTCTTTTTTTGCTGTTTTGACACCTGGAACTTTCTCACCTGAATAAAAAGTATTCTCAAGAACAAGGAAGTTAGAATGCAAAACCAGAGTTTACCGATGTTGTGATGAGCGTCTCAATTCTCAGTAGCTTCAATGATAGCAAACGGTTTGAATGCAACTAAAGTCTCACATTTTCCTCTTGTGTTTTTTTTGTTTATAAACTACATTGTTTGAAGAGTAATTTCAGAAATGTTGAGCAAGGACCATGGTTTTGAATACCATTACAACTTCCAATTTTGGTAGAGACCAGTAGGTCCACCGTTAAAGCAAAGATCATGGGTTTGATTCCCATTAAAGACTCGATATGTCCACAATTATAGCGAAGAAAATCGATTTTTTTTCTTTTATGCTTATACAGCCACTTACCTCTTGTAGGCCTGCCTCAGGAAAATCTCCATACGATGTCACATGAAGCGTCTTTTTTGGCTGTTATGACACCTGGAACTTTCTGACCTGAATAAAAAGTATTCTCAAGAACAAGGAAGTTAGAATGCAAAACCAGAGTTTACCGATATTGTGATGAGCGTCTCAATTCTCAGTAGCTTCAACGATATAGCAAACGATTTGAATGCAACTAAAGACTCACATTTTCCTCCTGAGTTTTGTTTGTTTATAAACTACATTCTTTGAAGAGTAACTTCAGAATTGTTGAGCAAGGACCATGGTTTTGAATACCATTACAACTTCCAACGTTTGGTAGAGACCAGTAGTTCCACCGTTAAAGCAAAGATCATGGGTTTGATTCCCATTAAAGACTCGATATGTCCACAATTATAGCGAAGAAAAATGGATTTTTTTCTTTTATGCTTATACAGCCACTTACCTCTTGTAGGCCTGCCTCAGGCAAATCTCCATACGATGTCACATGAAGATTCTTTGGCTGCTATGACGTCTGGAACTTCCTGACCTGAATAAACAGTCTTCTTAAGAACAAGTTACTTAGCATGCAAGCCAGAGTTTACCTATGTTTTGATGAGCGTCTCTTGTCTCAGTAGCTTCACCGATATAGCAAACGGTTTGAATGCAACTAAAGTCTCACATTTTCCTCGTTTGCTTTTTTTGTTTGCAAACTACATAGTTTGAAGAGTAACTTCAGAATTCACGAGCAACGACGATTGTTTTTCGAATACCATTACTACTTGCAACGTTTGGTAGAGAGCAGTAGGTACACCGTTACAGCAAAGGCCACGGGTTGGAATTTCATTGAAACCGTGGCTTTACTGTTCTTCCTTTGCAACTTTTGGTAGATGCAGGTTGGGTCACCGTTAAGAACAATGATCTTGGGTTTGATTCCCACTAAAGACTCGATATATCCGAAATTACAGCGGAGGAAGTCGATTTTTCTGTTATGCTTATACAGTCATATTCCTCATGTAGGCCAGCCTCAGGCAAATATCCATACGATGTCACAGTTACCGTCTTTTTTGGCTGTTATGACACCTGGAACTTCCTGACCTAAATAAAAAGTATTCTCAAGAATAATGAAGTTAGAATGCAAAACCAGAGTTAACCTATGTTGTGATGAGCGTCTCAATTCTCAGTAGCTTCAACGATATAGCAAACGGTTTGAATGCAACTAAAGACTCACATTTTACTCCTGTGTTTTGTTTGTTTATAAACTACATTGTTTGAAGAGTAACTTCAGAATTGTTGAGCAAGGACCATGGTTTTCAATACCATTACAACTTCCAACGTTTGGTAGAGACCAGTGGTTCCACCGTTAAAGCAAAGATCATGGGTTTGATTCCCATTAAAGACTCGATATATCCACAATTATAGCGAAGAAAATCGATTTTTCTCTTATGCTTATATAGTCACTTACCTCTTGAAGGTAAGCCTCGGCAAATCTCCATACGATGTCACTGGAAGCGTCTTTTTTGGCTGTTATGACACCTGGAACTTTCTGACCTGAATAAAAAGTATTCTCAAGAACAAGGAAGTTAGAATGCAAAACCAGAGTTTACCGATATTGTGATGAGCGTCTCAATTCTCAGTAGCTTCAACGATATAGCAAACGGTTTGAATGCAACTAAAGTCTCACATTTTCCTCCTGTGTTTTGTTTGTTTATAAACTACATTGTTTGAAGAGTAACTTCAGAATTGTTGAGCAAGGACCATGGTTTTGAATACCATTACAACTTCCAACGTTTGGTAGAGACCAGTAGGTCCACCGTTAAAGCAAAGATCATGGGTTTGATTCCTATTAAAGACTCCATATGTCCACAATTATAGCGAAGGAAATTGATTTCTTTCTTTTATGGTTATACAGCCACTTACCTCTTGTAGGCCTGCCTCAGGCAAATCTCCATACGATGTCACAGGAAGATTGTTTGCCTGCTTTGACGTCTGGAACTTCCTGACCTGAATAAACAGTCTTCTCAAAAACAAGTTACTTAGAATGCAAGCCAGAGTTTACCTATGTTTTGATGAGCGTCTCTTGTCTCAGTAGCTTCAACGATATAGCAAACGGTTTGAATGCAACTAAAGTCTCACATTTTCCTCGTTTGCTTTGTTTGTTTGCAAACTACATAGTTTGAACAGTAACTTCAGAATTGTCGAGCAGGGACGATGGTTTTTCGAATACCATTACTACTTGCAACGTTTGGTAGAGACCAGTAGGTACACCGTTACAGCAAAGGCCACGGGTTGGAATTTCATTGAAACCTCGGATTTACTGTTCGTCCTTTGCAACTTTTGGTAGATGAAGGTGGGGTCACCGTTAAGAGCAATGATCTTGGGTTTGATTCCCACTAAAGACTCGATATGTCCGAAATTACAGCGGAGGAAGTCGATTTTTCTGTCATGCTTATGCAGTCATATTCCTCTTGTAGGCCAGCCTCAGGCAAATCTCCATACGATGTCACAGGAAGCGTCCTTTTTGGCTGTTATGACACCTGGAACTTCCTGACCTGAATAAAAAGTATTCTCAAGAACAAGGAAGTTAGAATGCAAAACCAGAGTTTACGTATGTTGTGATGAGCGTCTCAATTGTCAGTAGCTTCAACGATATAGCAAACGGTTTGAATGCAACCAAAGTCTCCCATTTTCCTCCTGTGTTTTGTTTGTTTACAAACTACATTGTTTGAAAAGTAACTTCAGAATTGTTGAGCAAGGACCATGGGTTTGAATACCATTACAACTTCCAACGTTTGGTAGAGACCAGTAGGTCCACCGTTAAAGCAAAGATCATGGGTTTGATTCCCATAAAAGACTCGATTTGTCCACAATTATAGCAAAGAAAATCGATTTTTCTGTTATGCTTATACAGTCACTTACCTCTTGAAGGTAAGCCTCGGCAAATCTCCATTCGATGTCACAGGAAGCGTCTTTTTTTGCTGTTTTGACACCTGAAACTTTCTCACCTGAATAAAAAGTATTCTCAAGAACAAGGAAGTTAGAATGCAAAACCAGAGTTTACCGATGTTGTGATGAGCGTCTCAATTCTCAGTAGCTTCAATGATAGCAAACGGTTTGAATGCAAGTAAAGTCTCACATTTTCCTCTTGTGTTTTTTTTGTTTATAAACTACATTGTTTGAAGAGTAATTTCAAAAATGTTGAGCAAGGACCATGGTTTTGAATACCATTACAACTTCCAATTTTGGTAGAGACCAGTAGTTCCACCGTTAAAGCAAAGATCATGGGTTTGATTCCCATTAAAGACTCGATATGTCCACAATTATAGCGAAGAAAATCGATTTTTTTTTCTTTTATGCTTATACAGCCACTTACCTCTTGTAGGCCTGCCTCAGGCAAATCTCCATACGATGTCACATGAAGCGTCTTTTTTGGCTGTTATGACACCTGGAACTTTCTGACCTGAATAAAAAGTATTCTCAAGAACAAGGAAGTTAGAATGCAAAACCAGAGTTTACCGATATTGTGATGAGCGTCTCAATTCTCAGTAGCTTCAACGATATAGCAAACGATTTGAATGCAGTTAAAGTCTCACATTTTCCTCCTGAGTTTTGTTTGTTTATAAACTACATTCTTTGAAGAGTAACTTCAGAATTGTTGAGCAAGGACCATGGTTTTGAATACCATTACAACTTCCAACGTTTGGTAGAGACCAGTAGTTCCACCGTTAAAGCAAAGATCATGGGTTTGATTCCCATTAAAGACTCGATATGTCCACAATTATAGCGAAGAAAAATGGATTTTTTTTCTTTTATGCTTATACAGCCAGTTACCTCTTGTAGGCCTGCCTCAGGCAAATCTCCATACGATGTCACATGAAGATTCTTTGGCTGCTATGACGTCTGGAACTTCCTGACCTGAATAAACAGTCTTCTCAAGAACAAGTTACTTAGCATGCAAGCCAGAGTTTACCTATGTTTTGATGAGCGTCTCTTGTCTCAGTAGCTTCACCGATATAGCAAACGGTTTGAATGCAACTAAAGTCTCACATTTTCCTCGTTTGCTTTTTTTGTTTGCAAACTACATAGTTTGAAGAGTAACTTCAGAATTCACGAGCAACGACGATTGTTTTTCGAATACCATTACTACTTGCAACGTTTGGTAGAGAGCAGTAGGTACACCGTTACAGCAAAGGCCACGGGTTGGAATTTCATTGAAACCGTGGCTTTACTGTTCTTCCTTTGCAACTTTTGGTAGATGCAGGTTGGGTCACCGTTAAGAACAATGATCTTGGGTTTGATTCCCACTAAAGACTCGATATATCCGAAATTACAGCGGAGGAAGTCGATTTTTCTGTTATGCTTATACAGTCATATTCCTCATGTAGGCCAGCTCACGTGAATTAAGGAATGAAGCAGAGTAAAAATAGCCGAAAAATAGAGAAAAAAATTTTAAAAATGGTAAAGTGAGTCTATGAAGTTCTTTTTTTACATAGGTTTACGCAACACAGGCAGCTGGAAATCCAGAGTGAGTCACGTGACTCGACAGTTATTAATAACGGTATTTTGGCGCCATTTTTGTTCTCCCTCTTTGCCTCGAGTTTACGACAATTTAAGTGGCATCAAATCACAGATGAAACGTCAAAATAAGCCCTTAAGTAGTCAATGACTTTCAACTTAATCGGGGAATTTGAGAAAATATTGTCAAAACCAGTTAAATTTGTCGTTCTTTTTCGATGTATAGCACTTTGGTTAATTAGAGTACAATTCTAGCTTCAATTTAAAAGAAAGTTGAAATCCCCGTTTAGATCCTAGTTTCTACTTCCCAGATCTTGATTTCGGGATGGAAAACAAGTCCTCAAAGCTACGCAAAGATCCCGTATTCCTCCAACTTAATATTCTACTAGGTGACTGAGTTGTCCGCCATGTTTGAAACGCGCGGTTCGGTTTTGGGAAGACTAAGACCGAAACATTTTGCTTGCTGCCATAGCAACTTACAATTTTTCAAGATGGCGGACGAGCTTGTTGTGGAGTGTGGTGCATAAAATGTGTAAGTTTTTCTTCATACAGTTTGTTTTTAATGTAAAGACCTTTGCAAAACTTGTGAATTAAAGACATTTATTCCTAGTATCGATGTGCTTCTGTCTCTCTGCACTTTATTTTGTCTCACAAGCGAATTAAATGAGAGGTTTCGTCACCGAGTGCTCATCAGTCATATTTTGTATGTTGTTAACTGTTTTCAAGAAGACTGCGCGCCTTATTTTGAGCGCTTGTGACCCTTAGAACAATATGTGTCTGTAAATAAGATATCATGTTTCTGTTCTAAATTATTTTCGCAGTTTTGGCGCAATTAGCAGAATTAGTTGAGAGGTAAACGATCGCTTCGTGCAGTTCCAATTATATATTTCATTATTGTTGATCGTTCTAGACAATTGAAAGTTTACCGTTTAAGTCAAAGTGTAGTCTTTATAGACTATCAGACTTCACCATCATTTATTCGAGGATCGAAAAATCCCTAGAGTGTGAAATTTTAAGGTAAAATCTTGCTGATATTATGGCGGGATTTTTCAACTGTGGCTTCGCGCGCGTAGCAGCAAGGAGCAGTGTGTACGATGAGAATGGAAAAGTCTTGAGGGACAAAACCACTCGACTACAGAAGTTCTTGAGTGTATTTGCGGACAACAAAGAAGCATTTGCTGTAAATCAGAACACATTCGACAAGAGACTACCTGTGCTGCTGAAAAACTTTGACAAATGGAGAGGTGAAGACAAGTTAAAATACTTGGAGCACTTCAGTTGTGCTGCATGGAAATCCCTCTCAGCAGCCAGAAAAGGAATGCATTCAATCTCGAATTGCAAAGCATGCCCAATGAATCATCTAGTTTCCTATTCGCTATTCCCTCTGAAATCCAACCGACTGAAAGGGGCTAACCCAGTGTCTGCATGTGCAAAGGAAGCAGCAAATTTAAGAAAGGCAACGAAGGTGGCAAAACCATTAAAAACTGCAGTCCAGGATACTGCTAAAAACATTTATTTACAAATCAATGAGCCATTCAAGAACCTTTACAATATTAACCTTGCTGAAGCCTTGACGAAAGTTCCTGAAATTGGGCTTACACTGTCAAAAACCAAGGTACAAAAACAAAAAGAAAGGAGGGAAACTCTAAGGCGTATTAAATATAAGACTGAGGAACAGTGGTCCAAAGTTGACTGTGACACAATGCTGGGCACAAGGCAATCTTTTAAGCAGAGAGATTTGCAAAGAAAATCTCTCTACTTTGAGTCCACTGAAGAGGCTAGGATTCGCACTACAAAGAGAAAGACACTTGAGCAGGCCGGTCTGCGGAAGAAGAAACGCCACTCCCCAGATCCAACTTTAGTCACCTTTGATAAGGAAGGCCTCCTGCAAGAAGTAAATTCAATGAAAGAAGGTGAAAAGGTGAGGAGAAATTGCGGTAATCATTCCACTACCACATAATAATCAATCAACTTATTTATTTCCAAACCAAAATATATACTAAAGATAAAATTATTAATTACAACTATAAATTATATATTACAAGCTATTTACAAAAGAAATATTAAATAATGGTGAATTTAAACTGTATAATTTACAGGTTGTAGGTACTTTTGTTATTTGATTATAAACCTCTCACACGTAGGTAGTTTTGTAATGCTATTTAAAAATGTAAGCTGAAAAGGAGAATCTTACAGAAAAAACAAGAATATTAAATGGTTATTGTTGTCTGTTACTTTCAGATCAATTTTACAGAACTGTCCAGAAAATATGGTGCAGCGGAGAAAACTAAGGTGGGAAACATGGTGGTGAAGGAGTTTCTTCTTGAAGAAGGAGTGGATGTGGCCAAGTTTGCAACTTGCAGAAAAAATGCAGAGCCAGTTGCAAGGAGGCGGATCAATAGAATGCTTGGTGGAGCAATCACAACACCTGTCCCTCGCACCAGTGCTGCCATACGGGAAACCCTGCGGATAAAAATTATGAATGGAGAGTATCGCTTGGGGGAAATTATTACACCGCGACATTACAAAAAGTTAATGCTGCACCCTGATGGTACATTAAAAGAGGAATACTTCACAGTGAGTGGTAGGAAAATACCCTTGCTTGAGATCCGTAAAGTTCTGTTAGAGGAACATGAGAAGGAAGGCCTTGTCAGAGAACATTCGGATTCCCACTACAGTGAAATGACAACTGAAGAAGTGAAAAAGCGATTAATGGAGCTTGGAGAGTTGAAAGCAGATGCCACAAGAGAAGAATTGTTAGAATTACTGAAAACCTTTGAGAGAACAAGACATCTCATGATCTGGTCTGACCATTCCAGCATTATGAACCATGGTCACATTCTGCTGACTGCAAATGCCATCTACGATCCAGCATTTTACTACACCTCAGAAGAACTCCAGGGAAAAGATGTACAGGAAATGGTAGAGAAACCTCACATCTACATTATGGCTAGATGTAGGGACACAATTGAAGATCAAATGATGTACAGTGAAACCAGGCTCGAGGATATAAGGCAGCTTGATATTCAACTTGTGTCCAAACAAAGTGCCAGTATCAAGGACGTTTGCAGATTTTTTCATGGAGACCACCCCTCACAAGAGGTTGAGACTGGAGAGCAGATTGGAGGCAGCTATGGGTGTTGTGGGTGCACTGGAGCATCAACAAGCTACACTGATCATGTAGGATCACTTAGAGCACGCCATATCACTTTAGAAGAAAGAAGAAAGAAAGTACTGGCAGGCCCAGCTGGACGAGAGAGGAGGAATGGTGGTGTGCATCCTGTTAAGAACATGAGCAAAGAGGACATGATAAAGGAGTGCAAAGGTCGTCACCTACCAACCGAAGGTTTGCTGAAGCCTGATTTGGAAAGCCAGCTGAGAGAGGAACTGAAGGGCATTCAGCGAGTTCCTGCTCTTAGTTTCCCTGAACAAACTTCCTCCATGCAAGAACTTAACTTAGCGAAGTATGAAGTGGTCCCAGTAGAACCTCTTCATGACCTCAAGGAACATATAAACAATATATTGAAAGAATTGCCCAAACATCTCACTGATGAAGAAAAAATTCTATTTGAGGAGGCAGTGGAAGCAGTGCTTTCAACAAAAGAAAAGCTTAGAGGTTCAGATTACCGTCTTTGCTGTGTTGTTTTAGCCCTTCACCTTGGAAATAATTGTCGTTTCACCATCAGAAGACTTCTGCACACTCTTGCAGAACTCTGTGAGCTGTTGTATGCTCCTGCTGAGAAGCGTACACCCAGATTTATTTTGCGTTTGCACAATGTTACATTTAGTCATGTGATTGCAGTCCGCAAACTCTTTCAAGTACCCCAAGTGTTGACTTACAGGAAATTGTTTGGAATATACTACCACAGTATCACATGCCATGCCCCTCTTACATCCCGTATCATATCACTTAGCTCTGTAGACACTGAACAAGAGGAAAGAGAATTTAGCACCATAAATTCCATCAGCAAGTCAACCTCTAATGGCCATCCTGAGCACATCATTCCAAACAGCATAATAAGAGTTCAAGCAGAAAGAAGTTTCAGGTCCACAAAAAGTCCCCTTGTTGACCAACAGTCCAAGATTGGAAAATTTGCTAAGAACCTCCCAGACTTTCCTGACACCTTCATTCCTGATGAGCTCCTAGAATCTGAAATCTACCAGGTCCACCTTGAACAGATAAGTGATTTCCTTCTCTGTGGAAGGGGAGTTTGGTGGCACGCAGATGAAGACAGCAAAGAGATCATATTTCATGACAGTAAAGGCCAGCCTGAATTTCGCAACCAAGGACCTCAAATGCATCACTTTCGTTCTACCTCTCTTCAAAGTGAACAGGTTTATCTCAAAGAGAAATGGAAAGAGTGTCTTGTCCAACCAAATTTCACTTTGCCAATCAGAAAGGTTAAAGTTTACAGCTCTGACGGTTATGTAGCATTCACAGAACACTACCGGGTTTTCCTAAATGAACCATGGCCAGACGTGGCAGGAGGTGATCAAAATGCAGATCAGCTGAGTACAGCCTGCAGTGAAACTGCAAACAGTTTTACCTTGGAAAATGACCAAGTTGATGACCCAGAAGATGAGGAGCCTTATGATCAACCATTGATGTGCACTGATATAATCATGAATACTACAAATGGAGATGAGTCAGAGCTAAGTGATTACGAGGGTGAAGAATGTATTGAAAATGTCACGAACTCACCAAATGATGTACAAAGCACCACTCCTCTCAATGTTGTTGACCGTTCAGGTGATAATGACAGCAATATCCAACTGGACCCAATTACAAAGCAACCTGCAATTGAAGAATTAGGAGGAACAATAAATGCACATGAGTGTGAAGATGAGATTTTGCAGACTAAACTTGCCCAGTCTGTATCCAAAATATTAGGAGTAATCCCACTAGTGAAGACCCTGGACAAGGCCAGGAAAGCTCTACATGAACACCAAAGTAGCAAATACCACCAAGACAAGTACAAAGATGCTTTGGCATCCATCCAGACACAAGTATTAGCAGCTCATCAGAATGCTTCAAAAGAATTAGAAAAGTGGGAAAGAGAATTTGCTGTAAAAAATGGCTTTCCACCAACTTATGAAAACTACAAATCTGAGACCACTGCAAAATCTGCATACAAGAAAAAGAAATTAAGCAGGGACCTCTTGAAGCACTGGAAAATAACTGTTCACTTACTGTAAAGTGAGCTTTAAACTTCAAGTATTTCTTCTGCTCAATTTTAAAGTATAGGTTCACAAATCTCAGAAGGGTTCATTAATACATTTTGTATTATGCTTTTAAAACATGTCAAAAGCTGCCTTTCGTCAAAATAAGATTTAATTAAACCTATTTTAGAAGCACTATAATATATATATAACTTTGAACTTGTGTATCTAGAGTGCTCAATACCTTACGGTAGAGCGAATATAGAGAGGTGACTGGAAACGGTTACGCTTTAGACACTGGTTTATTGCAGACAGCTTTGTTTTGTATAGGCGAACCCGCACTCATAAGTGCAAAACCAAATGTGATCCTCAAAAAAACACTTACAGCATTTTAGGCATCGTATTGTATTGTATTGTAATGTACTTATATAAACAATGTTAGCTTGACTCTCAGCTCCAAAAGAAGGATATTTTCCAAGCATTTATAAAGTGACTATTTAATTTTATTATAAGACCTATATCTGAATGACACTTAGCTTATATTAAACAATTCACATTGAAAACTTTATGACACTGAGTTCTCCAACATAAAAATATCCACTTGTTATTATTCAACTGTGCTCAGTAGAGTATACAAAAACACCTCAAAAGAGTACAATATATTTGTACTCCGCAAAACTGGTTTCTCATTTCTCTACATATTTTCTCATTTTGCTACGGCCTGTCTCGGGTGAATAATAAATCTCTTATATAGAAATAATATTAGGATGGTTTAGTGTGTAGTACAGAATCGTGGGATATTTTTACTCGCCAAAATACAGCAAGACTCGTAAACATATCCCGCGACACTACACACTAAACCATCTATAAATAAGATATAAAATATAGCCAACGCAGCCATCATCTGTGAATTTTATTTTTCATATATCAAAACAGAAAGAACGATCGTCGATCGTTGACATTTGAGACTTCATTTAATAACATTTCCTCTGAGCTTTAAACACGCGGTTCCAATTAACATTGATTTTTAAAAACCTTCTTGAAAAAGGCACGCACAGTGTAATTTTCAGCCTTGTGATTTATGTGAGCAAATCAGTGAGATCTTGGCTAAAAGAAATTTGATTTTCATCCGGCGCTGATATTTCTAGGAATGTTAGCCTTTCTAATTCTACAAGGAATTATATTTCACTGCCACAATAACTTAAATAATAAATCAACTTACCTGGATTTCTTTTGCACGTATATATGTAAGCTTCAAAGTTATCCTGGTTTTCCGTTCGTAAAAAGCGAGGAATGATCTTTCCAAGCAAGATTTCCCACGGCAGATGGATTTAAAACTAAATGGAAGACTCTCAACGCGACGCGACGCGATCGAGTCGTGTTTGTTTACGGGTTGAAATGTGAGAACGGAAAGTTAATAAAGTTTAACATTAGTTAATAGCTAATTTTCAAACGACGCTGGGGGTCTGAGGCTCTCTTCGGAGTCATTCCTTAAGTCACGCGAGAGCCTCAGGCAAATATCCATACGATGTCACAGTTACCGTCTTTTTTGGCTGTTATGACACCTGGAACTTCCTGACCTAAATAAAAAGTATTCTCAAGAATAATGAAGTTAGAATGCAAAACCAGAGTTAACCTATGTTGTGATGAGCGTCTCAATTCTCAGTAGCTTCAACGATATAGCAAACGGTTTGAAGAGTAACTTCAGAATTGTTGAGCAAGGACCATGGTTTTCAATACCATTACAACTTCCAACGTTTGGTAGAGACCAGTGGTTCCACCGTTAAAGCAAAGATCATGGGTTTGATTCCCATTAAAGACTCGATATATCCACAATTATAGCGAAGAAAATCGATTTTTCTCTTATGCTTATATAGTCACTTACCTCTTGAAGGTAAGCCTCGGCAAATCTCCATACGATGTCACTGGAAGCGTCTTTTTTGGCTGTTATGACACCTGGAACTTTCTGACCTGAATAAAAAGTATTCTCAAGAACAAGGAAGTTAGAATGCAAAACCAGAGTTTACCGATATTGTGATGAGCGTCTCAATTCTCAGTAGCTTCAACGATATAGCAAACGGTTTGAATGCAACTAAAGTCTCACATTTTCCTCCTGTGTTTTGTTTGTTTATAAACTACATTGTTTGAAGAGTAACTTCAGAATTGTTGAGCAAGGACCATGGTTTTGAATACCATTACAACTTCCAACGTTTGGTTGAGACCAGTAGGTCCACCGTTAAAGCAAAGATCATGGGTTTGATTCCTATTAAAGACTCCATATGTCCACAATTATAGCGAAGGAAATCGATTTCTTTCTTTTATGGTTATACAGCCACTTACCTCTTGTAGGCCTGCCTCAGGCAAATCTCCATACGATGTCACAGGAAGATTGTTTGCCTGCTTTGACGTCTGGAACTTCCTGACCTGAATAAACAGTCTTCTCAAGAACAAGTTACTTAGAATGCAAGCCAGAGTTTACCTATGTTTTGATGAGCGTCTCTTGTCTCAGTAGCTTCAACGATATAGCAAACGGTTTGAATGCAACTAAAGTCTCACATTTTCCTCGTTTGCTTTGTTTGTTTGCAAACTACATAGTTTGAACAGTAACTTCAGAATTGTCGAGCAGGGACGATGGTTTTTCGAATACCATTACTACTTGCAACGTTTGGTAGAGACCAGTAGGTACACCGTTACAGCAAAGGCCACGGTTTGGAATTTCATTGAAACCTCGGATTTACTGTTCGTCCTTTGCAACTTTTGGTAGATGAAGGTGGGGTCACCGTTAAGAGCAATGATCTTGGGTTTGATTCCCACTAAAGACTCGATATGTCCGAAATTACAGCGGAGGAAGTCGATTTTTCTGTCATGCTTATGCAGTCATATTCCTCTTGTAGGCCAGCCTCAGGCAAATCTCCATACGATGTCACAGGAAGCGTCCTTTTTGGCTGTTATGACACCTGGAACTTCCTGACCTGAATAAAAAGTATTCTCAAGAACAAGGAAGTTAGAATGCAAAACCAGAGTTTACGTATGTTGTGATGAGCGTCTCAATTGTCAGTAGCTTCAACGATATAGCAAACGGTTTGAATGCAACCAAAGTCTCACATTTTCCTCCTGTGTTTTGTTTGTTTAAAAAAATACATTGTTTGAAAAGTAACTTCAGAATTGTTGAGCAAGGACCATGGGTTTGAATACCATTACAACTTCCAACGTTTGGTAGAGACCAGTAGGTCCACCGTTAAAGCAAAGACCATGGGTTTGATTCCCATAAAAGACTCGATTTGTCCACAATTATAGCGAAGAAAATCGATTTTTTTTCTTTTATGCTTATACAGCCACTTACCTCTTGTAGGCCTACCTCAGGCAAATCTCCATAAGATGTCACATGAAGATTCATTGGCTGCTATGACGTCTGGAACTTCCTGACCTGAATAAACAGTCTTCTCAAGAACAAGTTACTTAGAATGCAGGCCAGAGTTTACCTATGTTTTGATGAGCGTCTCTTGTCTTAGTAGCTTCACCGATATAGCAAACGGTTTGAATGTAACTAAAGTCTCACATTTTCCTCGTTTGCTTTGTTTGTTTGCAAACTACATAGTTTGAAGAGTAACTTCAGAATTCTCGAGCAACGACGACTGTTTTTCGAATACCATTACTACTTGCAACGTTTGGTAGAGAGCAGTAGGTACACCGTTACAGCAAAGGCCACGGGTTGGAATTTCATTTAAACCTCGGGTTTACTGTTCGTCCTTTGCAACTTTTGGTAGATGCAGGTTGGGTCACCGTTAAGAACAATGATCTTGGGTTTGATTCCCACTAAAGACTCGATATGTCCGAAATTACAGCGGAGGAAGTCGATTTTTCTGTTATGCTTATACAGTCATATTCCTCTTGTAGGCCAGCCTCAGGCAAATCTCCATACGATGTCACAGTTACCGTCTTTTTTGGCTGTTATGACACCTGGAACTTCCTGACCTAAATAAAAAGTATTCTCAAGAATAATGAAGTTAGAATGCAAAACCAGAGTTTACCTATGTTGTGATGAGCGTCTCAATTCTCAGTAGCTTCAACGATATAGCAAACGCTTTGAATGCAACTAAAGTCTCACATTTTCCTCCTGTGTTTTGTTTGTTTATAAACTACATTGTTTGAAGAGTAACTTCAGAATTGTTGAGCAAGGACCATGGTTTTCAATACCATTACAACTTCCAACGTTTGGTAGAGACCAGTGGTTCCACCGTTAAAGCAAAGATCATGGGTTTGATTCCCATTAAAGACTCGATATATCCACAATTATAGCAAAGAAAATCGATTTTTCTGTTATGCTTATACAGTCACTTACCTCTTGAAGGTAAGCCTCGGCAAATCTTCATACGATGTCACAGGAAGCGTCTTTTTTGCTGTTTTGACACCTGGAACTTTCTCACCTGAATAAAAAGTATTCTCAAGAACAAGGAAGTTAGAATGCAAAACCAGAGTTTACCGATGTTGTGATGAGCGTCTCAATTCTCAGTAGCTTCAATGATAGCAAACGGTTTGAATGCAACTGAAGTCTCACATTTTCCTCTTGTGTTTTTTTTGTTTATAAACTACATTGTTTGAAGAGTAATTTCAGAAATGTTGAGCAAGGACCATGGTTTTGAATACCATTACAACTTCCAATTTTGGTAGAGACCAGTAGGTCCACCGTTAAAGCAAAGATCATGGGTTTGATTCCCATTAAAGACTCGATATGTCCACAATTATAGCGAAGAAAATCGATTTTTTTTCTTTTATGCTTATACAGCCACTTACCTCTTGTAGGCCTGCCTCAGGCAAATCTCCATACGATGTCACATGAAGATTCTTTGGCTGCTATGACGTCTGGAACTTCCTGACCTGAATAAACAGTCTTCTCAAGAACAAGTTACTTAGAATGCAAGCCAGAGTTTCCCTATGTTTTGATGAGCGTCTCTTGTCTCAGTAGCTTCACCGATATAGCAAACGGTTTGAATGCAACTAAAGTCTCACATTTTCCTCGTTTGCTTTTTTTGTTTGAAAACTACATAGTTTGAAGAGTAACTTCAGAACTGTCGAGCAAGGAAGATTGTTTTTCGAATACCATTACTCAACTCAACGATTACTCAATACTCGCTACCATTACTCAATACTCGCTACCATTACTCAATACTCAACGATTCGATTCAGGTTCACCGTTACAGCAAAGGCCACGGGTTGGAATTTCATTGAAACCTCGGGTTTACTGTTCGTCCTTTGCAACTTTTGGTAGATGCAGTTTGGGTCACCGTTAAGAGCAATGATCTTGGGTTTGATTCCCACTAACGACTCGATATGTCCGAAATTACAGCGGAGGAAGTCGATTTTTCTGTTATGCTTATACAGTCATATTCCTCTTGTAGGCCAACCCCAGGCAAATCTCCATACGATGTCACAGGAAGCGTCTTTGGGAGTAGCTAAAGGTCGTGGGTCGTGGGTACAAGGTCGTGGGTCGTGGGTAAAAAGTCGTGGGTCGTGGGTAAAATGTCGTGGGTCGTGGGTAAAAAGTCGTGGGTCGTGGGTAAAAAGTCGTGGGTCGTGGGTAAAATGTCGTGGGTCGTGGGTAAAAAGTCGTGGGTAAATTTAATGAAGGAATGAATAAAAGCAATTTTAAACAGTTTTATTGAAAGTATGAACAGTACAGTACATAAAGTCATGGATTAGATATTTGTGTTTTTAGTAGACACCTCAATGGCCCTTAAGTTAACGTCATACTATTTTTAATGGTCCAAACACAAAAGCCGATGCTACATAACTAAATAAAGAACATTCGTTACATTCTTCGATGGCAAGGCTCAGTAACAATTGGAACTACGCAAGTTCCAATATCATCAAAACCGCATTACAAAACGGTATTACTTTGTGTAAAATTATAAAGGTTCTTAGAATAACAAGTTTACTAAACTGATTATAACAATGTTTCTGATGAAGGATTATTGACAGTTTCTCTGTATTTGGAGCAAGGCAGTTAAGGTTATAATATAAACAAATACATAATATCAGAGAAGTTCAGAAGAAATAACTTCTCGACATGAAATGTTCACTTTTCCTGGCTTAGGGAACCGTTAAACCTGTTATTTCTTTAATAACATTTTTGTGTTCTTCAAGCAGGTAAGGGGCAAGATCATCTGGAACTTTAATAAGCCCAGGAATAAAAAATCGATGCCGTACGGTTACACAATTAGGATTCAGATGAAAATAAACATTAGAGACTGTTTCACTTTGCGTAAGTTTCTTTTTCTGCGGCTCGTTATATGATCGTTTATCTCCACTGACAATAACCAAATCATTTGGAGGTTTCGGTATAAGCCCATTTTGTTTTAGTTCTGCCCCACAACCATAACAAACTCTGACAGATGGATGTTGGTACTGAAGCAAGCCTATAACAAACGTTCCAAATTGTGGCTTTTGTCTAGCTGGCGCAGTAGTTGGTGCAGCTGATGCTGTAGCCTGCTTGGGGTCGGCTGGCTGGTGGCTGCCACGTTTTTTGTTTTTTCTATTGTCCCCTTGTGCTCGTGATTTTCGTTTCGTCGATGGCGGTCTGTGAGAGGAATTTTCCTCTATGGTTCTGCCACAGGCATCATCACGTCCAAACATTTCATCGCCAAGTTTTTTAGCAGCTTCCACTTCTCTATTGTATAAGGTCGCTTGCCGTTCGGAGCTGGAGGGCCCTTTGCCACCTTTTGCGGTCCCCGATCTTATACCATCGTATTCTATATCTAGCAGTTTACTCTCTCTCACGTCTGCCTCCGCCACTTTCAAAAGGGTCATATGGGGAGGATCGTTTTGAGCCCACCCACCATGGATACTTTCCGCCTGGTTCATACGAGGCCCAGAGGGGGCAAATGCCCTGAATATAAATCCTCTTCTTAAGTCCCACCATTTAAACCACTTTTTTAATGGGCCCTTTTCGCTCTCCTCTGATATCAGACCCAAGAGCTCTTCTTTCACGGATTCGTAACGTTCGGAAGTCTCACATTCTAAAAGTCGATTTGAAATTTCTTTAAATGATTTTTGGTTTGTGGAGCCGACCTTCCGGCAACGACGATTTACTGACTCTTTAAAGTGGAATTCACAGGTTTTGATTCTCTGAACAGCACTCTCTCCAAAGACATTACGTAGTGCACTCATATTTGAACCAGCCATATCAGTACACCACCCAACTGGATTAAAACGCTTTACCTCGCCGCATGAAACTTTTTCAATGACCTCATTAAATAGCTCCCAAAACAAAGATACATTTTCAGTGCTTTCTGAAACTGCCTCCATCGTTGCTAGGGGGATCTGTCGTCGAAGCAAAGGGTGGTAAACACTGGCTGTTAGAGTGACATAACCTTTTGCTCTTTTATGTTTCCCATCAAAGAAACAGAACTCTTGCGCCAGGAAGTGTTCCTTGTCTCTGTCCATGTTAATTGCAATTTTTGCTTTCAGGGTACTCGTTTTAAAGACAAATGACGGCTTGTCTGGGTTACCTCTGTTGTCGTTCATCTTATAAATATAAAACGGATCTTTCAAATTACAGTATTCTTTAAAATGAGCAACAGCTTCAAAGTTATGACCATACGGTTCCGTCTCTTTTCTTACTTCCTGTTTTCTATTCGAAATCCACTTTGTGTTTACTATTTTTGCTGCCTCTTGATCAACCTTATCCCAGTCCTCTCTGTTTCTTACCATCATCGGCGTACGGGAAAAATTTTGTCGGGGGGGCTGAACTTAATTTGCCCGAATGAAACTCGTGACGTCATGTTTATTCGTCATGATGATGATTCTAGCACTCGCTGACATTTTACTTTTCTACCACTGTGAACGATGCGAGAATGAGCTTCTTTATCTCGCATTCTTCGCACTTCACACGGTACCGATAAGATATATTTTACGAGACTTCGAGAGACATACTTTGAACGACCAGATACCAACCACACATACTGTCCTAAGCAAGATGGTCGCCAAATGTTATACTTAGTTTCAGTCCCTGCGCGGTCTACAATATCATTCCCACCTTTGGCGGACCACAACGCAAATTTGTCGTTCTATGGCCCTTTTTACATGGAAAGAGGATGATCCTAGTGCTAGGATGATTCTAGAAGGTTCATTTGGTTTACATGCGTAAATGCGGCATCCAGGATAAACTCTTCATTTGGTTTACGTGAAAAATTCGGCAGGATGGCCACAGTACCTTTGCGTTCAACGCGGTTGCAAAGCAAGACGGTGGGCGACAATAACAAAAGCGAAGATAACCTTGGAGCTCCCGAGGCCGTTTACATTGAGCTCGGATGATCCTAGCGCTAGGGTGATCTTAGCGCTAGGGCCAAATGCAACCCTTCGCATGTCAACTAAAAGTAGAAAACATGTTGCGCTCGGATGATCCTAGCACTAGGATTATCCCCTTTCCATGTAAATAGGGCCTATGTCTGCTCACGCGGTTAGCATCTTATGGAGCTATCACATCAATGACATGATCGATGTAGTAGAGCTTGGTTAGAAAGTTAAGTGAGTAATGTGAGTAACGAAATAAAAACAATTAATTTAAGACATTGAATCACAAAATAATTCAGTAATTTTTCTGTGTCTGTCGTGCCCGAATAGTCGACCAGTTTTTCCCGAATAATACTATATTTTTTTACGACTGGGGGGGCTGCAGCCCCCCCCAGCCCCTACCCCTCGTACGCCTATGCTTACCATAGAAAGGATATATGCAGATTGTACTTGCGAGGGCTTTGCATCAGGGTTCTTTCTTAGATATTCCTTGATAGCCTCTTTACTCCCGGAATTGGGTGGAGGTTTAACAACGCACGAGTGATCTCCGTAATGGAATACTTGCGTATGGTGAGGTTTAAAAACTAAGTATCTGCGTGCCTCACAGGGGACGTAACTTGGCTCTGTGTGGCAGAGGGAACAAACAAGATGACCATCTTTTTTGGTAAACTGGACAGAGTTCACAACACCATACTCTACTTTATACACGCACTTGTCGTTGCCACACTGATATGAGCCCTTACAGTTTGCATATCGGACTCTCCCATACCCACTCCATTCCGTTCTAGTGTTTTTCTTCCATCTCCTGCCATCTTTTAGCGCGGCGTCTCTTTCTTTTGGATCTTCAGTTTTGGGAATTTTAAAGCAGCATAACCCGTTTATCCCTTCTGGTAATTTCCTCACTTTTTGACATTCCACTCCTTCCCAGTGTTGAGGCCCAATCTTTTTTTGTTTCTTGGGAATGTTGTAGGCAAAATTGTCGTCAGATGATGGGTCGCTTTCAACCTAAAAAAGGAACCTACATGATTACAATTTCCTTAATGATAGAAATGCTTTAGAATGCTTTATGGGTTTTCTCGTCTATTCATGATGTATGAAAACAAAGATTCCTAATATTAACCCTTAGACTTACGGGGGGGGGCCGCTTTGGTGGATGCCACCCCAACCTCCTTAAGACCATTTATTTTTAGTTCATGCCGTGTCAGTAGCTGCGCGTTTATCCCTGAGACACATTTTGTTAACTTTTGGCAAAAATAGATGGTTTTCACCTTCAGTCCTGTGGCACTCAAATGACAAAGGCCATGGCGGCCATGTTGATGTACATAACAAAAGAAGTTCATTAAAATTCTTTTGTAGTTGTTCACCAACATGGCCGCCGTGATGTAACGTGAAAACCACTACCGTTCTTCGGTATAAAAACTTATAAAACGCAAGCAAAAGCAGTCAAATGTTTAACTGTATCATATTTTACAACTCTAGTAAAAAATATTTTCAATTTCCGAGTTTTCCTGATAAATTCGCATTTTTAGTAAAATCCAAAATGGCGGCCATCTTGGCGGCCATTTTGTATGACGTCACGGACACCAGCAGCGCGATAATCCATAATATTTACCTTGTAGATCACATGACAGGCTATCTATTTGAGGTAAAATATTTCCCAAATATTGTAACACCGCAAAAACCCAGGGGAGGGAATACAAGCCACCCGTACCTCCTCCTCCCACCCTTGTAACACCGTGGGGTATTAGTTTGTGTGTATGTCTGAGGGTTAACATAATATAATTGCAACAATGGGTCTGAAATCAAGGTAATCTCTATTTAATTTATTAGGCCATGAAGGTACGCAAGCAACAGAAATCAACAGAACTGTATTGGAGAAAAGGAGGGGTTGGCAAAAGACAATAACACAGCTCAAAAAATACATTATAAGCTATCAAATAACCGGACAATAATTCCTGCCAATCGTTAAGAGTAGCCTGCTACAGCATGCGTTTCAAGTTCTTCTGGTTCTTGATTAACCCGACTCTCGAAAGGTAGCTGAAGGGTGTATACTATGATAGGACAAGCCTCTGGTAAGAAGTGGAATAATCTTTTTCCACTTCGTGTATTCTACTCATTCCACTATCCTCTAGATCAAATGCCTTTCCGTATATTTTTAGTGGGGGAAGGGGAAAAGGGGGAGGGGGTGAGCTGTAGAAAACAACTGAACTTAAAGGTGAAACGTTTAAGGAAATGAGAATCTAACAACCTTAAAATTACCTCCAAGCTAGGACTTCCTGATACAATGGCCTCGATCTTTTTTCCTCTTTTCACGAAATTAGGTCCCTGGGAAGTGCTCGCCTCAGTCTCTATCCTATTTTCGGAATGCCTTGCAATATAGCTTAAGTTGATCGCTTCCTGGTGTGGATATGAAAAACAAATCCGTTAATGAAACGAAAGCGGAATTTTTTGTTTTCCAAAATCAAATTATACTAACTTCTGAAAATAAGTTTGGAAACTTACCTTAACATCACTATCATCATCGCTCGATAATATAATCACTGACGGTTCTGATGGTTTGTTGCTGCAAAACATTATTTTAACAAGTTATTTTGTTTAACTCGTGTCTGTTATGAAATCAACGCCAGATAAAAATTATGTGCAATGTTATTTATAGTGAACATATAGATTGCAGCTACTTAAAGCTACCTGGTTGAAAATTGGGATTTTTTACATACCTTTTCACGTTAGGCACTTTCTTGCCCTTTCCTAATTTCATGTAATGAAGAAAATAAATAACACACTAGTATAACTACAAAAAATAAACATAGTAGCCTTAGCGAGGCAACCGCCTATTTTGTTGGATGTAAGATCACAAGCATGCGCAGTCGACTGTTTATTATCTGAGTATCCACGGTCAAGCCCAAATCATATCGTCCAGAAGGACGTCGGACACCTTATTGAAACTTATATAATGGAGTAACTGGTCAGCTTTCAGTTGGGGTTAGAGAGTTAAATTTAAGTCTGAGCAACTCGAGAAGTTAGGTGGTACAGTGGTACGGTAGGCTATGTAAGCCTAAGCCTAGTTGAGGTCACAGGTTCAATCCTGAGTGGGGATTTTAGATTTTCTGTTTTACACTTAAAAACTTATGAAAATAAAATTCTAAGTGGCGACATTACGTTATATAAGTCTCAATAAGGTGTCCGACGTCCTTCTGGACGGTATGATTTAGGCACAACCGGTATCAACGCCATCCCGGGTCAGACTCGTACCCAGTCGCTATTAATTGGTTTTTGGGGCGAGAGAGGATTGGATACTAGGGTGAATTGAGGCGCGCAGGGTCCTGGTCCTGACTCCTGACACCCTGCTCGCCAACCTCGTCCCCAGGGCCTTCTCCGCTTTTTCAAATTCAAGATGGCGGGTCGACCGAGCTGACCGAGCGGGTCGACTTGAAAAAGCGGAGAAGGCCTTGGGGACAAGGTTACCTGCGCGCCTCAATTCACTAGTTTCCAATCTTCTCTCGCCCCAAAAACCAATTAATAACAGCGACTGGGTACGAGTCTGATCCGGGGTATCCACGCCTGCGATGACATTAAGTAAAATTGCACGTGAAAAGAGATATCAGATCTTAGAGAGTTTGAGTAAATTTCCGGAGTTTGAATTGCTTTCCAGCGAGGAAGGCAGGTGATTGATATATGAAAGTCGCTTTCTTTCAGGATAATTAACTGGAAAAGCGAAAGAAAATCTTTTATACATATTTCAGTCATTTCACAAAAATTGTGTTCGCTTCGTATCACTGTTCTGAGCTGACCGCTCACAATATTAACACAGGACGAAAATAATATACATGATCCCGCCGCTCGAGGTGATGTGAAACAGTCAATAATTGTTTAAAATATGATATCTCTGGTTCTACAGGGCACCAGAAAGTACTTAAAACGGCAAAATGTTGTTTCAATGAAGGTCCAAATCGTAATAGCATTTATTTCGAAGGGTCAACTATTTCAACATTATTTTTTACGAGCGAAACTTTAAAGATTTCAGCGACGCGTAATGTCACCGGCGAAAGTAACTTGTTCTCGCTTAGATTATATTTTGGCGAGCATAAGCGCTTAAACGTAGGGGAACAGTATTGTGTTAATCGACTCAGTAAGTTTATACTTTTCCTTTGCCTCCAATATTTTGTCTCAACGAAAGTCTGCTGTCTATCCCTTATGCACTATCATTTCTCGTGCGGTTATAGACCATATAATTTTTATTTATATCTTATTCATCTTATTACCAATAATTTGTTCCAGTTCCAATGCCAGCACTCACTTTCACATTGAAACTCCTAGTTTGAAAAGCCTCTGTAACGGATTAGTACAAAACAAAACGGACATGTTTTTAAACCAGGACTAGAACACACCGAACACGGGAACAGCCCGGGACAACCGAACTAGGCCGCCTTATTTTGGTTAAGCTCGTTAACTGATAGCTTTTGGCTAAGGCTACGATGTCAGTTATGTAAGGTACCACTCTTGGTACATTAAACGGCTATTACCCAAGTAGCCTTAGCCAAAAACTAGCTCGCCAATTAACTAGCCAACTTGCGAGAAGGGCAGAAAAAGGCCAACACGCGTTCACTTGTCTTATCATTGTTTTGTTTCTCAGTTTGTCACTGCTTTACGTCTGGAGGCGTATTTTTATCTTCATGACTTTTAATTTTTTTTTTGTAGTTAGAAGGCACACTCACCGTTTGACAATTATAGCTCCCAAGACCCAGAGGCAAAACAGGGACGCCAGGATTATACTCTTCCTCTTCCCATGATTCATGCTTTATTTGTTTCTTCACTTTGGCCTTCAAACAACAATGAAAACATAACGAGTGATAATTTTAATTAGAGAAACGAAAGGCACATTAAAGGACTAGTTTATAACGTTAGCCACCTGTTTCCATCCCTAGAGACTACGCAACGAGTAAGTGCCGTTAAACTCTACCGCTCACGATTAATTCAAATTCATGACGACGTCTCTCACCTTTATGAACAGAAAGACATTGCAGCTGAATGAAAACAGGATGCTTTTATTATGAAATATTTGAAATCAGGTGCCATAATCACGTATAATCGGGGGCAGATACCTTAAGCATGAGATCCACGCAACCTCATTTGATGTAAAAAATGTTGATCAGAGCGCGCACACATGCGTATGCGTTGACGAAAGCTAACTTGCGCTCAAGCCCGCTACCCGCTTACGCGTTGATTTATACGCGAATACAACTTTTTTAGTGGAGTTTTTAAACTTTTTGAGCCGAAAGATACTAGAAACGCAAAAACAACATTCAGATTGTTAAAAGATGGTTCATGCAAGTTACTGGGGAAGGGAAATCAACAGGATTGAATGAAGTGGCGAATAATGAGTCATCACAGCAATACACACGCGCGTAAGACACGTGCGATGGCGTAAAATCCAGAACAGGAAATGCAATTTTTTTTTTCTTATAAAGACATATTTTGTGCCTTTAAATTCATCTTGGGCCTTAACCGATAACCAGGCTGCTGCGTATTTCTCGAAAATCTCGATAACCTTTCGGGCCCAGAGCGGCTATATTTGAAAGTAATTATTTGTACTGGGATGGCGCTGTAGCTGTATGATATCTGGAACTTCGAGAATAGATGCCCCAGCTGGTCTCCGTTGACGGCACAATTTAATCCCACACAATCTCGGGCCGATAAACGTTAATGTCAGCCCGGATGAAATGCTGCTTATTCCCCTGAGGCAAATGCAGGTAACTAGTTAATTCTTCAAGTAGGTTTTACTACGGTCTAAAAGGAGATAAAATATTATCATGCCCTACCTTTGAGCTAAAAAGACGAAATCCGGGTGTTTTTGGCAGGTCATCGCCCATATCAGAGTTAACTGATACATTTTCATGTTCCTGCTCCGACTAAATGGGAAAAATAAATAGCATAAATAAATCACTTAATTTTAACGAGTGGAAAATATTAATGTGAAGCACTCTATACCAAAGAATAAAAATCTCTAGAAGCATCTACATTGCATATGTAACATACTCCACGAAAAACATGCAAATCCCATGTGATCGATCCAAACTTTCACTTTCATTAACCCTACCTTGCTTCTCTTTATCGGCACTTCGAAGGCTTCATTTTCGTCTTCTTCCTGGAACCTTCGCAGCCAGTCAGGGGAGCTGCTTGCCTCATCTCCCGAAACGGCCCCCCCAGAAACGACGTTTGCGTATGTTCGCTTCTCGGACATTACTCAATCCTTCGATTTAGATACAAACAGACAAGCTCACGCTGTGATATTCGAAGATGAAATGCGTGAAGTAATGTGATACTTGTCTTTAAACAAGCAGAACTCACAAGCTGCACGGTTGAATGTTAGGAGCTGACCGCAGACGCATCCATGACGGTAGGAAATGGCGATCTTACTCCCGGATGTTTATTTCTTTTTTATCCTTAACCATTTCTGCTAGACCTAAAGGGCTTACCCTTTTAATAATTTATGTTAAGACATTTACTGATTATCACTTTCCGAAGGTGCAGCTGATCTGAAAATGCGGGGTATGCGGTGCGGGGTGCGATGCACTCAAACACATACAAACAAAACAAAACACAAGCAAAATTCAATAAAACGAAAACAATGTTACTGAAATGGTAAAAAAAATAAGTAAATAAAATAAAACAAAACAAGGCGACGAAGAAAAATATTTTTGAAATAAATCCATTTAACATCAACGCCTTGTTCGCTCTCATAAAATTCAGTCATCATCCCAATTAAAAGCTCTGCCGCCATCATAAAAGCCATTAACGTGATGCCAAATGTTGCAAAAAGCTACTCGGAAAAAGGAACCATAAAGCCACACATAATGCAATGAGACATGTACAGCTAGCATAAATTAAGAATGTAAAACGAACACAAAATAAATCTGTAAAAAGAAGAAATCATTAATTTTGCCGTTTTTCAATATTGTTAAAAAATGGTCACAGACTCACAGGCCTCCCTTTTGTCAGTGTAGTGTACTGCATTGGTATGAAAACTGATGGCAAAGAAATAAAAACTCCTAAAATCCCTAAACCTGGGGACGACTGCTGAAAGGCATGAAAACCTTTTCAGGCAATAAAGCCATTTTATTGGCGCAGTATATGCATCAGAGATTCAAATTTCGTTGTGTTTGAAAGCTGAGTGATAAAATTCTAAGATTCTTGCTCGCTCATCAATATCCAGCAAAATCGTCTCCAGCTGCATCCATGAAAGTTTTTTTTTAATTTTACAAAGAGATAACGTTTGAGAAGCCCTACTGCACAGTTGGATGGTTTATTTAGTTTTATTTATTATTTTTTACTTGTTTTGCGGAAAGCGATTAATGCCGTCTTTTCTTTTCCAGATGTGTTTGTCGTCCTATCTATTCCGTGACGTAAAGTTTGAGCGGTTATGTCACAATGTGGAAGACTAAGCCCGATTTCTAGTCACGCAATGATGTTAACTGAAAAGCCCCGCATGCCATGATGAAAATCTGTAATATATTTTGCGCGTTTTAATAGCAGTTATCCAGATTACGGCAGAGACGTTTATCTTCCTCCCAATAATATCGTTTGTATTAATTGTCTAAGTCTCTGAGTCTGCTCCTGGCTATGAGTACGCCGTGATGTGTGAATACTTAACAATAACATTGAGACAATGTACATAAAGCAAATCAAAAATCATGTCTCAAAACTAAAGGCCACCGCGATGACCTTTTTCTTTCCTGGTTTTTTTTTTTGGCTATCCTATCTAAGAGTTAAAAATATCACTCTCAATTGACATCCGGATCGTCTGACATCGTAGAATAAAATACTTTGTTTGTCTCTATAGATGCTTTGATGCTTAAATTGCTTTTATTCATTCCTTCATTTCTTATGTATTTCTTTGTAACACCCACGACCCACGACTTTTTACCCACGACCCACGACCCACGACATTTTACCCACGACCCACGACTTTTTACCCACGACCCACGACATTTTACCCACGACCCACGACTTTTTACCCACGACCCACGACCTTTTACCCACGACCCACGACATTTTACCCACGACCCACGACTTTTTACCCACGACCCACGACCTTGTACCCACGACCCACGACCCACGACCATTAGCTACTCCCGCACTATCCAACTTTTGAACAACCGGTGCAGAATGTTTATT